>VZRX01007003.1:31813-59251 GCA_013398075.1 Notiomystis cincta
AAAAAAGATAGGCAGAGAAGACAAGCAGAAGGTGTTTTCTTCAATGTCAGTGTCCAATTGGAGTGCATGGAGCTCTACCTAATGATTGATGGACAGCCAACTGTGAGCTTACAGATCAGGATTAAAAGGAGGGCAGGTGCTGTTATGGTGGGGGTCTGAACAGGAAGACCAAGTGGATGAGGCCCTCTGTAGATGGATAGGAGCAGCCTCATGTTCCCAAGGAGAAGAGACTGGTCCTCATGGAAACTTCAGCCACTCAGAGAGCTCTTGAAGGGACGACACAATGGTAGAGTGGGATAAAGACTTGCACAGGGAAGAGGAGCCCAAGAAATCTAGTTACTATTTAAGGGTCATCTTCTCTAGTTCAGAAGCAATGCATCCTATCAAAGAGGAAGTCAGGCAGAAGTGCCAGGAGGCCTACAAGGATGAAAAAGGAGTTTCTGGACAAATTCATACACAAAATGTAAGCCTGCAGAGGGTGGAAGCAGGGAAAAGTAGCCTGAGAGGAAGACAGATTGTGTGAGCAGGCTGGGATCAGATTTGGAAAGCTAAAGCTCTGATAGAATTAAACTTGTTGTGGTCTGTCAAGGGCAACAGGAGAAACTTCTCTCAGTATGTCAATGGTAAAAGGAAGACTAGGGAAAATGTGGATCCTCTCCAGAAGGAAGCATGAGACCTGATTACCTGGGACATGGAGAAGGCCAAAATACTCAATTACTTTTTTTTCTCAGTCTTCACTAGCAAGTCCTCCAGCCATACTGCCTGAATTGTGGAAGACAAAGGCAGGAACTGGGAGTATATAGAATCACTGGCTGTAAGAGCAGATCAGGTTTGAGACCACCTTAAGAACCTGAAGGTGCATGAGTCCGTGGGACCTGCTGGGATGTATCCAGCTGTCCTGAGGGAACTGATGGAGAAAGTGGCTAAGCCATTATTCATCATATTTTTGAAGTTACGACAGTCCAGTGAAGTTCCCAGTGACTGAAAAGTGGAAACATAAGCCTCATTTTTAAAAAAAGGAAAAAGAAAATATCTGGGGAGCTACAGGCTAGTCAGTCTCACCTCTGTGCTCAACAAGATCGTTGGTCGAATGCTTCTGGAAACTATGCTGGGGCACATGCAAACTAAGGAAGTGGTTGGTGACAGCCAACATGACCTCACCAAAGGTAAATTGTGCCGGACCAATTTGGTGGTGTTCTGTGACTGACTTATAGTTTTGATGGATAAGGGAAGAGTGAGGGACCTCTGCAAAGCATTTAATACTGTCCCATATGACATTCTCATCTCTAAACTGGGGAGACATGGATTTGATGAATGGACTACCCAGTGGATAGGGAATTNGACCTCATGGCTCTCTACAACTACATGAAATGAGGTTGTAGTGGGGTGGGGGCCAATCTCTTCTTCCAAGTCTCAAGTAAAAGGACAAAAGGAAATGGTTGTAAGTTGTGCCAGAGGAGGTTCAGATTAGATATTAGACAGTATTTTTTCACTTCAACTGTGGAATTAAGCATTAGAATAAGTTGCCCAGGGAGGTAGTAGAGTCATAATTTCTGGAAGTGTTCTGAATGTGCCACTTAGGGATACGGTTTAGAGGTGATAATGATCGTGCTGGGTGGGTTGAACACAAGATCTTGAAGATCTCTTTCAGCCTTGATTATTATGTGATTCTCTAAATTGAGAGAGGGTAGGTACAGAACGAGTGGTGTGCCCTGGCAGCCAGGAGGGCCAAACATGTCCTGCAGGGACAGCATGGCCAGCCGGGCAAGGGAGGGGATTGTCCCGCTCTGAGCTGGGGTGGCCTCATCTCAAGTTCTGGGGGCAGCTCTGGGTGCCACAGTGTAAGAAAGCTATTAAACTATTAGAGTCTAAAGGAGTTCCACAAAGATGGTGAAGGATATAGAGGAAAAGCCATCTGAGGAGTAGCTGAGGTCAATTGGTCTGGAGAAGAAGAGGTTGAGGGGATATATCATAGTCTACAGCTTCCTCACAGGGAGAAACAGAGGGGCTGACACTGATCTCTTCTCTGGGATGACCAATGACAGGGCCTGAAAATGGCATTAAAGAGAGGGTTTAGATTGGGTGGGTATTAGAAAAAGTTTCTTCACCCAGAAGGTGGTTAGGCACTGGAACAGGCTCCCCAGGGACATGGTCACAGCACCAAGTGTGACAGAGTTCAGGAAGTGTTTTGACAATGCTTTTGGGCACATGGTGTGATTATTGAGGAGTCCTGTGCAGAGCCTGGAGTTGGTTTCTTGAGTCAAAGTGTTAGTTCCTCAGTAGTGATGAGTATTCTAATATTTGATGATTTGGCACCAAATTATGTGTAGATGCTTTGTATGTTTGTATGAATGTTTCATGTACTTTTGCTCTGTTGCACTTTGTAATTAAGAGAGAAGTGGATTTTAGTTATAAATGCTGTTGAACTAGACTTGGAACATTGGTCATGATTGGTTTCTACTATCAGAAATAGGAAAATATTGCTTTATATGAAAAGCGTTTTTATGCTCAAGAAGCTTTCTATATTTAGGTTTTGCATATAAAGTATAAACTTGAGGACGTGTATAAGTGGAACAATACTAAGATGAGTAGGGGTGTGCATGTTTTATTTCAACACTTACTTTCATACATAGTAAGGATGGTAAATTCCAGCAATGTGGTAATTAATAATAGAAAATATTAGACCTAGTGCAGGGAACCCTTGTCAATTCAAACTGCCCATACAGGTGCCACTGATCATTTGACTTGCAAAATTGACTTAATAATCACTAATTTTTCACTATATATTGCAATAGTAGTTTTCTCGTTCTGGTTTTATATGAGAATTGTTTCCATTTCTCTATGACTTGCAGACCCAAGCCTTAAACCATGATTAAATATTATCTTGGATGGGTTTTAAGTAACTGATTTGTATCTTCAGAGTAATTCCTCAAGTATGTTGTACTCACTTTTGTATACGAAGTAAGTAATCTGCAAAGACTAGTGACCTCTTTTAACCAGCTAAAAACTAAAGAACTTTTTTGTCACCTTTGCCACTCTCTCTTCTCATCTGCTTTCATCATGCATGTTGAAAGTATTCTTTAATTTTGCCTTGAATACTTTCTGTACATTATCTACTTATTCTCTGTTTTTTCTTTATTTTTAACTAGATTATCACTGTATATCCCTTCAAAGTGAAATACATTTTTCTTAATGGTTTATAGAAGCTTTTGCATGAAAATTCAGGCAAGCACTGAATATATAAAGTGTTTTAGTGTGGAAGGCTATAGTGGTGAACTTGCATTCTTTCAGAGAGAAAAGAGGTATTTATTTTCAGTATATATTTTCCTGCCTGAAGATTAAAATTTTGTTTAATAATCTTTATACCATAGTATGTTTTTTTTTGTGGTAGCACAGTGCAGTGAAATATATTGCATTCTACTTGGAGCAAAATCATTATTTGTTAATGCAGCAGTTTGATATCATTATATTTGACACATCTATTTATGTGTAATGGATAAATTGCAATTGTTTTGACCATTAGAAGAATCAAAAATATATTAAAATATTTAGCTGTTAGAGACACACAGATGCAGTGCGGCTGCTCTGACTGTAAAAGAAGATTTTAATCTTCTTCAACCTCATCCAAAAGGCCTGTCTGCCATCAGAATAATATAGAATTATATAATTATAATACATAATTTTATCATCCTTTGTGACCTCTATACATTTAACTTCTATTTAAGTGTTTCTGTTTAGTAAGTTATCAAGAAGAGTATTTACTGTGGCTGCAGTCCTGTATTTTGATCTATAATTCAAACTCTAATACTTATGCCAAGTGCCTTAAATATTAACTTGGCTCTCCATGATTATATATATCTAAAAAATAACTCTGCATGAGTATATCATACTGAAGGATTTAGGCCATTTAGAGGGCAGAGTAGTTTCTTCTTGCTTATAGGTGATAACAACTAGATTTAGTGTATGAAAGGGAGGGGGAGGAACAAAAGAACATTCTGTGTGTGTGCATGTGTGGGGAATGACAGCAAAACCGCTTTTTCCTTCTACACTTTAAAGCCAACAAAACCATGCAGATTCCTCAGCCTGAATCACTAAAGTGTCACTCTTTAAACAAAGTGTAATACTTAGGTCTTCTTTTACAATGTCATAGTCTTATTTTTAAAAAGCATTTCTCCCAACTTCGCTTTTTTTCCCCATGCTTTTTTTTCCTCCTGCCATGCTGAAGTTGTGACTTGAGTTCAAGTTACATGACTTCTGTAGAATGAGGAAAAAATAAAAATGTTAATGGTATTTTCTTTAAGCCTGGAAAATTATTTCTGCTATTTCAGTGATGTTATTTCACTGTGCCTTCTTTTGTTAGAGGTTGTTGTTACTGACCTACTTGTATCTTGCAAATATTGTATGCCATAAGCTCTTCTATCATCCTTGAGATTCAGATGCATCCTTTGCACCCTTGTTGTGTGCTGAAGAGAATCTTCTCCCATACAAATCTTAAATCACTTGTTCCCCAAGTGTCTGGTGCAGCTGTATAAAAGTATTTTCTGTGAGGTAGTCTGGAGCAATGTTTTGTGGGACTGGTGATACAGATGTGTTTTAGTGTCCTGTTTCTAAAATCACCTCATCTGTAGAAAAAGAATTGCTCTATTGTTACAGTTATTTGGAATCATACACCCATAGCACTGTAAAATAAATGTGTACTTTGGAAATTTTTTTTAAGGTCTAGAGACAATAGATACCTAATAAAAACTCACAAAACTGAAGAGTTCATCAAGGTCCTTTGGCTAAGATTTTAGTTCCTGTGCTACTCTGTAGTCTTGTGGAAGATTTGGCAGTGAGAACTCATGTTCAACTGGGAAGGATTTTTCTCATTTAAAATTCTTTCCATTCCCATAGGGTATTTCATTAAGGAATTTCAACCTTTCTGCTGCTAGATCATTGTCTTCAACTTTGGAAATACTGGTGTCCCTTGATTCCACATAGTTAGAAACATGTAGTCTGTAAAGTCTGTTCACAGGCTCAGAGGAAAAATTTTTTTATATTAAGTAAGACAATGTACAGTCCTTAGTGTGTGAACCTGCTTCATAGGAGTGCATGAATTTTGGATTTTAGACACACTGGCAAATGTGCTTGATATTTGTAGATGACAAGCATATGATGGAATTTATCAGTGTATGTTTTCAGAGACAAGACACTTGGATAATCAGTTTAAGTGGAGCTGTTTCGCCAAGTTATCTTTCAACTTTACTGTTTCAGTGTGTGTAGTTTCTTCTAACTCACAATAAAATACTTTGTTTCTGGAATTGCTGTTTCCATTGTGTCAAATACTGTGATTTTTTGTAGGTAAACTACTGTCTAAGATGCTAGATTAAAAACTGGATAAAAATTAAAGAGAAGAGTATAATATAAAAAGAAAGTTTTTATGGCTGGTGACACACTATCAAAGATATATATGTGTGTGGCAGATTAGTGTAGTATTTTGAATAAAGGGGATTATAAAGGCAGAACAGAGAAAATATCTTGACTATCTCATACATTTGAGGCAATTTCATATATTACCCCTTCTCCTATCACAACAAGCTCTTGCAAAAAGTCTCTCTCCAGCTTTCTTGTCTGCTCCCTTTAGGTACTGGAGGGCTGCTGTAAAATGTTCCCACAGCCTTTTCTTCTCCAGACTGACCAATCTCGCCTTTCAGCCTGTCCTCCCAGGAGAGGTGCTTCAGCCCTCTGATTATCTTGGTGATCTCCTGTGGAGTCACTCCAACAGGTCCATGGCCTTCCTGTGCTGGGGCCCCAGAGCTGATGCAGCACTGCAGGTGAGGTCTCAGCAGAGCAGAGGGGCAGAATCCCCTCCCTGGCCGTGCTGGCCTCACTGCTTTGGATGTTGTGCAGGATGTGATTGATATTCTGGGCTGTGAGTGCACGTTACTTGTCTCATGTTCAGCTTTTCATCCACCACCATCCGCAGGTGCTTCTCAGGGCTACTCAATTCATTCTTCACCGAGCCTGTATTTGTGCTTAGCATTGCCCTAACCCACATGTCTAAGACCTCCCCACTTACTAACAGCAGTCTGTCTCCTTTCCTTTTAATTGTCCTAGATTGAGACAGTGCTGGGGTCACCTCTGGGTGTCACAGTCTTAAGAAAGTTTTAAACTATTAGAGAGAGTCTAAAGGAGTGCCACAGAGATGGTGATGGCCTCTTCTTCTTCCAAAAGGCAAACTCCCTTCTCTGCTATGCATTTGTTGTAATGTCTTTTACGTAATAGGTGTGAAGAGTTTCACTTATATATGACTAAACTTACTAAAACCAAAGAAACTTCTTTACTGCTACTTGCATTTATAGCAGAAATATCTGGAATAACGGTAATTTAGTTAAAATTAACAAACGGATAATGATCTGATAAGGAAGATCTTGCCTTACATTTCAGAACTTATTCTTCTATGCATGCTGTGGTAGCTCTGTTGAAAAATATTTCCATGCCTGACATGGACCGCAAAACAAAGACTGGGGTAGCAGAGTGCTTCCCACTGCAAGGGAAATGCAATTCATGACCAGCTGAAGAGCCTCGACACACATACATCTGTAGGACTTGATGAGATGCACCTCAGAGTCCTGAGAGAGTTGGCCAGTCATACCAGATGAAGTACCTGGTGAGTGGAAAAAGGTTCTCCTTGACCAGTGTAGTGGCCTTTTACAAGGGAGTGACTACACAAGTGGATAAGGGAAGAGCTACAGATGTCATTCATCTGGACTCTGTAAAGCCTTTGACATGGTCCGTTACAACATCCTTCTCTCCAAACTGGAGAGATGAATTTGAGTGGTGTACTGTTCAGTGGATAAGGAATTGGTTGAATAGTCACATCCAGAGGAGAGCGATCAATGGCTCAGAGTTCCAGTGGGCACTGGTGACAAGTGGTCTGCCCTCAGGGGTCCGTATTGGCACCACTGTTATTTAATGTCTTCAACACTGACCTAGACAAAGGGATCAAATGCACTCTCAGCAGACTGGCAGATGACCCCAAACTGGGTGGTGCAGTTGACACACCTGAAGGATGGAATGCCCTCCAAAGGGTCCTGGACAAGCTGGAAAAGTGGACACATGTGAACATCAGAAAATCCAACAAGGCCAATTGTAAGGTGCTGCACCTGGGTCATGGCAACCTCTGGTATCAGCACAGGCTGGGGAATGAAGGTATTGAGAGTAGCCCTGCCAAGAGGGACTTGGGGCTGGATGAAAAACTGGACGTGACCCAGCAATGTTTGCTAGGGCAAAAAGAAGTCTATATTCATATTGGTAGTAGTATTTTTATGAAAATGTGCATTTTGATAAAGTTCTTGCAGAACTCAGTTTGTTGGTAAGTAACATAATTTATGTAATCCATCAAAATATCTTACTCTTTTTCAACCATCATTTTGCCCTTAATATGTCACGGCGTATATTGTTAGGAATTACATCAATTTTATACACTGAAATCAAGCAGAGAAATTCTTTTTTTTCAGTACTATACAGTCCCCTGAACGCTATATGAGACATAATTTTATAGCTGCTCTCAACCCAAAATCTTGATGATCTCCTACTCCATGCATCTATTTTTTTCCAAATAGTTACCAAGTAATTTCCTGTTACATTTGGTGAGGTTAAATCCAAGACTGCCAGCTCATGATTGCTTCATATTTCAAATACAGCTTTTTTAGGAAACTTTAGAAACATGGTCATATTTCTGAAGTTATG
This sequence comes from Notiomystis cincta, assembly GCA_013398075.1. NCBI lineage: Eukaryota > Metazoa > Chordata > Aves > Passeriformes > Notiomystidae > Notiomystis > Notiomystis cincta. The sequence goes on from VZRX01007003.1 coordinate 39,545, forward strand.
CTTTCCACCGATGAAATTTTTTGAATTTTTTAAAAAATAGCCATCATAAAGCTGTGGTTTATTATACTTGAGTAAACTATCATCTGTATGCATTTGAATGCGTTTTCCCACTAAGATAGTAAAACACAAATGAGGCGAGCTGTTTGAAAAATGAAATGAGCGAGGTGAAAAAATTGAAATCGAACACTATACAAGTACTGTAATATTCTTCATGCAGCTTTTAAGTTTGGCAGGGGTTCCAGTAAGGCAATTTGCTATTGTTTTACTATACTGTATTGAAGAATGAAATTAAAGATATACCTATGACTTTTAAAGAGATGTTGACAATGGAGTTTGTACTCCATTTCTAGTACTTTTCACTGACCATATTTCAGTATGTATTCTATATTTAGCAAATATATAAAGCACAGAAACATCCAGAACTAATTACTTGTGTTATACAATTTAAATTAAAGAATTTGAAATCTGTGTACAAATAATATTCTGCTATACTTGGCAAAGAGTGAGAAACAGAACACACTAGGAGGTTATGTACTTTTCTTTGACTACTGCATATGTTTCTAGTAGTTAATTTTGCTGAAAAGTGTGCTTCAGGTTGATTATCAACAAGTTTATTGACCCAAAGGTCAAATAAATTCAGACAATCTTCTGTAACTGGTTCTTTATGTTTTTATTTTTTATTATTTTGTCCTCCAACATAGTTGTACTCAACACTAGAATCTTATATGATAGAAAAAAAAGGCCTAATAGCCTTTTTCAGGTTTCACTTTAAGCATCTTCATGTTTCTGTGTCCAAATATGAGAGTTTTTAAAGAGGCAGAATATTCAGAAAGTGACGTCTTTTACTTGAAAACTAAAGCTCCTCGGTTATTTAGAAAAAGAGGTCTTAGAAGCTATTCAGATGTATTTTAAGTGTAAGTATTAATTCAGCTAAAACACTAGCCTATTAAAAACACTAGCCTATTAAAAACACAGAACCACCATCATATAAATTGTGGTAATATCTCAAAATAAAAAGCTTAGATTCTCAACAGGAGATAGAAAGTGCTTAAATTTTGCTTAAAAAAACTTCTTTTCTGTTTCATGACAAAAATAGGATTTGCTGGTTGTATTATTATTAAGTTATTGCCTCAGTAGATGGCACTCTTCCCTCTGAGTCACCAAGGTGCCTAGGTCATCTGTATTTACGATTTCCTTTTTTTAGATACATTATGGAATTGATCCTGACTCCCACTGCTCATTAGACCATGAGTATAGATTGTCATATTCTGACAAAATTTCTGTTTAACTATTACATTCTTGCTTGTCTCAGTCTTTGCCATTGGTGCTTTGTAACAGTTTTTTATTGTAAACAGCTGTGTGTTAGTATTAAAATACTTGTTATGCCCCTCTCCATACATACATTCCTCCAGCCTTCACTCCTCAACTTGCACATAACAGGGCTTCATTGTCAAATCTTTAGTCACCTAAATCTTAACGATTTTGACAAAGTTGTGTTCATGCCAAGGTGAAAATTCTCTGTGTAAAACTAATTTATCTTAACTTAGTTATCTTTCGATGAATTTTTTTTGTGAAACTTCAAGACATTCAGTTGTGTTGATGCTCTGTACTCATCGTATCCAAACAGGATCTCTTACCACAGGTTCTTACCTGCTAAAAGGTCTGATTGTGCCACTACAAGCAGAAATGCAAATAACCAGTAAACCATTTAAGATGTAAAGGGCAGTATTTAAATACATGCTTTTCACATGCATGTTATTGAAATTCACTTGAAAATTGAATTTTACTGCCAGTTTTCTTGGGTCAAATAAAGTTACAGCCTTACAATTTTGACTGTTAGTACCTTTGTCCATGCCATGCCGCAGATGTCTGAGTCCCCTGAACCCATGGCAGCAAGAAAAACTGGGTTTCACTATCTCTTCATTATTCTTCCTACTTATGCCAAAGACACTGTACTTTTATACCATCCACAGACTTGTACACCATGTGCTTTTTCTTTTAGCCCTTTATATAGCAGATTAGAGTAGTCTGGATTCTTCTGGTTTTGTGCAGCCTGGTCATTGAGAAACAATATCCACACCTTCTTCATACCTTTTCTCTAGTTTCCACAGTAAGAGAATTTAGCAAGTTACAGATGGAAATAAGAACCAGGTTTAGAAATATGTCCATATTGTAATGCTGCTCATTCTGTTTTATGAAACAGATTTGAAGCAGCATTATTGGACACATGCAAGGATTTTTGGTTTGTGGGGATCTTTTTGCTTGCTAGTTTGTGGAGTTTTTTGTTTGTTTAGTTTGCTTTGGCTTTGGTTTGGGTTTTTTGTTTTGTTTTGTTTGGGGATTTTTTTTTTTGTGAGAGGGCAGTTAAATCAGCAAAGACAATCTTAAGCTTTTTATAGTGTTCAGTGAGAGCTTCCACAAAGCAGAAAAGAATGCTATTTACTTTTTTTTATAATTATGCTCAAGATGTATCTTCTGATATTCCTCATGGATTTAGTTTTATTTTTTAATTGTAGTCTTTCTTTTACTTTGGAATCTGGTAAAAAGAAAAGCTAAATCCTCTTCAGCCTCCCAAATGGAAATTAAAACTGAGGTGTGCTCCTCTGATGGTTTTGTGATGTTTTGTTCCTGATATCTGTGATATATTCCCAACCAGCAATCTATGGCTGTTTTAGTAAAAGCCATCAACGATCTGCCCCTGGGATCTGTTATATGTGACGAGCTCTGAGGAGTAGATTCTCCCAGAGTCAAACTTCTTTCTATGTTAACTTTGAAAGCAGAATCATTATTTTGTGCCCTTTCCTGCTTTAATGCTCTTTTAATGCACTACCAGTCACAACTTCTGTTTTTCTCTAGATTAGTAGACCATCCTTCTTTCTCTAGAATTTTAAATTAGGTTTAGACTTTTAGACACTATTATATTTCTAGATTCTAGGTTTCTAAATTCCCATCTGCCTTCCCACTGCCATAGAAATCTTCACATGATGTGAAATAGTTAATTACCTGGTTTTTTGCCCAAACTCTACTTGGGCAAACAGATTATCCTGAATATGTCCCCACAGCTTAAGTCCACAAGAATTTTGAATCACTACCTTCATGAGTTTTCAGAGTTTGACAGATTACTGTTAGTCTGCAGTCTGGGTTTTTGTGCATGTGATATTGAGTTTGCTGGCAAGATACACTTGTGTCTTGGGTACTGCAGAAAAAGGATGTTTCTACAGGTGCACTTTATATTTTTTTAAAATGAGCAGTCATTGTGACTTTCGTAATTTGGAATTGAAAGATTTTTGTTATCTCAGAACATAGTTGTCATTCAGGACAATTTACTATTTAGGTGATTATTATAATTAGTATTTCTCCAAGTAGAAGAAAATATGTGTCCATATTACAAAAGTTGCTACAGTAACTGACATTGTTTTTAGCAATCAAACTTCATGAATCTATTAATGATCTTTGAGTCTTGTATCAGTTTTGGAGGGATGCTGTCAAAACACTTGCTCTGCCATTGCGAGTCCTAAAACAGGTCTGTGGATAAATGGAGAAATGTTTTTCCCTTGTAAAAGGAAGTTATTAGGTCTTAGAAATAAGAGGTTTTAATTTAAAAGACTTCATTATCTAGAAAAAAAAACCATGAAATATTGCTTTGTTTCAAGTCAAATACTTATTTAATTTTTCCCTGGTTTTAATTCTGACCCTTCCCCCACCCCCCAAAAAAGTGTTTTTTAAAAGAGTGAGATAATTTCTGATCTTTTGTTGTTTTAAAAAATAGAAAATGTTGCCAGTAGCATCTCTTAGCGGTGAGATGTAATTTTGCTAGTCTGGAATTTATGTACCCTTATTAGTTACTCAGTCAGGAATGATGAAATTTTGGAACTCCTAGTAAAGACTTGAGATTCAGTGTAAGACTAACTGGAGTGTCAAATCTTCGTCAGTCAAATGGAGACAGTAGAATATTCAGATCATTTAACTAAAATGTTTTTTCATGTGTTTGTTTGGATTTTTTGGAAGTTGAGACATTGTTCCTAAATGACTTCCAGCATTACATCTTTTGCAGTTTTAAGTATGTGTTGACCAACATGACTTTTCTGGGGAGACTCCTAGATCTACATAGAGTAACGCTCATGCCAGGGAAATGAAAGAGTCTGTTTAATAGTTAGACATATAAGCAACTTTCTAGGAACTACCAGCAAGATAATAGATGTTAGCTTAGTCCACAAAGCTGACTGTTTCACTGGCAATAAGCTGAGAGTTAATCCAGTTATGATATTGAAGGACAAGATGCCTTAAGGTCAGAGCACAAAGGATAGAAACTGCCAAAATTAATTTTTTCTTTTCCATATGGCTAGTTACAAAACCTTGTTTTAAAATGAGCTTTGTACTGAGTTGCTGAGCAAATGACTATCCAATATTGCTGTTTGAATCAAATCGCTGCGGTAGGTATTTGTAATATTATGTTAGGACATCAGGTGTAAATTATTAAAGTTAATATTTTTGTTATTTCAGAACATTTTGTTCAGGTTGTGTTCTGAAAACTGTAGAACTTGTGTTTTTGGGAGCCGATAACATTCAGCTTCCAAATGTATGTGATTCTTTTTCAGACCTTTTAAGATGGCTCTTTGGATAGCACTGAGGTTGCATTTGGATTGCCTTCACACTACTTCAGCCAGACCCATGTAAATCTCTCATTTATTACTCTCAGCAGCTTGAAAAAGGGAGTGCTAAGTGATTGGATAAATAGGCAGGAAGAGGTACAGGCAGTTCCTTAGCTTGCACATTAATTTAACTGTAATGAAAGGTATTTGCTTATATTGTTATTTTAGGACAGTTAGTCCTGCTTAGAAATTGCAAGGTCATAAGTAATGCTGACAAATGTTCATTGTCCAGATTCTTTCAGAAGAAATTTCTACCCTATGAGCTCTTTCAACCACCTGCCAAAGCAGAGTGAAATATGTTATGCAATTCTGAACAGTATGTTTGGAATCAGTAAAGAACAAGAAATTGTACTTCAAATACTAGCAAAACCAAGGAATTTTTCAGATGTGTGAAATACAATCTGTTAGGCCATGAAAGTGTTTATGTGTCTTTGACCGAGACTGGTTTTGAAGCTATTCCATTTTAGTCACATTTTGGCTATGATTGTTAATTATTTAGTGGTTAAAAAAACCAAGCATAAAATAATAGCAATAGTATGAGATGCACTTGGTCAGGAGAATTGTGATGTTTTGCAATTCTATTTTTAGTTATGTCTTGAGTCAATTAAACAGATTATTTGGCAGTCCAAAAATCTTTGTTCCTGTATGTGTCCCTTCATAAAAATGGCATTCTAAATGGTATGGTGCTGTGGCAGAGGTAGTAACTTCACTGATACTTCTTTATAGTCTGTGTGCTGTTGAATTTGCCATCTCTCCCTGTGTTATTGGAAGGAAACTCTTCTCCTGCACATTCTGTTAAGTAGCTCAAGAGCTGAAACAGATTCATACATCTTGATTTTTTAACTAATAAAAATAACATTTTAATTCTGATTTTTTGCTTTAGGCGAGTTAGAATAATAGAATGATAGAATCATTAACGATGGAAAAGACATTTAAGATTATCAAGTCCAACTGTCAACCCAGCATCACCACCATTAAACCATATTTTCAAGTGTCATACTCACATGTTTTCTGAACACTTCCAGGGATGGTGATTCCACCACTTCCCTGAACAGCCTGTTCCAATGCTTTACAACCCTTTCTGTGAAAAAATGTTTCCTAATATCTAATCCAAACCTCCTCTGGCACAACTTAAGGCCATTTCCCCTCGTCATGTCACTGTTGCCTGGAAGAAGAGGCTGACCCTCACCTTTGTACAGCCTCCTTTCAGGCAGTTGTAGGGAGTGATCAGGTCACCCTGAGCCTCCTTTTCTCCAGGCTAAACACCCCCAGCTCCCTCAGCTGCTCCTCACAGGACTGGTGCTCCAGACCCTGCCCCAGCTCCACTGCCCTTCTCTGGACTCACTCCAGCCCCTCAGTGCCTTTCTTGCAGTGAGGGCCCAGAACTGGACACAGCACTCGAGGTGTGGCCTCAGCAGTGCCCAGTACAGGGGACAGTCCCTGCCCTGGTCCTGCTGGCCACACCGTTGCTGATCCAGGCCAGGATGCCATTGGCCTTCTTGGCCACCTGGGCACACCCTGGCTCATGTTCAGCTGCTGTCACCAGCACCCCCAGCTCCTTTCCAGCCACTCTGCCCCAGCCTGTGGAGCTGCCTGGGGTTGTTGTGACCCAAGAGCAGGACTTGGCATTTTGCCTTACTTGACCTCATGCCGTTGGCCTCAGCCCAGGATCCAGCCTGTCCAGATCCCTCTGCAGAGTCTTCCTGCCCTCCAGCAGATCAACACTCCCACCCAACATGGTGTCATCTGCAAGCTTGCAGAGGTTTATACACATAATTGATAAAGATGTTAAACAGGACTGGCCCTAACACAGTCCTGAGGAACACCACATGTTTTTTTCCAGGTTCTTCCAAGCAAAAGTGGGAATTTGATTAAAGTATTTACATTTGTAAATGACTTGTATTTATTGAATAAAGCCATGCTTAACAATAACAGAAACACTAAAATAACTTAAGCTGAACAAATGAGAACCAGACTACTTTATAAAACAGAAAATACAGTTACTAAATTTTTAAAAAATCAAATAGTGGTAGTTCCTACATATTATCCAACCTCTTTTAAAGCATCCTTACTTCATTAAACTTCTAGATTGATCCTTCCTTTTCTGTAAGTTTGTGGAGAAGCTAAGTGTTTTGATTACATAGCTTTATATAAATTAAACTAAAAATTAAAAAATAATATTTTTGTGACCTTAATACAATGAAATTCTCCCCATTTTTTCAACCACAATTGAAAGAAATATTTTCTTGGATGTTAACTTTCTTGTTTGTAGATCATATGTTATTTACCTGGCATTATTTATAATGGTTTAGCTACATTCATTTCTAAAATTTATGGAGGCAAAAAGAAATAAAACATACTTATTTTTCCTTCAGTTTGAACTTTCTGGATTTCTTAGAGTTAGTGTTTTGGACAGTTGCATTGGCATTGCAGAAGAGTATGTGCTTTACAGAACAATGTTAGGTGTTTAAAACTTCGCAGTCAACTAACTGGGGAATGAATTTCAAGAGGCTCCATGTCTGGTTGTTAGGAAGATGTAGAATTGTTCCAACTCAGAGTGGAATGGAGAGGGAGCCTCTTCCCCCAGTTTTCTGTATTGATAAAACATTTAATACTATACAATAACTATGGTTCTAATGATGCTTCCATTTTGAGTATGTAATTTACTTTGGAATGAATATTCTGAAGAGTTGTATTAGAATGTAATATTTATTTTGCCATGATTATTAATTAAATTATGTGAAGATTTTTAGATAATGCCTACTTAGAATCTATTGGATTCAATCTGAAAGGGCTTCAGTCCAATGTTATCCTCTAAGCAGGGTGAGCCATGAGATCAAACCAGGTTTCACAAGACTTTACCCAGTCAAATCTTGCAAAACCTTTTTGGGCAGACCACTTTACTACTTGACTGCCCTCATGGGGATAAAGGTTCTCCTTGGAGTCAGCCAAAATTTCTGTTCAGCATTTAAAATTTTATAAAACTTGTGGGAATAATTATTTTAATAGTCTCATGATAATATGCAGTATGTGGTCAAAAATAAAACAGAAGTTCAGGTCAATTTTAATATGAAAGAGTAGATTGTGAATTAAAAAAAAATGAAAGTTTTCCTTCATACATTTGTAGGGGGAACTATTTTGGAAATATAAATGTGAGTGTTTTCAGGAAAGACAAAAGTAGCTAAATGCTTGGTGGGCTTAATAAATGTAATGAAGAGGAATTTATTCATTTATTTTCCCACTTCAAGATAGGTTAGCTTTGAAAGACTAGTTTACAAAGTGAAGACCTGAATAATGTATGGACGGTTTAAACCTAAGGAATCACTGAGAAAATCCTTTTGACAATCATGTACTTTTAATATGGATTTACTGGCTTAGGTTGAAGAATTCATGTACAGAGAAAGGAGTCCTGACATATGCATCCCTTTAAAAGATAGATCACAGTTTCTGAAGCCCATTTTCTTTCCTAGCTAGTTCTGTGATTCCTTTTTTTTTTGTCAAGAGTAATAAAATAAATTGCACCAGCTTCACTTTAACATTCTTTAAGGTAAGGTGAAGTAAGAATGTATGCCTGCAGACAGCCTGGACAGATACAGTTAACTAATCCCAATGTGTATACAATAAGAGTAATATGGTTTATGAGGAGCCACTGCTGTAAAGTCAGTTAATGTTCTCGTGGCATTTAGCCATTCATTCACAACAGGTAGTTGCTGTTGTCATTAAAATGATTTGTAAAAAATAGGTTAGACAGAAAATGATAATAGATGCTACACAAACTTATTTTGGTCTTCAATAGAGCTGCTATTTCTTCCTGGCTTGTATTACATGGAAAAGAAGATGAAACAAAGATTTGCATGCAATTCTGCATTGTATGCATGGGTACTGCTTTTCATACAGTCATGCTTCAAAGCAGTTTCTGCTTAAAAAACATAGAAATTCAACTCAAGTCTTAACATACGGGTTGATGTGCTTTAACAAACTCGGACAACATCTCAGACATATTTTTCTTCTTGTAAACTTCATCTGTGTATTTATTTTAAACTGATCCTCTTTGTTAGAACAGTCTTTGCTTCTGCTGCTGTTTCATTCTATCACTCTATGTATTTCTTTTCCTTCCAGTTCGCAAGCAGACCACAGAATATACTAGTTTCAAACTTTGTTTGTTAGCTGTATTTTGTATGTTATATGGAAAACGACCACTCAGTTGTATATCCAGCACTCAATTGACTTTGTATTGTTCTTTAAGAATCAGATCAAATTGTTTACTGACATTTCTTGAAGAGGAGAAATCCTTTATTGTAATTTATTGTAACACATGCTTACAGAAAAAAGCACTAAACTTGTAAAATATATTGCTGTGAATATGCTTTTAAAACAAAAAATTCTTTTGATTCTGGTCAGGGTTAAAAATCATTTGGGTGGAATAACTTTGGTTTTGACCTTTGGAAGAAGTCAGCAAATAAACTTTATTGCATTGCCTGAAGAAGGTTCTAATTATTGCATTAAACTACTAAGATTTAGTTCTTTGTGTAAATATAACTTTGTGATTCTTTATTTGAGCCCAAGCACAGGGTGTACTGTTCTCATTATTTTCAGGAAAAATAAGTTGTGACAGTATATGTATAAGAGTTTCAGTCTTTTGCTCAGAATTTTTGTACAAATATCAACCAGAGGTAGTAAAAAAAAGCCACTGTTTCTATTTTTGGATAATATTATTATTTTTATGAGAAGATTTGCGCTACATGTCAAGTATATATTGTTAATCCAGCAAATTAAATCTATTAAACATTACTGGGAAAAGAATAAAAAACCTTATTATGCCCTTGATTAAACTGGACATGGGATGCCTAGATCTTGAATAGTTTGTATCATTCTGGCCTTCTCATCTCAAAAGGATTTAGGCAAATTTGAGAAGAGAAGCAAGGATGACTGAAAAATATGTCACTTTCTTTACAAGGAATTGTTGAGGACTCTTTTTCTTGGAGAAGTCACCTTTTGGAAAAGTCAGAGACAACACTACAGTGATCTAACCAGTCTACAAGATTGTATGGAGGGCATAAATGAGGAAAAAAAAAATGTCATTCATAGCATCTTTCACCACAAGAACTTGAGGCTGTCCAGAAAATATAGGAGAAGAAAAACTCAAAACCAGGAGAAGGGAGACAGCCCTTTTTAATGTAAGGTTTAGCTAATGTTGAAACTTCTTGGCACGTCACTTTATGGAAGCTGGACATATGTATAGGTTGAAAGGTTGGCTAGGCAAGTTCACAGAAGAAAAATCCATTGGAAGTACTAAATACACAGAAGCACATCTGTCTCAAAAATTCTGAGCCAAAAATAGTTGGGAGAGTACTGGTATAATTGACATTTTATGCTTGCAGTGGTGTTATTCTTTCTTGGGCCTTCTCTTAGTTCATAGTGAAGGCAGGGTATTGGGATAGTGGAATCTGTGGTCTGGCCCATGTTGCCGTTCTTAGGTTCTTCTGTACCAGGTGTGGTCTCTCATCCTAATGAGCTGCTATTCTTTACAGCCAGTGCTTAGCTTTTTATGCCATATGCAGTGCGAGTAAGGGTAAATAAAGTGGATATTTTGTGTATAAATATGTGTGATCTTCTCAGAGATTGTAAACTAATTGTTTACAATATTCAGGAATTTAGAAAAGAAAGGCATACCCACAGCAAAATCATAGAAAGAAATCATAGAAAAACTTAGAAATATATGTGCAATGTGTTACTGCTCTAACGTATGTAATTTATTTCTGTACAACAGAACTAATACTTGGTTGGTAATCATAGCTGTTAACTGTGTTTCCCTTCTGCCAGAGGTCTAGACTAGTTGTTTCCTATTTTCTGCTGTGTGGCAGGATGCCCCCAACCACACCTATGTAATTAGTTTTGCTAGCTTTCCTTTTCCCCAGACTTGGTTGCATTAGCTCACTCTAAAAAACATTGCCCTACAAGCTGCTTGAGCTGTGCAGTGTCAATGTCCTTTGAAAAAAAGCTTTATGTATTAGTTGCCAGACTTATGCTGAATGTACTGATAGAGAAATTATTAGCAGTGTACTTAGAAAAGATATGTAGAAATTTCTGGTTTATTCTCTAGCCCAGTTCGAGCTAGCTACATCTAACTTTTGGCTCAATACTGAGAATGCAGTAAAAGTTTCAAACACCTTTGAAGTTCAGAATACAGCAAATTAAGTATTTCCTACATTCTGGTGATAGTCCAAATGCTGAATCTTTAAGTTATTCCTGAGTATTATTGAAATCACCATTGTCATGCAGGTAGGTGGCTCTACATCCCTGATGCACTTGCATAACATTTTTTGTGTGGATCAGGAGATTTCTGAGTGTCCTAAGGGCATTGATAATCTACTGATTTTGATAAACTTGCAACTGCTAGTCTATTTTTGCATTGCCAAAACTGATGAATACAAATGACAGCTTTAATTGTTTTTTTAGAACTGTGTTTATTTTTACCTTTTTGACTGCTTTTGCAGTTTACAAAAAGTAGTATGGAAGTATTTCATTTACAGTGCAATTATTTAAAAGATTTATATAAATCAGGAGAACTAGAACTTACAGCAGCAATAATTTTTCTGTCTGTAACTCAGAATTTATCCACCCAAGCTAAGTATCAGAACAAAGTCCAACAGAGACAGACTTTGGTTGTCTGTGGCAGCATTAAAGACATGGAAAACTAATAATAGAAAAAGCTATTTCTGATGAGTGATGTGTAACATGTATGTTATTCTTTTCCTTCCTTGGTTTAAATAGCTCTTTTTGGTTTGAGGTTTTTGAGGAAGGAACCAAATAAGACGTGTTCTTTATTTTAGGGCAGAATGCTGTTGTGGTGTACCACTTTCTGTAAAGCTAAGGATGTGCTGAAGTAAAGCTTTTAGAAAACATCAAAAACACTGTGTAGTAGAGAGTATTACTATTGGCAACCTGTGCAAATCTAATGAATGACCAAATTATCACAGGAGTTACTAATTCCATTGCAATTCTCTAGTATTATGACATCCAGTTCTCTAGCATTAGTGACATTGTCTACACTTGCAAAATGACCACCTTTTTAATATAGCCAAGTAGACAAAAAAATATGGTGAAACTATAAGCTAGTTACTGGTTTTTTTCTTTTTTATTTTCCATACTTTAGAAATTGGAGTTGGAGTTGTTAGATATCTTGAAGGTTTTGATCCATTCAAGAGAAGTCTGATCTGGCAATGGTTCAGTTTATAGTCATAGATGTTGGAACTAAGTTAATTTATTTTTCAAAATAGGTACCTTTTTGCCTGGTCTTTTATTTTAGCATTATTCAAAAATGAGACATCGTGATTGGGCACATAGATAAATCATGTTGCCCAGCACGAAGAATAAAAAGTAGAAAATATATAACTCTAATAAACTTAGATTTATTTTTGAGCAAGGGTGTGTGAGAAGGATAGTCCTTATTTAAAGAGCTTTTTCTTTAAACCTATCATAATTAAAAACTGAGTGTCAAAAAGCATAGTTTGGTTTAAAAGTGGAAAATAAAACTTTGGTTTCAGAGATAACATGTCTGGAAGTGTTCCCCAAAAATCAAATACTAGTAATTCGTATTTAGCTCTGTTTACTCTTAATCAGGAGAGAATTAGTTCTTAGGCTTTATTTTATTTTCTGACAATCTTTTTAAGCAGGCTAACTGGCAAATCATCTAGTATTATATACATGAAGTATGTGTTCACCTATCTGAAACTTATAAAAAGCTTGGTGTGTAGTCATACATATTTGTTGGTTTTGTCTAGCCTGAATTTCTTACATGTTTTTTGCATTTAAATTCCATCCATCTTGGTAGCTTTTCCCTCAGTGATTTGCTGTGACTGTGTTTTGGTCTCCTAAACTCTTTTTCATTAAAAGATATTCCTTCAAAAGCCTTGGCTATTTATGTCAATATCTATCTTAAGTACTACTCATGCTTATTGGTAGCTTTCAGAGTAATTTCGGAGTAGTTTGATGTATGTGTAAGTAAACAGTTGGTGTTTCATACTGATTTTGAACAGCTTGCTCTTCTAATAAGAATTTTCATGCTTTACTTACTGTACTTAAATAAAAGATACTGTGCATGTTATTCTTGTTGATTAATGAAATTCTTTGAAGTGTGTCTAATACTAGTATTCATATACGTTTCCAATCCTGTAACAGGTATATTTCTCTCAGTGTTAATTTGATACAAATAGTCCCTTCTGGCACTGGACTTTTCCAGTAGCATACAGCTAGTAATGATAGTTTTTATGGAGACTCCTTTCAGTTAGTGGGCCAGTTTGGATAATGAGACTGGTAGAATGGGCAATGTTATCCTTGAATTTATAAATACACATTAACATGTAAGGGGAAATAATTAATTTTGCCTTTGTATCTACTACTGTTAATACCACTGTTAGAACAACTTTTTGAACTGTAATACACCCACTTCAGAAAGTCTAAAAAGCCCATGAGTGCACATGGTGGTGACAGAAGGGTCACATTGTAATGGTACAGTGCTGAGAAATTCTATATATTAATCTGATTTAAAAGAAAAATGTAAAAGTGATTTCAGTGGGGAAGAGCTCTACTGGAACAGTGAGACTCAACTTTGCTCATAAAGGCATAACCATATCCCCCAGACAGACACTGAAATAATTTGTTTTTTTCAGAATAAAGAGGAATTAACTGAGGGCTGAAGACATAAAAGAAAAATCAATTAAATGATAAGATGCAATCTCTGTCTCTGAAGTACCCTAAGCCACTAAGAGCTAGGGACTTCTATCAGTATGAGCTGTCCTGTTTTCTGTGGAAGCACTCACAAATGACTGCTGTGGAGGGAAAGGCAGATAACTGGATAACCTAGGACTGTTGTTCTCAAATTATGCTCTAAACAATTCTTAATGTGAGAGTGAATAGCTTTTAAGGAGTATTTTTTAACTTCTCTATCTTCTAGAATAAATTACTTACATTTCTATGCTAAGGGTGGATGGAGGTATGATTGAATCATTGTGGTGCTTTCTTACAATCAAATCTATGAATTAGTATGTCTCTTTATTTTTTATTTATTTTTATTTTTAATGTGGGGATACATTTGCTATCATAGAACTCTGTGTGAGCTACAACTCACACAGTTGCACAACTGCATGCGTTAGGCCTGAAAACGGACAGTTTGTAAGGGATTGGGAAGAATCCTCTCTCCTTTCTCTGCAGTGTGCCAGGAGACAAATGGCTGTATTCCCCAAGGTGCCTGGGATTGGCTGTAGCTGCAGATAACTTGCCTGACAAGTTTGAGCAGTGCTTACAATATTCACAGAGAATTTGTCTTTCTTATCTGTTTGACTTAAGTGTCCTACTCAAATGATCAGGATCATGCCAGTCATCAGATTTGCAAAGGAAATGGATTTTTCTTCAGATTAGAGTTACAGATAAGAGAGACTTCTTCAAGAGATAGTCTGTAACTTACATCTACACTAATACATTAAATAAACATGCCAGTGGCTTTTTTATTGCACTGAGTACCACTGGCACAGATCTTGTGTACACACTACTAAGCTGGCTTCTCTGAAACAGATTAGTTTTGTATGTTTTGCCTGTTAATAATTGTGGCCATCTCCACGACTTTTCTTGGGAGTTCTTTGAGATCAGCTGTTCTCATGGGCTAAATCTATGCAAGGAACATTTCTTAAAAAATTATGATAAAAACAGCTTGATAATACACATACAATTCCAGTGTCTAGTGTGATTCCTTTCACTTTCTAGTACAGTGTGCAAGTATATTTTAGCATGGTGTCTGTATATCCTGCCAAAAAAGACTAGAATTTTTTCTTTTTAAAGTGTCCTTTTATTGTGCACTAGCTCTTGCTCTTTGATCCATGGCATGACAGGAGTGAATTGCTGCTCCAGTTCTTGACCATCCTGTTGAACAGATAATGGTCTGTCTATGCAGTTTCCTTCTGGCTGGTGTGTCAGTCAGAGTTGTCAGTGACAGCTGTACATTCATCATGCATTTCCTGTCTGTCTGCTGCAGCTCTTCAGCAGCCCCACAGGAATGCCCAGCAGTCCCAGACCTCTTCCCCATCTGCCTCATGAAATGAATTCTGATTTCTTCAGGGCAGGAATGGCCATGTAATCAACCATCTTCCCTCTTACCTCTTTTCCATTCCACTTCCCCAGTGTGGTCGCATTTCAGGGGCACTGCACTCACTTTATTAGGAGTTATATGATTTTCTTTTTTGGCTTGGGCACAGATTTTTCTTGGCTGTCTCAAAATTATCTGGCTGCCATCTTATCTCAAGTTATTTACCTATGTAACTGTGTTCTTTCAACTTTTTTGTGGTGTCCATCTTACACAATCTGTCAGTGAGTTGAACCAACATTTTTGCAGTTATCGTAATTGTCACTGTTGTCATAATCTTTAATGATTATTTGAGATAATTGTTGGCTTGAGAATCTATCTTTTGGGTCTCTTTAGCTCCTGAGATATTTACTTAACTTGTGGTGATCAAACTGCACCTTTGCGCTGCTTGTTTGGGTGTCAGCTTTTTTTTTTTTTTTTTTTTTTTTTTTTTTTTTTTTTTTTTTTTTTTTTTTTTTTTTTTTTTTTTTTTTTTTTTTTTTTTTTTTTTTTTTTTTTTTTTTTTTTTTTTTTTTTTTTTTTTTTTTTTTTTTTTTTTTTTTTTTTTTTTTTTTTTTTTTTTTTTTTTTTTTTTTTTTTTTTTTTTTTTTTTTTTTTTTTTTTTTTTTTTTTTTTTTTTTTTTTTTTTTTTTTTTTTTTTTTTTTTTTTTTTTTTTTTTTTTTTTTTTTTTTTTTTTTTTTTTTTTTTTTTTTTTTTTTTTTTTTTTTTTTTTTTTTTTTTTTTTTTTTTTTTTTTTTTTTTTTTTTTTTTTTTTTTTTTTTTTTTTTTTTTTTTTTTTTTTTTTTTTTTTTTTTTTTTTTTTTTTTTTTTTTTTTTTTTTTTTTTTTTTTTTTTTTTTTTTTTTTTTTTTTTTTTTTTTTTTTTTTTTTTTTTTTTTTTTTTTTTTTTTTTTTTTTTTTTTTTTTTTTTTTTTTTTTTTTTTTTTTTTTTTTTTTTTTTTTTTTTTTTTTTTTTTTTTTTTTTTTTTTTTTTTTTTGTTTTTTTTTGTTTTTTTTTTTTTTTTTGTTTTGTTTGTTTGTGGATTGTCTTTTTTTTTCTCCCCATAGTAATTAGACCTATCTAATTTCATGAGCAGTTGTGAAGATTTGTATTTTCTGGGGTTTCTTGGCTTAAAATTAATATCTGTCAAATATTACATCTGTAGTCTTCTGCATTTGGAACCCAACATCTGAGAACTAAATGGATTCCTTGAAGATTCAGAATAAAGTTAGAGGAAGTGGTGTCAAAACCAAAACAAAGACAAGTTAGTTAAATCATATAGAGAAGCAAATGATGGAAGCAAGCAATTTGGTTCATAAGAATGCTGTGAGCTTTCAGACAAATCATAAGCAGAAACCATTCGTATGAAAGCAATAAGATGAAAAAATGGAGCTGGATAAAGTAAGATAAAGTAAGTCATTGGACATGGAAAATTTTTTCAAAAGTTCAAAAAATTTTTTCTTGGTAAACTGGGGCCTAGGAGAGTATATGAATATCATTGCAGGAAATTAATAATTGTCAATAAAATTTGAATAGTTAATGATGGCATATTTAGAACATGTTACCCAGGTATGTTCTTGCAAAAATAATTGGTGTATTCAAAAATAAAGTTATCTTTTCCTTAGTTTTATTATCTATTTTAAGTTTCATTATCATAACATTTTCTTAAAAATGCTGGCTTTTGCATAATGAACAACACACACTTCGAAACAGAAAGTGAAGAATACCGCATTCTTTGTTTTTCAAAAATATAACAAAACAAAGGACTTAATTCATATAATTCTCTCCTGTCACAGTTCTTTGTGAAACTGAACTTTAGGTGAGGAGTAACTTCAGGTTCATAGCTGTAGGAGAGTAAGCTGATTCAGACAAGTTGATAAGGCAAGTTTTCAGCTCTGCTGAAGTCAGTGACAACATTTTACTTGAGTTGAGTGGAATTGGCTTTATTCTCAAACATCCATTTTATCTGAGAATGTATGTCTTTAATTGTTTTTCCTTATTACCATTGGATATTAAAAAGCAGAAGACCACTACATCCTGTGCATTTCAGAGACTTTTTTCCATTCAGTTCTCAACTACATTCTAAAGAATTTAGTTAGGGTTTTCTCAGTAAATAAGACTGAGCCATCTGCTTTCTCTGAGGAACAGATTTTACTTGACCTTCAATAGGATTAGGCTCAGCACTGTCCTGAACACAGAAATAAAAAAGACAGAAAATATTCAGTAAAAATACTTTATTGCTCTGAATCTGTGTCATCCTGAAACTTAGGGACATTTCAATGACTAAATTTCAAGATAAACAAGAATGCTTTTTTATAAGAATGCTTTCCATAAGAAAGCTGATTTTGTTACCTGCCCCTCCTCCAGACAGCAAACGGGAAATCAGTGCACATTTAAACCACCTTGATGAGATTAGTGCACATGAACATTTAAGTTCAAAATTATAGCTTAATCCCACGAACTGCTCCACACTCAGTACCCTTTAAAAATCAAAGGAATTCCATGTGGTCACAGCAGTCTACATGCATAGAGTTTACTGGATTTGTTCCAAATTTTAAGCTTTGTTATTTTGTCCGTGGATTTGGCCTGCAGACAGACCATAACTCTTTTAGCAGTGAAAGGTATATATCTTGTGATCAGACTCCTATGTGATAACAGTTCTTACAGTATTTTTAACAGAAGATGTCTGGTGGCCCGAAATTAGTAACTATTTGGGTTTAAAGTTAAAACATAAAGATGATATCTTTTCATATTTTTTTTCACTCTCCTTTATAAAGAGTAGAAATTATTCTGAAGCATACTGCAAGGAAATCAGTATAAATCCTTGAAAATCAATAGCATTGTGGGAGTGTCCTTTTATCACTATCCGTATTATAGGGTTGCATATTCAAAATATGAAGATGTAATTAATGAATTGACTGCTGCATGACCACTGCCACAGAAAATGTTTTAATTTCTTTGCTAGCTCCATATATTTATATATTAACTACACAAAAACTCATTAGCTTCTCTATTTGAAGAATTGTATCTACAATAACAAAAATTATGCTTTAAAGAAATTTTTTAGCTTTTTGTAAAAATGTTCTTCATTGTTAGCACATATTCTTAAGATACACTGTAATTATAGAAGGATAATTGCAAGGACACTATAATGACAGTTCATAAGATGTTTTTAAAAAATGGTATAATAGTTAAGAGTGCAACTTTTTAATTAGAATCAAAGTCTAAGTAGAATGACTTACACTTAGTATTGTTTAGCTGATAAGTGTGAGACCATGTGAGGCTTCCAATTATGTTGAGTAAGTAAACCTTAAGGTTTAACAATCAGTAGCAGTCTATAGCTATGCTGCTGTAACTTCATAACAGAATGGTAGACTGCTTTATGGAGCTGGTGATTACAAAGATCCACTTTAACCATTTTTTTCTTGCTGGCAGGTGTCCCACTGGCCTGAGGCCAGCGGCTGTGAGTGTACTGCAGCTTGTGGTTTACACCAGAGTGTAGAAAATGCCGACACCAGCTGGCTGCACATAATTAAACTGATTGCGGTCTGACAACTTGGACTATGATACAGATATGTGATAAATATACAAAGTATCTTACAAATGTGATTCACTGACATACTTTATCTGCTTTTTTTCTTAACAGATATGATATCTGCACTTATAAAAACAAGCCTTGTGGAACACTGGGTAAGATTATAAAGAGAAATTTCAGCTTGTATTTGCTGTTTCCTTGCTTTATACTTACTGGTTTATCGACTGATTAGATCTTTTTAAGTTTGTACTTTCAAAAGTTTGGAGTTTTATAAACGTGAAAAATAAAAGATAATCTAGGTGGATTTTGGCTTTGATACCGTGCTGGAAGTTTGAATTATGTGAGCTGGTTCTGTGCATTTCATCTCTGACAGCTGTAGCTCTGATAAAACCTAGCAGATGACTCTATTTTACTTCTTACAGAAGAGAACATGCTGTTTATTTCCATTTACCAATGTCCATAATGTAGTTTAAAAAACAGAAGTAAAAATCCTTAGGAAAGTTATAAAACTACCCCCATAAACCTTTCAAAAGAAATGGACTTTGAGGTTTACACTGTTGCTGTGTGGTGTACAGTGAGCACACCTTCATATTTTTCCTTTTACAGACTTAGAAAAAAAGTAGCCCAGTGAATGTAGGTATAGTATATATAATATTTTCTATATAATAGAAAACACAATAACATTGAAACTACTTAAAACATTGCTTTGACAATGGAGAAGTGCACATGGCAACCTTAGATTAAGGATGGAGAACTATTGTTCCCTCCATACCTAAATATGTCACCAGAAGTTATTTACTACAATAAATAAATATAGATGACCTTTAACTATAGGTTGTTGCTTACAATGGTACTTTAATATATAGAGGGGACATTATTCAAAGACTAATGTTAAACTTGTTTAGATTTTTTTTTCAGTTTGCATCCTTTCATAAGCCTCTTTCTTTCAGGTTGTTAAAGACAAAATTCTAATATAGCTAGTTCATATTATGAATACTTTTCTCAGTCAGAGTTTATGATTGTATTTGCTTTGTCTTTCCCTATATTACTGTATGCTTGATAGCCTTAACCCATGTTAATTTTTTCTGCAAGTCTCTCTCAAGTCGGTACAATGCTTCTGGCAGAGGGTTGTGGTTTAAATGGGGAAAGGTACCAGAATTTTGCCTGTTTTAAATACAAACAAAACCCACAGCATGCTTTAGTGAAAGGCAAATCATGCTGATGAATTTCTAAATGTAATTGATTTTATTTGACATTGGAGGTGATGAGACTGTCTATATTGATTGTCTATAGAAGTGGCTTTGCAAGTGTTGAAAGAAGAAAGGTTGAAAGAGAATACATTCATGCATGAACTATTTGATAATTTTATGTGATACTTTTAACACAGCTCATTGGTGTAGTA
>VZRX01007004.1:305-27456 GCA_013398075.1 Notiomystis cincta
GCGGTTGTCCCCTCTGTCCCTGTAATCTGTCCCCGGACCGCCCAGGGTTCCCACCCATCTATCTCCCCTCATGGTACACTCCTCCTTATTTACTCTCTTTGCGCAGCCGGCTTGGGTGTGGTTCTTCCGCTGCGCCAGGTTCGTAAGAAAGTGGCGTAGGATGACTTTGATGGACAGAGCGCTGCAGCCAATAGCGCGGCAGCATCTGCGGGCGGGCAGCCAATGGCGTGGCGGCGTGGAGGCCCGGCGGCCGCGGGGGAGGCGGGGCGAGGGCCCGTCAGGGGAGGGAGGGGGAGTCGTGGAATGGCGGCCGGGCGGGCCAGCCCGCCCTGGTGGTAGTGAGCCCGGGGGCCCGGAGGGGACAGCCGCGGACAGGGTGAGTGCGAGAGGGGCGAGCGCGCCTCCCCAGCCCCCCCGGGCCGGCTCTTCCCCGGGGAAAGAGGCGGAGGCGCTGCAGTGGGCTGCGAGGCCCTTGCCAAATAGTGAGTTATCCCGTTGAGGCGGGCGGTGTTTCCTGTCATAAAGTGAGCCGGTGCCGTGGTCCTGGGCGGGGGTTCTGCGGGGGTCTCTGCCGGCCTGGGGCTCTGTCCCCGGCCTGGGGCTCTGTCCCCGGCCCCTGCCGGTTCGGTGCGGGCTGTGTTTCCGGGCCGCTGCCCCGTGCGGAGCCGAGGTGTGGGGCCGGGCTGCCCGGGGGTGCTCGGAGCCCTGTGCTGGGTCAAGGAAGTGTCGCCTGCGGGGCTCTCCCGAGGCCTGCCCGGTGTCTGCTGTCCTGGGGCTGTCCCAGGGGTGTGGGGCGGAGGGGAGCGCTGGGGGACTCCGGAAACAAGGAGGTGCTGCAGGGTCCTTTCTAGAGGGGAGCAATGGGCCTTTGCTGGGGGAGTAGAGGGGGTCCCTCCCTTTCCAGACATTTGCTGCCTGAGTCTGACGTTGGAACGTGTGAAAACGTGTCTATGTCCGTGTCCGGAGTCTGTCTGAGTGCGAGCTGTGTGCCCTCATTGAAGGAAACTTCTCTGTCCTGCCTGGCCCGTGTTCTGTCCTCACTTCTGGGTGCATCCTTCGATCTGTCTTGAAACACTTTTAAGTGTGCATGTCACCCCTTTGGCTATGAACCATCCCCAGCACATAAAATGTAGAACCACTTGATGTGACCCCCTGTGGGTACTTGTAGCATGCTTTGGGAAATGGTTTGGTTTGGTTTTTTCCCTGAAAAAAAGCTTGGGGATAGTTCGGTTTAGTGCCCGGACCTCCTGGTGGCCTCAGACCATATTTCTTCTAGAGAAGAAATACGTTGTTAGGGGTGTCCTTGAGGGAGTACCTCACCAACCTTTAGGTCAGTGTTGGGGCTGCTTGGGGATACGTTAGTCTGGAGAAAGGTAAGGATTGCAGCCTCTCCCTGTTAGCTGTCACTTGACTTCAGGGGCCTTCCTGTGGTAGGATTTTTTATTTCCCTATCTGAGTTTCACATTTGGCCATTCTGTTTTGCTTTCTTTAGTAGCAACAACAGAATTGGGCACCTCTCCATAGGTCAGAGCACTGGTGGGGCTGAGGGATGTGCTAATGCTGGTGGTTCAGCACTAGGAAACACAGAAAGTCTTAAATCTTTCAGAACTGCAGGTGTTGGTGGACATGAAATTCTATTAATAATGATTAAAAAAACTTCTGTTAAATACATCAGCTGCAGGCAGAGTCATAATTGATGGAGGCCTCTGTAACCTTCACACTTTTGTGTCCTTCCTGAAGACTCTTGAGAGGGAAAAGTTGAAATTAAAAGATGTTGAAAGCAAATTGAGGGGTACGGATGTGCTTCCCTGAGACAAAACTGATGCAAAAATGTTGCTTTTATAGAACCATGGAATGCTTTGAATTAGAAGGGACCTTAAAGACTCCCATCTCCCATTCCAGCCCTGCCATGGACAGGGACATCTTCCACAGACCTGGGAAGTCCCGAACCTCACACACTTGGTCTCGTGAGGAAGGGCAGTAGTTATGTTTTCCACCCATTTTCAGCATCTGCAGAATCCGTTGCTGCTAAACACTGCAGGAATTCAAAATGTTGCGTTGCGACACTTTTCATTCCAACTTGTCCCTTCCTGACCTTGAGTGGGTTTTGCCATAGAAACCAGCTCGGAGTTTAATCCCAAACGGAGTTAAAAACAAACCAGATCCGACATCTCCCTGTGAGAGCATGGCCAGAGGGTGACTTTGAATCCCCCTTGTGTCCAGAGCCAAGCAGGAGCGTTATCCCAGCAGACCAGGCACAAAGTTCTCTGCACTTTGGGAGTTTGATTTCTTTTTTAAGAATGTGATTCAAAACGTGAAGTTTGAGTGACAGAGGATGACCTGAGCTTGCAAGAGCTGCCTGACACTGATCGTGGCTCAAGCTGCAGTTGTCACTGTTATTCCTGGGTGTGTTGGGGATGGTGGGGTTGGACTTTCTGGGATTTACCTTCCAAAGCCTTGATTTCTGCACAATTTAAGGCCTCGAGGAGTGGGTATAGCAGCTTCCTTGTAGCCCACAAGAGATGAGATGAAGCCTTGCTGTGCTTTCTAAGTGTGGATTGTAAGAGGATAAACTTCTAGGGTGAACTCAATGTAAACTTTTCCCTAAACTCTGTATTTTTCACTGTTTTTAAAAAGAACTGTGTTACTTTTTTGTCTTGTCTGGTAATGAGATAAAAAAGTAAGTGTCCCAAATTCCATTATTTTAATTTAAAGAAATAAAACCTTTCTGATGGCTCATGCTAGTATAAAACTGGTTTCCCTATGACTAATGTGGCATACCACACAGAAATGGTGTATTTTTGTGAGTTACAACTCAGAAGGTATTTGCAGACAGTGATTCATGACAAGGAATACAGCCCTTCTGATCAGTCCCAACCCAGTTTCTCGGCATGCTTTGAATATATCTCATTCTTAGGGCTGGTCTAGGAAAAGTTGATTTCATTCACCAAGGTTAGATAATCACGGCGTGTGGGTGGAGGGGTTAAAACTTCAGTGATTGCCTCATGTGCATAAAGTTACAGCAACAAATCCCTCTCCTGGGTTTATTTTTTTATATTTTTGTGGTGATAGAAGAACAAAGGTTGGTAGGATTAATGTTTTTCCAAAAATCAAGTTTTCTTTGGCAGATTGGAATAAAGAAGATTTCAGCAAGTGTTCAGACTTGGCTTTGATCCTTCTAGATAGTTTCTATGTGTTTTCTGCACTCAAAATGTTTAATAACTTTAAATGCAAGGGTTTAAGTTTGCCTCTGCTCGGTTTGATGATAATACGGAGCCCTTGGTCATTCAACTGAGCAAAATACGTTGCTCATGAGTCAGTCACAAACCAGGAAAGGGATTGAATGGCGATTGTGTTTGCATGTGCTGTGGATAAAGTTCCTGCTGTCCTTGTACAGAATGAGACACCAGGAAAAAACACTGCCAAAAGCTCCTTCTGAGGGTTCCAACAGCCACAACGGGCCCTGTCCGGCGGCTCAGCTCTGCCCTTGCTCCTTTGTACAGTTTCTACAGCAAGTGCACAGGAAACAACCCAAAAGTGACACACTGTGAAAACCCAGGAAGGCAAAATGCAGCTATTTTCCCAGCCTGTCTTCTGGTGTGTTACTGTTTTCAACAACACTCTGGCTGAAATGGGATCTGTAGTAAGAAATTTGTGTATTTGAGTGTTTATTCTCACTGTGCAAGGATAAATATTTGTGAGATCAGGGCCTTAGTTACCGCAGATTAACATTTATTTAAATACTTTAGGTATTTATAAACACAGGATTAAAAAAGGCGTGTGGCAATGGCTTCTGGGTAATAAGCAAATGACTGCTCAGAACAGAACCACCCTGGTGACATTTACTTCCTTTTGTATTTTTGCAACTCTGTGTAATAAAAAGATGTGTTGGTTCTTTTTTGAGGAGGGGAGGCAGATCAGGCTTTACTGTGCAGAGAGTGCTTGGTAGAAGGTGATCAGATTCAGGCCTAATTATCATTTATATGACATTTCTTTTTCCATCTGAAGGTTTGCAGGATATTTTTTTCCCTGCCTGGGAGGCAGTAGGAGGGGAGGTCCCTTCCCAAAGAACTTAAATGTGAACTTCCACATTATTTTCTCGAGCAAGCAGCGTGAGCTGTTAATCACATTCTCCATCCCAGCTCCTTCCCCACAGTAGTGGGCCTGGGAAGTGATTCGTCTAGATGCTACCCTAATTCCTGAAATTGCAGGAGAGCTCTCTGGCATTAGGTTGCTCCTGGAGAAGTGGTGGAGCTCAGATAGCCCCTGGCAGATGCATGCTTGAGCTTCGATGAAGGAATTCAAAGCACCAGGAAGCTCAATGGGTCTCCCTCACAAACGGGTCAGTGGTGACCTGCTCTGTTGCTTCAGTGCCTTCTGTGTCATCTCCCCTTCCACTGCAGTATCCCAGACTCTTTTTGGGGAGAAGTGGTGCTTTAAGGGATGCTGTGATGCTGAGAGAGGAAGGCAGGAGATGCCTGTGAGGCACCAGTTGGCATTGGTTCTTGAGGGCTGGAAGTTCTGCCTGGGAGGCTGTTGCTGTGTCACTGCTTCAGGTGAGCTGTTCCCAGATCACTGGTGACTTGTGAGATTTGGGTTCTCCTGAAGTACTGTTGGAGAATGTACAGTCCAGAATGGGTCAGATGCAGAGCTGGCCACCAAAAATGGTTTGTTCTCACTGCTGTTGTAAATCAAACCTAAGCCATGAGTTGTTAGTTTGGTTTATACTGAAAGTGCTTCATAAGGACTGAGCACTTCTCTTGTGTTTGATCATAGAACCCAGAACAGTTTGGTTTGGAAGGGACCGTAAAGCTCATTTTATTCCTATGCCATGGGCAGGGACAGCTTCCATAGATCAGATTGCTCCAAGGCCTCTCCAGCCTGGCCTTGAAGATGCAGCCTGTGAACCCTCTACTCAGAAGGGGCTTGTTTTATATGAATGGTGATGAATTTATTTGAACAACTCCTTTGTGAAGCAAAGCCACACATAGATTTGAGATTAAAACCCCCTAATTGTGAAGTGAAGGGCATAAAAGGAAGTGTCTTTTCACCTGACATGTTAAATATGGGATTTGCTGCTCCAGGATCTCGTGGATACACCGTTCAGATGAGTTAAGGAACTGTTCAGACCAATTTATGGGAGTGAAATCCATGAAGGACAGTTAAATGGTAGTGTTTGTTTCCACGAGGTCTGAAGGTGCAATGGGGTGCTGCAGCATGGAGAAGCAGGGAGAAGTCTTGCTCTGTGCTTGCCTTGTTCCCATGCTCTTCTCTTGCTGCATGTGATCCCTGGCCGTGAGGGAGAGAGTATCTGGAGGGGATGGATCCAGGGTGGCTCTTCCAAAGTCCTGTGACTTGTCTTCTTCATTCACTGATGTTCTCAGTGATGTTCCAGAGCAACCTGCCTCTTCCAAGCCTCTACTTCTCCCTACTCATCAAACTGGGCTAATGGCTCTGACCTTTTGTTTGTAAAGCAAAAGGAAAAGGATCAACAAAATACTGGAGCTTATTTACTGTCATTACTGAAATGATGAGCAATGCCACTTTGCAACACTTCAAAGAGGCTGTGCTCATAAGATGCTGGAAATCCCTTGAGAGAGAAAATGTTTCAGATGGAAAAAGAGGAGGGGGAGTATTCCTCACATTCTTCTCTCCTAAGTGTACTCTCCTGCAAGGCATGGAGCCACTATCCCCCCTCAAACCCTCTCCCCTCCCAGCTGGACATTTTAAAATAGTGCTGACAAAATTTGCTGGTTTCGGTAAACGCCAAACTTGCTGGTGTCGCTGCTCCAAGTTCTGCATAAATTGTTCCCATGCTGTGGAGTTGTGCAAAGTACTCTTGTTGACCTATTGTATTACCACTAATAAGGTTGAATGCAGTTTTAATTTCTCATTTCCTCTTTCTCTGGGTGCCCTTTTCCTACTACTTAGAGTCTTACTTCAGGTCTCTCTATAGCAAAAGTCTCTTTCTGTCACTCAAAGAATGAATGATGCTTTGCTTTCAGAGCGTTCCGCACTGGAAGGCTTTAAGTGGCATTCAGAGGAGGCTATCAGCCACAATATCTGATGTATTGGTGTGGCTGCAGTTCATGCATGGAGTGCAAAAAATGGGATTTAATTGGGAGGGAGGGGGAATAGCGGCCTTGGCTGAATGGATGGGTGAAAGTTCCCCGACCACCCCTTAGCCCAGCAAATAGTTGGTTGAGTGCCTGCCAGAGCGGAAGCGAGTTCCCTTTCAGGCACCCTGCCTTTGTCACCGTAAGAAAAAGCACACACGCACTCGTATGGGTTTGGCCTTGCAGCTGCAAAAAAAATCCAACCAGGCGAGAGAGAACCATGCACACACCCAGATCCTGTTCTTTCAATACCAGCAGCTGCAGAGCCAGTGCTTTGCTGGAGGAAAGCATAGAGCTATAAACACAGCTTGTGGAAAACCTTTACCTTCTGTCTAGGGCAGCATGAAATCACTGGCCGCTTCCCTTCTGCAAGCTAAATTAAATGGGGCTGTAATTAACTTATACAAAATAGCCTTTTGGTTGCTATTGAGAATTCAATATTGTATCAAGGAGGTTACATCTAGGGGCTGGCTTTACATGAGAGGTTTCCATAAAGCAGCTTATTACAGACCTTGTGGTAAGCTTGGCTAGAATGGCCTGCATCCTTAGCCTCCCTAATACGGTCTAATCTCTCTTTTCCCAAAAAGATCAGTTCAGTAAAGTGATGATTCCCCCTCTACTCCAGTACCAGGTGTATTGCATCCAGCTCTGGGCCCCGAACACAAGAAGGACCTGCAGTTGCTGGAGCAAGTCCCAAGGAGGCCATGGACATGCTCTGAGGGCTGGAGCCAGGCTGGGAGAGTTGGAGACGTTCAGCCTGGAGAAGGGAAGGCTCCGGGGGACCTTAGAGCCCCTTCCAATGCCTAAAGGGGCTCCAAGAAAACTGGAGAGGGACTTTGGACAAGGGCCTGGAGGATGGTAAAAAGCGGAATGGCTTCAAACTGAAAGAGCAGGTTTAGGTTAGATTTTGGGAAGAAAGCCTTCCCTGTGAGGGTGGTGATTGCCCTGGCACAGGGTACCCAGAGCCCCATCTGTGAAAGTGTCCAAGGCCAGGCTGGACAGGGATTGGAGCAACCTGGTCTAAGTGGAAGGTGTCCCTGCCCATGGCAGGGCGTGGAACAAGATGAGCTTTAAGACCCTTTCCAAGCCAAACCATTCTGGGATTTTATGGTTTCAAAACCCTGAAATAGTTTTGGATGGTCCAGACCCTGGAGTTTGCACTGGAGATTACATAAGGTGAGATCACTGCTGGGCTCAGAACATGCAAAATGGAAACAACTGCAGTTTAAACCAAGTATTTTTCTGCCTGTCCCAAGGAGATTTCACAGGCATCTGTCACCACAGCCAAGCTGAAACCTGACCCCACTCTGTCAGACCAGGGGGGCTGATCGAAACAGTGGGGCCTTGCTGGAGTCTGCTGGAAGGTTGTTTGGTCCCGCTGGCTGCAGGGATGGAGAAAGTGAGTCCAGGGATTGTCATGCTGTTGAGTAAAACCAGAGGACTGCTCCTTGCGGCTTCCTGCAGCTCTGCCTGCAAATCCCAAATGGCAGCCTGGGATCCTGTGCCATGCCTGTGCATTGCTCAGATGGCTTGTGCACACACAAGCCCTGCATTCAGCATTTCTGTGAGATTACCTCACTGGACACTGCCATGGAAGAGCTGGGTAATCCCAGATGTGGAACAGGCCACTTCTCCCCCAGCCGTCGTTCTTCTTCCCACCCTTGGGCAGGACAGACCATAAATGTGGGGAAGAACTGCCTGGAAAATCCCAGATATGTGGTGGCTTTTGGTACTGCTCTGGTAGGATCCTGCCTGTTCTCCTGAATTCACAGTAGTGCCCATCTTGCTGGGCTCCTGAGATCCCAAAAGCATATTCAGGCTCTTCATGTGGCATCATCTTTATACATTTATTTTTTTCTCTCCACAATAGAAAGCCTGTGTATTATTTTGACTGCATTGAGATGCTGTTTATAAACTATTTTGATTTAGATGCTCAAGGCCGTTCTCTTGGGTTTTTTGTGACCAAAATCCCAGCAGATACAACACTTCTGGAAAATATCAGGGAGTCATTGTCTTTTTTTTTTCCTCTCCCCTCATGTCAAAGGTTGACTTAAAATATTAATGATGCAAAGATTCATTTAAGATATTAAAACTGTTCAGGCAAGAATACATGTACATATTGTAATTACTTCCTTTTTCTTACAATTAAAGTAATTGGATTATATTTAATGAGCTATTTACATTTAATAATTAAGAAAAGACTTATCTTTCCAGTATTCCCCAAGTGCAGCAGAAGGGTGGGGGCACTCAGAGCTGTGATATAATTATCTAGGCGTGAGTTGAAACTGAAAGAGCAGTTGAGCTCTATAGAAAACACTTTGGAACTGGTTTGTTCCTACTCTTTCATTAATCAAAATAGTTTAGTGTGTGGCAAAGAAGGGAAGGCTGAGCTTAGCTGCAAATGAGACAGAGTTTATCTGCTGAAAAGGAAGGTTAAAATATGCTCGAACTTAACGAATAAGTCATTTAAGGGGAAAAAAGCACACCCTCTCTTTCCATATTAATTACCGAATGCTGCCCAGGAATGAGAATGTGCTGCTGTATTGTGAGTTGGGCTTTGTTAGTGCGACAGGCACAAGCCTTTCCTCTGGCTGGGGAGGCTGCTGGGAAGCAGAGGAAGCAAAGCCGCTGTGCTCATTAGCGGGAATTCGGGCCGGGATTGAGGGAGGCAGCGCCGTTTGGCTGAGCAGCCGCGGCGTTGCCGGCAGCGGGGCTGGGCTGTGCGCGGGCATTCCCGCAGCCGGAGGCTCCTGCAGGGCCTCCACGGGCAGCTGTGGGCAGGGGCACTGCTCGCCTTCCCACCTACATTGTGTCTCTGCTGGTCAAACCCCAGTGAAGTGAATTCAGCAGTGTTACAGTCTTTGAGGCTTGGAAAATTCTGCCCCTCTGCCGCGCTCCGGTGACCTGCAGCGCTGCCTCCAGCTCGGGGGTGCTCAGCACAGGAAGGGCATGGACCTGCAGTGAGTCCAGGGATGCCCCGAGGGCTGGAGCCCCTCTGCTCTGTGGACAGGCTGGGAGAGCTGGGAATGTCCAGCCTGGAGAAGGCCCCAGGGAGATCTTAAAGCCTATTCCAGTGCCTAAAGAGGCTCCAAGAGAGCCGGAGAGGCACTATGGACAAGGGGGAATGGCTTCCCACTGCCAGAGGGCAGGGTTAGGGAAACTGGGAAGGAATCCTTCCCTGTGAGAGTGGGGAGGCCCTGGCATACACTGCCTAGAGAAGCTGTGGCTGCCCCATCCCTGGCAATGTCCAAGGCCAGGGTGGATGGGGGCTTGGAGCAACCTAGAATAGTAGAAGGTGTCTGTGCCCATGGCAGGGGGTGGAACAAGATGGTTTTTAAGGCTCTTCCCAACACAAACCATTCTAGGGTGTGGGATTCTAGGACTGAAACCTGCCCAGGCCTCCTCCCACATACTCCTGAAATGTTTTAGAACCTATTGTGGGTTTTCAATACCCAACTACACCAAAGTTACCTGTTGATTGACACTCATGATGCCACTCTGTGTTGTCACTGACCTTGTATCCTTGCCCAAATTATTCACAGGTTTAGTAGAGAGCATTCTGCTCCCTTTGCTGCTCCTGTTTCCTAGGAAGCAACAAAGCCAGAGCTCTTGTGGCGATGAAGGAGCCCTGCCTCTCTCTCCTGATGTATACCCTCACAGCAAAGACCTTGAAACCTTTCTGTTCTGGAGCTTTAATTCCTGTTTAATCAATAGTTCTGTATTCTGAGAATCAAATCCCTGTGACAGCTCTCTTTAATTGAGCTAAACTGCCTTTCTCTTGTCACATCTCTTCTAGAGTTTTATTTAAATGCATTTGTTCTGCCTGTTTCCTAGTCAGGTATTGATAGGAACACCAGGTGACCCTCTTTGTTTAACTTGTTTTTCAGCTAAATGAATGGAAACATTAATTAGTGCAATGGTTTGTTTTTTAGGAATTAAAAAAATAAAAGTCTAGGTCAAACTGCTGGCTCTATTAGCACTCCAGCAGAAGCCAGGAGGATCTGTGTTCTCCATTAGTGATACCCCCATCCTTCCACCCCCAGCCTGATTTCTGACAACAGCTCTGAGTGAGTCCCTCTCCAGGAGAGCAGCCTGGTATTTATTCCAGCAAGATCATCTTCAGCAAAGCTGATAACAAAAAGTTTAAAAGGAAGAGCCAAATTTTCAGTCACACCTGTGCAATCCCCTTGAGGGCAGTAAATGATGATGATAATGCATGAGCCAGACAAAAAAGCCCGCAGAAAATGGCTTTCTGAGCCTCTTTTGCATTTTTCAGAGCTAGCAGACTGGAGAGGGAGGGAAAAAAAGGCAGGGGAGGGAAAAAAAAGGTGTATTTTTACTCTGGAATTGGGGTGGGCTGGATGTTTGTTGTCTCAAGGACTCCACGCTGTACAATCCTCGTTAGGCTGCGGGATCAGAGCTGACGTTCCCAGTGTTGTTGGAACATCACTGTGGAAAAGGGCAGTGCTGCTCTTGCCCCACTTATTGCCCAAACATCCTCTTTTGTAACGCTGGCAGATCGGGCCTGCAAAGTTCTCCCCTTGGCGATTGAAGTGCATTACTAACACACAGAGGGCTTGTGCATGTGGATTTTTGTGATCAGCCAAGTGTGTTCTCCCAAAGGTCCTGGTTTTTCAGTAGATCCTGCTTCAGGAGAGCTTTTGTGTGAGGGTGGGTGAAAACACAGCATGTGCTTCCCATCCCACCGGCTGCTGAGAGATTGTGGGCAATGTTTTCCGCTGCGCCCGGGGGGTTTTACAAGTCCGTCTCCCCTGTGTTTTTTTGGGAGAATAGACCACTGTGAAAGGAAGCAGCCCTGCAGCTGCCCTTCTCTGCTGACTCCTGCTCAGCTGCTGGCAGGCTGGGCTGGTAATGACAGATGAGCCTGTGACGCGTTTTTGGGAATGAATACTTGTTACAGCTGGCGGGATGGAGTAGTTTGTGGCATCACATGGCAGTTTGCTCTATAATTTCGCTCCCTATTGCTCGGATGCAGCACTGATTGCTGGGTCTCTCTCCGAGCATGGAACTGGAGCATTTCTGATTGCCGCATCCCACTTCTCTGGCTGCATTGTGAGCTTGGATATAGCCCTGAGCACTCAGCAGAGCCTTCTGCTGATTTTTTTCCCCTCAGTTCTCCCTGTGTGTGTGTGTGTGTGGCTGCTTCTTCCCTTTCTGCAAGTCTTTTGGGGTTACATAAAAGCCAGTCTCTTTCTGGCCATTACAGCTACATGGGGGAGTAGTTACTGCTGAGAGAAGCTTGAAATTTGAAGCAGAGTTGTCACAGACATTAGAAAGAACAGTCGGTCTGCGTTGGCAAGCTACTGAGTTAAGTCTTATTTCATACTGATGGGAATTTCAGATCTGATTATCTCCTTTCCCCCTCATTCCCAAACCTGCTGGTGTGTCTAATCCCCCGATGGGCACTCCTAGAGGCGGCTCTCCAAAGCGCTTAGCTGAAGCCTTGGTCTCCTTGACTGTGCTGCCTGTTTGTGTCCAGGCAGAGGATTTGGTAAGCCCTGCCGAGGGCAGGGTGGTTGGTCACCCTGACGTACTTGGAAATCAAGCCAAAATTCCCTTCCCTTCCCCAAAAAAAGCACTCTGCCCTCCTTAGGTGCTTTGTGCTACACCAGACACTATGACAGATGATCTCACTGCTGGGGTCCAGATTTATTTGCAGATGGTCCCTGATCTAAGAGGTTGTGTGTCACATTGAGCGGGGAATTACCCAGGTGACTCCCAGTAACGCTATGCTAACTGGTCAAATACCAGTGAGGAGAACCTTGCCAGATCTCTCCCTCCAGCTCACCTGTTATTTACAGCTCTTTGTGTGCATTGCATCCACAGGGCTCGCCTTGGAGTCCTGCCTGCCGCCTTCTCTGCACCACCACAGTGACTGTGCTATCTGCCTGCTTTACAAAAAAAGCCCCAAAACACAGGTCTGGTTCCTCTCTTGCTGTGCAGGACTGTTTTCTGCTCTCCTCCAAACCGCTTGTTAAGGAGTATTTGCTCCGAGTTGCTGTTTTCAGCTGACAGAACTCGCCTTGGAAAGCAAATACTCAATCCTAAAACATGCCTGTATTGCTTCTCAATAGTTGTAATCAAAGTCTGTCTCCTTTATTGTTCCTAACAATTGTTCAATTTTACTCTGCCAGCCCTATTTATTAAAAATAGTCAATAAGACGCAGCTTTGTGCTAGGGGTTTATGAACTGGCAGTTCTTGTTTGAAACAAACCAATGCTACTTGATTCTAATCCAGAACTGGGATTTCTGAATGATCTGCTGCAGCAGAGCTCATGGGGAGAGTGGTCGATGGCTTGCTGATAAGAAATCTCGGACCAGCACACTTATCTTGGATTTACCTCGGCTTTGCCTAAGGTGCTGGATTCAGAAAGGCAAGAATTGCAAGTCACACGTTTTTTCCCCCTTTTTGAGCCTGTGTTGGGCCACGCTTGTTCCCCAGTGCCCAAGACTATTTACAGAACTAATTGCCAAAGTCAGAATCCTCTTAAAAGCTGGTGAGCAGGACATTCAAGGTGAGAGCTTATTGTGGCAGGAGCAGGGTGTCAGATCAGCAGCCACAGGAAGAAGCTCTATGCATGGATCCTGCTTTCTTGGAAAAACACAAGGTGTCCAAGACTACCATGTGTGCAGTGAGAAAGGATGGGAGTTGCTGGAAATCATGATGGGGAGCAAAAACCCGGTGAATACTGGAAACAAGGTGCCAGTTGAGGCTGGAAGATCAGTAGGAATGTAGGAGCAGTGAGGGCTTTTTCATGCTCAGCAAACTGCTGGAGCAGGCCAGGGCTTGGCAGCACCTGCATAAGCATTTTGGGAGAGGGGAAATTATGAGGCATCCTGGCAATGCCCGGTTGGAGGTGGGGCAGCAGGGGGAAAGGAGCTGCAGGGCGAAGCTGGGCTTTTCAGATGGTTTGGCTTTTAGTCACTGCCGTCACAACACCATCAAGGCTCTTGGAGCCTTCTGTGATTCAAGTCATGACTTGGAGGCTTCAGAGGAAGTGCTTGGGAGCAGGTAGGAAGGGTCTGGTTCAAGTGGGAGAGGAAAAGCATTTGTTTCCTTGTTTTTAAGAAGGTGTGAAGCACAGTGGTTGGAAGGATGAGTCTTTTGAACATGGATTGATGCAGCAGGATTTGTGGATTTTCCTTACGGCTCTTCCAGCCAGCAGAGATCACTGAACTTCTTTCCTCGCACTGTGTTTCAATTTGATGCCTTTCTTTGTTTTCCATATTCATTAGAAATCTGTTGCAGAGTTTTCTGTTTCTAGAGGCAGTTTCCTTTTACTTCTAACATACTTGATCTCCTCTCCTGTTACGCTGGGATCAGGGCAAGTGCTCTGTGTCCATGTCAGTCTTGCAGCTTCTTTAAAAACAGTGTTTGCACCCCAAAACTCTACACTCCTGAAACAAATCTAATCTCCAGCATTCATAAGCAAATGGAAATGCTTATCTTTGCCCCAAAGATAAGGATTTTCGGCCTTGCAATTCATTTAAGTTGCATCTGACTGGTAGGATTTAGTTATAATATATGGTCTGCGGTCATTGTGTGACAGTGACTAATGCCTGATGACCAGGCTGGCCAGCCAGGGTGGAATTCTGCTGTGCTGTCATGCCCTGAGCACGGAAAGTGAAGCGGTTCTGAATGGCCCATGCTTGGCACTGTGCTGTCAGTTGCCTCCTTAATGACTCTCTTAAGGAATAACAGCACAAACCTCCCAGAAAGCTTTTTTACCTCTGTCCCTTCTTTCATTTGCATCTCCTCCCTGCCTCCAGCTCCTGCCTTGTGCTGCCTCCAGTGTTTTGCTTCTTCTTCCCTCTTACCCCTTTGCTCTCATATCTTGTCCATTCTCCACACCTGGTTTTCTGCCCTACCTGACTCCTGCTTTTGAAATACACCACTTATTTTTCAGTCCACACTATTAATCTTTGTCCCACCTACTCACGAGGCATGAAGGTTTTACACAAGCCCATTAGCTGTTATCTCTATCCCTACCCTCCAAACACTCCAGGAAAAAGCAAGGTCTAACAGTGTTCTTGTGGGGGCATCACCTGCTCCTTATGCAGGTGCCAGATTTCCTTCGTAAAATCTTGAAGCTCCTTGTCCTTCTGCTTGGAAGAGAGGCATTTTTGCTTTAAAATGCCTCTTACCCAAAAGCTACTGGGAGAGCAGGGTGGTTTTTCACAGCCTATCCTGCCCTTCCTGCCTTGATCATATCCGATGCTCCATAGGGTTAATTTAATCCCTTAGTTTGCTGGATCCTGGCTGGGTTTAGGGCAGCAGAACTGTCCCCATGGCCTTGGGAAGTGCTGCTGTGATCATGAGGGCAAAACTCTCCTTCTGGAGTGTGGCCGGGAGGGTGGAGGTGGCTGGCAGGATGAGCTGGGCCATAAAGGATTCTTTTTCTTAGCCTGTGTCTCTGCTGTCTTGCACCAGTGCAAATTTGTGCTGTACATGTGCTCTACCTTAGTTTTTCTTTTAAGAAAAGCAGTTCTCACCACTACTCCTTGCTTCTACTTTCAAAATATGCTTTGAAGGCAAACACTTTTGGGGTAACTGTATACAGGCAACCTATTCAGAGCCTTTTTTTGTTGGTATTTGGGGCACTGCTCCTATTTTCTGCCCTGTTTTCCCCATCCTTGCAGAGATCAGTGCTACCTGCATTTATCCAACCACGCTACCCATCATGGTTTTTCTGTCTCCTTTTATACAGTACGCTCACATCTCATCCCCCACTTCCAGGCTTATTTTTCCTCTTGCTGTTTTCCTTCTGTCTGTCCTCCACCTTGGAAGGTTTCCAGCCAGGCTGTCCACTTCAGCTCTGCAGATCCCACTGCGTGTGCTCCCTGGCCGAGCCCTGGGGAAGCACAGGAGAGAAGCTGGATGCAGGCAGCCTGCAAATGCTGCCTTGTTTATGAGAGCTGCTTGTTGGTGCAGTCTGCAGTCTGGGGGGAGCTGGGAAAGTTTGTCTGGCATGAAGCACTAAAGCTGACAAAAGACTGTAGGGCTTGGGCTGGAATCGATAAAACACAGGGTGTTGGGAAGGGAAGGTCAGAGCCCTTCCTTAGTTCACCCTGTTCTTTAAATATCCCGGCAGTTACTGATGGCTGCAGTGGACATGGGGAAAAACAACATGGACTCGATCCTCAGAGGGTCTTGCTTTTATTTATTTGGATGCAGATCTGCCTCCCCTGTTCCATAAGGTGTTCGGTTTTGGGGACCCTTTCTCTGCAGCCTGGTCTCATGGCAGGAGGTTGGAACAGGATGAGCTTTAAGGTCCCTTCCAACCCAAACCATCCTGGCATTCTGAGATGCTGTGAAATCCCTCGTGTAGAGGCGTTGCAAAGTGGTAGCAACCTACATCTGCTTGTCTGGGAGATATCCCAGCGCCCGGTGCTGCGGCTCTTGAACTCCTCTGCCTTAATGGGTCAAATTTAGCAATTCAAAATCTGGCTTGTGAGATAATTAGGAGGGATAATGCCCACTTCTTCCTCTTAACACCCTGGTAGAAAAGCATCCAGGAAGGACTCCTGGACCTCAAAGATAAGCTGCCAGCTGCCACAGAGACTATCAAAGGGTGGCTCAAAGTCAAGAGCAAACAGCTGATTTTTTATGGTTCTTCGTTTTTTGCTGGTGGTGACAGGAAGCCATGTTCCCCAAGCTGTTCGCTTCCTGTTTTATTTTTACACCCAGCCCGAGCAGATCCACATGCCTATCACATGGGAGCTGCCTGCTTCTCTTGGGTTGTTCCTCAGCTGACCTAGAAAAGTGATTCTTTCCCCTTCTAAATTAATCAAGAACTTGGGGTGTATTTGCTTTCACTTAGTCCTAAAGATTTCGGGCATGTCTGATGCTCCTTGTAGTGAGCTGGTCACCCAGGTTTCTTTCTCCCTCTTGGAGCTGGTTGATCTGGGAAGGAGCTGTTCGATGCTTCAACAATTGGGCCTGTTAGCAAAGAAGATTTTTGTTAGCTCAAGGCACTGACCTACACATAAAAGTGTTTTGTGTCCAAAGCATAACTTCCGGACACTTAGGTTTTCTTCAGGTTTTTTATTTTATTAGCTTTTTAAAGAATTGGAAGTTTGTTCTGCCTGTTGTACAATCAATCCTGACTTGTTTCTGAGCACACTCCAATCCTGCATCCTGATTAGAGCTCCTTCAACCTTAAACTGCTCTAGCACGGAAAACAATGGTCCAGTGTAAACCTCATCCCTGGGGGATTTCCCAAGGGAAGAGGGGTGCAGCCTGCAGGATAAGGAACAGTCACCAGAAAGTTTCCTGGTCAGCTGCAAGCGCTTCCTGTTGTTCCAGGAGAGCCCTGTGTGCTGCTCCAGGAGGGAGGCACCACGCATGCTTTGGCATGCTGGGAGAAGCTGTTTTGTTCTTTCTTTTTTTGTATAATAACATCTCCTGTCGTCATCTCCTCGGTTTAAGCAACTATTGATTGCAAGTTCGGAATGTTTCTGAAGAGGAGCTCGTAAGAGTCATGCCAGGTGCTGTGTGAGCGCGGGAGGAAGGAGCCCTATCCGGGCTGTGGATGGGTAGGAAGGGAACAACAGCTGCGGTGTTGCCAGCAGCACTGGGATTGTGGGCAAAGATGTGGAGTTCTCCATCTCTGCCTCTGTACCTGGGCTGGTGGGGCTCTGCTGTCACTGCAAGTCAGAGAACAGGAGGATCTTTATTTCTGATGAACCAGTTTTCTCAGGGTGGGGAGTGGGGGAAAGAAGGCTTATAAATAAAGCCATTTGAGAGCAGGAAAAACGAACACCATGGCTCTGGTGTGCCTGGAATTTGCGGTTGAGTAATCCTTTCCTGTTTCTTTTTTGGGTTGTTTTTCATCTTTCAGAACAGTGCCTGAAGCAGGTCCACCATGCCGTTAGTAACGAGGAACATTGAGCCAAGGCACCTGTGCCGTCAGACGTTGCCTAGCGTTCCGAGCGAGCTGGAATGCGTGACCAACATCACCCTGGCAAATGTCATTCGACAGCTGGGCAGCCTGAGTGAGTACCATGGCGAGCCTGCGCGTTGCCCTCAGGAGTCGCTACTGCTCTTTATTTAGCTCCCTTTCTACTCTCGTGTTCCTATTTCTCCCCCATCTGCCTTCCCTGGGTAATGCTAAAATGTTTTCCTAAAGAAATCTGATGCTAATTTCATATCCCTGGTCCCACTGTCTTCCTATCTAAGAGAAAATGGGTAGGGGGGTGTGTGTATGTGTGCGTGTATGTGAGAGGCTGCAGTGAAACTGCAGATGGAAGGATGGAGCACAACTCAGGCTTGTAAAATGGGAGGCTCTCGGAGCAGGCAGGATCTTGTGTCAGATGATGTGCCTGTAATCGCATGCGCTACTAAATGGAGCTTGACTCTGTTGAATCTACACCATGTCAGTAGTCTTTATTTTTAATGAAAGATAATTAAAGCCCCTACACAGAAGCTCCTGTTTGCCCCTGCTGCTGTTTGTTGCGTTGTGAGACCCAAAGACCTGTCTGAGCCAAGCAGTGCCTCCAGAGCATCAGTGGTTTGGGGCTGCTCACTTAAATGGCAGTGTGAGCTGGAGCGATGCCTGGCTCAGCTCTCTAGTGGGCTGACCAGTAGCCTTGGAAAAGCTGGAGGGAAAACACAGGCCTCCATGCCATAGGAGAAACGAAGAGTTAATTGTGGTCTCTCTGGGATGACTCCATAGTCTGTTGAAATGCTCTGGGTTCTGATTAACCACCTTTGTCCTTGAAGCGAGACTTTGATAATCAAATTAATCTATTGTTTAGCTTCTCTGGGGTGTTTGCAAGCCCTTCTGCTTGCTCTGCAAAGCAAGCCCTTGTCTTCCGCCATGTGGCAGGCAAAGTTTGGGAGCAGCCTCTTTCCAGCAGTGCAAACCATGGCTGTCACTGAAATCTGGGCCCACATTTGCTGCCAGTCGGTGTCACATTCTGTTGGGTTGGAGAAATGTCATTGCACAGGCAAGACCAGGCTCTCTGCTCGCTTTCAACTGGCCCTTGTTGTTCATTTGTTAGGTCTGGTAGCCAAGATGGTTGTGGAGTGTAGTGAAATCCATCTCGTGCATGTGAAATGGTGAGGAAGGAGGCAGTAAAGCTGTGCAAAGCCCAGCTGCAGGGAAAGCTCATCCCTGCTCAGAGACACGCTGTGGGTTAGTGTGAGAGCCCTGGTCAGATCCCACAAGTTTAAACCTTCTTTGTACAGGTACTCAAAGCTTCTCTGCTTCTGAAGCTCTGGGAGCCAAATTGCAGCCTAGTTTCTTATTTGGGAAGGTGCCCTGGGAGCTGGGATGTGGGGATGCAGGGAGAAGGTGAGAGCTGCTAGACCAGTCACAGGTACCTGGGGGGAAACTGAGGAGAGGTGCCTCCTGCTGGCACTTGGTGTGAGGAGAGCAAGGCAGGTGGGAAGGAAATGCTGAGCACCATCTACTTCCCCAGGGTCAGCAGTATTTTAAATAAAGCAATGTTTAGGCTACACTCCCACCAAAATGACCAAACTCCTGCCCCCTGCCCTTTCCTCTCTCCTCCAAAAAACAAATTCTCTCTCTCCTTGTACCTTGACTATTACAGGAATGTAGAGTAGGTTCAGTAGGCTGTGACAGCCCTGTCAAGTGAATAATCAGCGATGCCTGGTGCACCACAGTCTCTTTACAAAGATGCAAACATAAATCTTGTCAAACTTTCATATTCCAGTGAGTTTACCCTTCGTTACTATCGCAGCTGGGAGCACTTCGTATAAGTCGACTGCGCTGTTGTGTGTGATTTTATAGAATCCACAAGCTAAAGATGGAAGGACCTATTAAATCATGCCGTCTGTCTTCCTGCCAGTGCATGACAAAGATAATTCTGATTGTAAGCTGCACTTTTGCAGTCAAAGTAACTAAACTAAAAAATTAATCTCTGTCTTACTCCATCTGGGTAAGATGCTGGGTGATAACTCCAGGTGCGCTTACACAGGCAAGGGAACACAGACCATCCCTTCTTCTCTCTGCGGGGTCAAAACCAGTATAGAAAATGCTGTTATATATTATTTTATACTTGAAATACACTTTGCAAATCAAAGACTTAATTTTTCCCCTAGTGCTTGTTTCAGTTCCTTGTGAAATTCAGAAATGTTTTTCACTTCTTGTGAAAGTAGAAGTGAAATGACTTTTCTTTTTTTGAGCTGTTGCTGGAAGGTTTTGCATTTTCCCACAGATAAATTTTTACTCTCTTTGGTCAAATAGGAGAGCTCATCTGTGCTAATGTTGAACATGGAGAGTGCTTCATGAAACATGGCTACAGCAAGAGCTACCTGGCCCTTAGATCTCCAAAGATAAAATCCTTCTCCTGAGTTTGGGTTTGTTAATTGAGCATATGTGGAGTCTGCATTGTCTGGGAGGGTGAAAGGAAGAGGTCAGTTGAAGTTAACCTTCAGCATTTGCTTTCTACAAACACTTGGATCTGGCATTGCCACCAGAAGGGGTGGAGAAGGTTGAATTTTAACCTGACTCGTTCCCCGTGCTTGGCAGTGTAAGGAGATCTCCTGGGAGCAGGAACAAGGAGTTGATATGTCGGGTTAGATAGCTGGGAGTGTTTGTGCAGCTGGGCTTTGGGGGATGCCCTCGCCTTGCCTTGTGCAAGGGGTGCTTTGTCTTTCTGACTCTGCAGACAACCACGTTTTCCAAAATTGCTGTTGAAATTAGACTTCCAACTGGTTTTTCTTTCCTGAATGTCGGAGAGGATCTTTAGGAGTAACAGATTCCAGAACAAACTGTTGACCATATGATGATGCACTTCAAAACCAGACTGCTTATTGGGAGCAGCCTTGTACTCAGCAGCCGTGGCTGGAAATGTTTCCCATCAGTGGGAACACCATGGGCCCATGTCTGCAGTCGGTGCCAAGTCTGCTCTGCTCTGTGCTGTCCTCAGCGTGCTTGGGGCTCCCTGTCTTGGGAGTGCCCCGGAGCAGAACAAAAAGACAGTACTCATTGGAAGTTCTTGGGTTTCTTCCGGGTCTCCCACCTCTGTCTACCTGTGGCCATCTCTTGTTGCACTGTAGGTTTTAAACTCCTAAGGATGGGGCCATGTTTTTGTTACTCCTGTAAGTGGTGCAACTCCTGACTTGAGCCCTGGCTGCTCTCATGGATGGTGCTTATCATAGCAGCCCACTGGGTAGTCCAAGCTGTTCCAGAGAGAATGTCCCTGATTGAGAAGTTCCCCTTTGGTTTTGATTTAGAATCAATGTGAATGCATCAATTTTTCAGACACTGCCACCTGAAGGAACAGCAGGGTCAGTGCTGTCAGGTGCGGTTACAGCTCCAGCTTTGGGATCCAGAGCTGGGTCTGCTCTCTACTTCCAGAGTGCTTTGAGCTTGTAAATATGTGCTAGCTCTCCTGGAGGCAGGCCTGCTGGAGACTGGGAGCTTTTGAGATTCTCTAGAGCCATAAAAATCTAACTGTGTTTCCTTGTCTAATAAACAGAATAGCAGAGAATCTTAAAGAACCTTCAGATCCGTCCACGTTCAGACCAGTGTAGTGTTGTCAGCCCTCTTTAGTTTGTTACTTTAATAGACTTTAAAGTATGTCTCAATTGTTTCCTTATTGCTTGAAGATCCCTTGGAAATGTCAGGTTTTGGTGGAACAAAGTGCTTTCTTCCTGGATGTTAAACTCAGCCCTGACAAACTTGAAAATAAGAGTGGTTGGTTCATTCTTTCTTTCTTTCTTCTTTTTTCAAGAAAACAAGCTGGGAGACTGAGTGTGGTCTGCTGTGGTTCATAAGGGTAATATGGACACTTTAATATTGCAGGTAAATCTGCAGAAGACATATTTGGAGAGTTGGTTACTCAAGCCAACACCTTTGCCTCTCGGGTGAGCATTCTCATCGAGAGAGTTGACCGCTTGCAAGTCAAAGTCACTCAGCTGGATCCCAAAGAGGAGGAAGGTAATGGAGTGGATCACAGGTGAAGGTTCTTGTTGAGTCAGCATGGTTGGTTCAGCACCATAAACCCAGCATGGCACTGCCATGAGTGTTGGGATGTGTTCTTTGGAGCTAAGAGGGGCTGTTTCCCTGCCTCCCAGTAGAGCACTGGTGGACAGCCTTTCTGGCCAGGTCCAGCTTTGCTCTCCAGTGACTCTCCATGTGGGAACTCGCTCTCCAGCAGCTGGGTTGCAGTGGAGGAGCTGCTTGAGCTTGGTCACAGGGGTTCCAAAGCCCATGAGTCACTCGAGGGAGAGCCGTGTTGATGGAGCAGTGGATCTTGGCACAGCACACTGAGGATTTGATGGGTTTCCCAAGGGATCTGTGGGAAAAGGAACCTGACCTTAAGAAGTGCAAAGCATGCCAAGAACTCCAACTGAAATCAGATGTTCACTGCTTGGGCTTCAATGTTGTTGGCCTGGGTCAAGCTGGTTTTCACTTGTTCTCCTCTTCCTTACAGTCTCCTTGCAAGGCATTAACACCAGGAAAGCCTTCAAAAGCTCCACCACTCAGGACCAGAAGCTCTTTGACAGAGATTCTCTCCCTGTGCCTGTCCTCGAAACTTACAGGACCTGCAATACCCCTCCACCTCTCAACATCCTCTCACCTTACAGGTAGGGCTGCAATACCTTCTTGTTCCCTTGCAGAGAAGAACCTCTTTCTCCCATCCTGCTGGGGAAGTCCTTTCCTGTCCTGTGCTGGATTGAAGAAGCTGTTTCCACTGGGAAATTGAGTTGCTAAACAAATCCACCAGAAAATCTCGGTCCTTTGGATTATATGAAACTTTTCTTTTGAGGTCATACAGATGAATGTAGCTAGAAAATTATCTCTTTGGTTTTCTGCTGTCACTTTTCTGAGTGCCTTGTGAGTGCCTTGGGGCCAGGCATGGCTGGCACTGCAGAACCTTGCTGGATGTGCTGCAGATGAGGCATTTTTCATGTGCTCCTCTGTAGCCCCATGGTTCCTTTCCAAAGGGCTGCAGTGCAAGATGCAGAGCATTCCCTTGGAGGTGGCTCTCACCCACATGGAGCAGGCTGCTGGTGATGCTTCCTGTGGCCTCCAGTGCCTGCTATGAGACATCTGGTGGGACCTACACTGGTGTGTAACCAGTTCTGAGCAGTCCCACTCTGATTCCATCTTGTAGGTAGTAGAAGTAAAGGGGGTCAGAATCCAGAGACTTATCCCACATCCATAAATATCTTCTGAGCAGGTAAAAAGTAATTACAGATAGCTGGAGGCAGCTGTCTCCTGCCAGACGCGGCTGCACTGCAAAGTGGGAGGAGAGGGAGTGTGTGCACGCTCACTCAGGAGCTTCAAGGACGCTGCTGGTCTGATTTAGGGTTCCTGAGCT
Organism: Notiomystis cincta; assembly: GCA_013398075.1. Lineage (NCBI taxonomy): Eukaryota > Metazoa > Chordata > Aves > Passeriformes > Notiomystidae > Notiomystis > Notiomystis cincta. The sequence goes on from VZRX01007004.1 coordinate 22,739, forward strand.
GGAGGAGGAGGTTTTTTCACACCAAAATACAGCACAAACAAAAGGGAGTTGAAGTGAGAGACCTGCTGCTCTCCCGGTGATTGTTCAGAGCACTTGAACTCTTCAGGTGCTGAATAATGGAGGGTTTGTGTGAGGGCAAAAGGAATGGGATGTGGGAGAGCTGGGATGACTGAGATGGAGGTCTCTTCCTGTTCTGAAATGGGGAGCAGATGCAAGAACAGTGCTTTTGGCCATCTCACTGCACTTTTAAACTGTCATCTGAGATTGTGCCTTGTGTTTCCTTCAAAGAAATGTGTGACTTGATCCTTGTCTGTGTGTTTTTTCCCTCTCCCTGTTCCAGGGATGATGGCAAGGAGGCGCTTAAATTCTACACAGATCCTTCATATTTCTTCGACCTTTGGAAGGAGAAAATGCTTCAGGACACCAAGGATATCATGAAGGAAAAGCGGAAACATAGGGTGAGGAAGGGAAGAATAGGAAGTGGGAAGTGCTAATAAATTTTGGGCTCCAAATTTGCTATCCAAAATTCAGGTTTGCACTTTTGGACTCCTGAGGGATCCATTCAGTGAAGTTCTTATCTGGTTTACCCACATCCTTGTTAATTAAAAAAAGAGAACAAAGATACCTCTAATTGATTTTTCCAAATGTCACTGTCTTTGGGCCTTAATGTTAAATTATATCATAGCATAAGAGATGTAGTCTTAACATACTTTATTTAGCTTTTGAGCAACTGGAGTATTAAGCATGAAAACAGATTGCGATTCTTCAATGAAAAATAACAAAGAGAGATTTAGGGTGTGTTAGAATTCTGAATGAGGCCATCTGAAGCTCAGTTCTCCGTGGACAAGTGTCCATATTGCACCCCAGAACACTGAACTCCATCAGGGTGAAAGTGAGATTTGGGTGTCTTGACACAGTGGCCAAAACCTGAATTGATGTGGGGAACCAAGCTTTTTTTCTGCCCTCAAGCTGCTTATGCCAGGAGGTGATGATGGCATCGTGTCTGGGCTGCACTGGGCCACCTGATGTTATCTGGCATTTTTCATGTTGTCTGTGCTCCACCTTTTTTATATGGAAAATCCTTGGAGGGTGCAGCAATCAGGAAAGTAAACTAAAAATCCTCTTTGAGACACTGCTCCAGGTCTGTCCTGTCCCTTTCTATTCCCAGTGAATTTGAAGCAAAATAAAGCTTGTGTTTGATTCCTCCTCTCTTAGAAAGAGAAAAAGGAGAATCCAAACCGAGGAAATGTGAATCCACGGAAAATCAAAACCCGGAAAGAGGAGTGGGAGAAGCTGAAAATGGGACAAGAATTTGTCGAGTCAAAGGACAAGCATGGTCCTGCTGGGTAAGCAAGTCTGGGGCTGGGTAATTGGGATGCAGTTCACCCTGCGCTGCAGTTCCTCCGGATCCACAGATCAATACTGCCACTAATCAGATTCTCCAAAGTAAATCCGTCTGCTGATTTCAAATTTGCCAAATAAATCAGGGAGCTGCACGGTTGGAACACGGTGGCAGGAACGTCTCTGGCTGCTCTCGCTGCCTGTGGGCACAGAGGTGTTGGGAGCTTTGGCTCTGCCCCACGGTGATGCCCTTCCCTCACACCCAGCCGAGGGTGGCATCTCGGTGCCATTGTGTGATGGCTTTGTTACATTTCACAAATGGCTCTTCACACCCTAAAGTTGAAGCGGGGGCTGTCCCCATCCAAGTATTTCAAGCTACAGATCTCTCTTTAGCACTTCTGGCTTGGGAATTCATTTAACTTTTGACACCAGCAAGGCTGGAAGCAGACTGAATTCCCCACAATGCTCTTCTTCCTTGCAGCTTCCTTTCATATAAGAAAAAAATCTCTCTTTAAATCACACTCTCCAGCTAAAAATAAAACTTGCTTTTAGTTTAATAGGAGAACAGGTTTGGTTTCTAGCAGGGGAATTGAGCAGCACAACAGCACCATTTTCTTGCTCCTCTCTTTTCTCATATGAGTGTGTTCTTGCATTTGGAGTCACCTGGGGTCCAGAGCCCCCAAAAATGGGGTGGTTTCCCCTCCCCATAGTGAAATGAGTCCACTGACAGTGTGAGAGTCTCTTTTCAGTAGTATTCCAGCTTTGGGTACTTGTTTTAATGGCATTGCGGTTTCCATTTTGATATTCAATTCTCAAGCTTATTTTTGGCATCTTTGAGTATCTCCTGGTTTTGCCACTGATGATACTCAGTGTAACTGCAAGTTCTTTAAGTCCAAGTTGGTCAAAACACTCTTAAGTATTTTTACAAAATTAAGTGTTAAGACAAATTCATTTATTCAGGTGTTTGCTTGTTTATTAAAGTATATACTCCTGCTGTTCTGGTGTGTGGCAGCAATAAACAGGGCAGCACCTGAGCAAATTCTAACCAAAGAATTCTGTAGAGCAAACACATACAGGTGTATGTGGTTCTCCATATAGGAGTCTTTGAGAAATAAATGATCTGAAATCATGGACTGGTTTGGGTTGGCAGGGACCTTAAAGTCCATCCATTTCCACCCCCTGCCATGGGCAGGGACACCTTTCACTAGACCAGGTTGCTCCAAGCCCCATCCAGCCTGGCCTTGGACACTTCCAGAGATGGGGCAGCCAACCTCTCTGAACAACTCTGTGGGGGGAAAATGAGCTTTAGAGATTGCCTTGAGCTCTTCAAACAAACTGTTCATCTTGCTTTTCCCAGGTACCCCTCCACCATGGTGTATCAGAACGGTAGCATCGGCTCCAACGAAAGCATGGATGGGAGCTGCTACCCGCCACCGCCACAGACTGACTCTATTGTGCCACCACCTCCCTCATTCCCAGATGACAGCCTGCCTCCACCCCCGGTGGAATTTAGGTAAGCCTACGGGATCCCTTCTGTCACCAAGGAGTAGTAGGTGGTGTAAAAGGATGACATGAGACAGGCTGAGATAGTTCAGCAGAACTTCCTAACGGGTGTTGTATGGGAACCAGAATGCTCCTGTCTGGAAGGGAAGTGCAACTGCAGGCAGGGACAGAGGCACAGGCAGCACAGCTCTCCATGAATCCCAGCCACCATCACCATTTCCAGGCAGAAGGAGAGAACTAGAGCAGATTTATTCCACAGCAGTGTCCCAGGGAATGGTTTGGCTCCATTGCTGGGATTTTCCAATGCAGTTGTTCCATAGCATGAACTTTTGTTCCTTATGTTCCATTTGGACAATGCTCTCAGGCACATTGTGGAATTCTTGGGGATGTCCTGTGCAGGACCAGGGGCTGAACATGACAATCCATGTGAGCCCCTTCCAACTCGGAGTATTCCATGACAGAGCTTTGCAAAGAACAGCTTCTTTAACCTCTTTTGCTCTGATCTGTGAGAAATACATGACATGGGCACTAGAGATGGAGATGTATTTAAATTCAAGGACTTGAGCACAGCAGCTGCCTCCTTCCCAGAGACTTGGATGCAAGCTCAGGTCATTTACTTCAGATTGAATGAAATGGTGACTCCCAGGCACCTCCAGAGATGAGAGTTACGGTCCAGCAGTGGCTCAAGATGCAAAGGACGAAACAAGAGTAGACTTTTTCTTTTTTTTAAAGACATTAAAACAGAGTCAAAAGGAACAAGAGAAAGTCTGTCTGATAGACAGGGCTGCTTGGCTTGTCTCCATCTTATCCAAAGGCATCAATGCTGCAGCAAAAGCTCTTCTGATGTGTCAGAGAGACCCAGCACTGCACTCTGCAGCCTGTGCCTCTTGGGCAGAGTAGACACGAGCTCTCAGATGAAGCTCTCACTGCCTCATGCAGTTGCTTAGATCTCTGCCCAGCCCCACAGATCTCCCCTCTCTGGTTTTGTTTTGATGGTTGTTTTTAAGGAACCCTGAGAGGTAGATTTGATCTCCCGGAGTCTATTTTGGATCAAGCACTGTTAATAATGGTGATGTTTTTGTGGCAAATGTACCTTATTTTTCTATCTTTCCATGGAAGGGAGGTATCAGTTTGGGGCTTCCCTTACACAGGATGTCACACTGGCAGTGGAGTCCTCTGGGATGAACAGAGCCTTCACAATGGGAGATTCAGTCCCTCATGCATTAGTGTTTTCCATAAGAGCATGTTGGGTTTCCATGTCCTCCCCTTCATTCCCCACGGCGAGCTCTGAGACGTGGCTGCTGCACTCCAGCTCCAAGCCGTGGAATCCAGGGAGGAGATCCGTTCCCAGCAGGTGTTCAGAGCATATGCTTTCCTGGCACCCCCGCCCTCCTGGTGTAGTTTATCCCAGCAGACATCCCTGCTCCCTGCCTGGCGTGTCACGAGCCTGACCTTGGTGAGGAGCAGTGATGGCAGGAGCTCTCGAGCTCAGAGGCTGCTCGGAGCTCAGATGTGCCCACGTGCTCTCTGACAGAGGTGAGGTGGATCATGTTCTTGTCAGCCTGGGAGATGGATGCCATCCCTAGAAGCTTTCCTTTGTTCTGGAGGTGTAGGCCAGAAGAAATGGTGGAGGGAACTAAAACCAAGCAGTGAGGTCTCATGGAAACATCAGTTAAAGCTGGAACTTTTTTTTTTTTTTTGTCTGGACTACAGCAAACACACATGATTTGCATTAACACTGAGACTGTACAGTCTGATCTGGCCTCAGGGCTAATTCTCTGTCTCTCTCCTTCTGTTGCCACAGCTATCCTGTAGACAACCAAAGAGGTTCTGGTTCTGGAGGGCCCAAACGATCCAGCCTGGTTAGCCCGAGC
>VZRX01007010.1:0-15775 GCA_013398075.1 Notiomystis cincta
TTACCCCCAGTACACTTATTTTGTGTGATCATACCTGCACTATTGTTTGCTTGGTTGTAAGGTTATTTTGTTTTCCAATTTCCCAATTTGAGTAATAGCATCCAAAAATGTTTTCCCACCAGTCAACCTTGAGAACAATTTCCTTCTCCCTACCCCTTGTAGACACACTGCCACCACAACCAGACACTCCCAGCTAATCAGAGGGAATTTTCTTGGATTTACTCACTGAAATTAGAGCTACACCCAGTGACTGGGTACACTCAATTTCCTATTACTATGCTGACACAATTTAAAGCACTTATTAGCTGCACTGGTTTTGTCAGGCTCACAATTAAAATATCATTAATTCCTTTAGTAATGAACCTCTAACAAACTGAAAAGAGTAAATTAAGTGAATCTATATTTTTATATATATATTTTTCTTTTCAAAGCATTACTGGTACATGAGTCACCTTGATCTCCTTTGGGATGGAACTCTAATTAACATTGGAACATATTTTGTCTATAAAAATTTCTGTTGATTGCCCAAGAGGTGACAGAGCTCATTTTGCCAGATGATGTTAACTTTGATGGGTTAAGGTGCTGAGTTACCAGGAGCTGCAGCTTCCTGTTTTATGCTCAGGGTACTTTTTAAGCAACTCAGTATTTTAGGAATCATGACATTCATATCTGATGTAAGAGGAATTAACAAAAAGGAGGAGAAATTATAAATTATGTATTAAAATATTAAAAATGAGAAAAGAACTATGTTAATACTCTGACAATCACTTGCATTATATATAATAATTTCAGGTAATTAGAATTGCTGCAAAGAAATGAAGTTATTGACATGAGCTGACTGTAAAGTGTCAAAGTGATGCCATGGCCTTTGCAGCTCAGATTTTCTAACAGTTCTTGGTAAGATTATTTGCAAATTGAAAGAATTAAAAAATCTCAGATGTCTTGGGCACAAACGTAGTAGCATTTTTATATCTATTTTCAGAAGTTTCAATATGTAACAATCATAAAAGATTTCTTCAAGCTGAAATTAAGCTTGAAACAGGAGTCTACATATAATAACAGTGAGCATTTATGTAACACGTCTCATTATTTAACATGCTTTAGACCAATTTATAAAAAAAATTCCCAACTAAAAGAAAAAAAAAAAACAAACAACAAAACAAAACTTGATTTTGCACTCAATGTCAAAAAATAACCTGTTTTTCAAAATGATAAAAATATACCACGAGTTAACAAAGCAATTCTACCATTCCAAACTGGCTTAGCCACTCCACCTGAAGTACAGAACACACCCAATATTCATATTTTTGGTTAACTACCCGACCAGCAGACAAGTAGTGGAGCTGCAGATCTTCAAAAACACCATTAGGTCAAAAACCACCTAAAATAATGGAAGATTTAACTGAAGCTGCTCTTTTTCTCTTTCTTTCCAGTTTAATTCCTTTATCAAAGGAAACACCAAATTATTTGACAGAAATTTAAGATCTTTGAAGAATTTCCAGCTGGTTTCACTCCTTTCTACGATTTGTGCAGACAAAATTAAATGCCACAAAAAGAAAAGATAGATTCATCTTTGCATGCCCAATAAATCATTTCCCTCAATAAATTCATTTCTCTCAATAAAGAAAAGCATAATTAATGATTCCAGTTTCTCCCATGTAGTTTTTCTGAAAGGGATGTGTTTTATTTAACGTGAAACCTTAATCCTTATGAGAAATTCCTGAGAGAAATTAAAGCTGGGGGAATATTTCAAAAGCTTCCACTGGAGCTGTTGCTGTTCCTAGAACTGAGCAGGGCAGTCCAGCCTCTTCAGCTGTCCCCCACATCACACCTGGTTTGGGGTTTCTTAATGAACTTCTTCCCATTAAAAGTTAAATTTTGGTATTGGCTGATACACGCTGAGCTGCACAAAGTTTGCAGAACAACCAAGGTATCTCTGAGCTCTGGACCACACATCAAAAAGCCTGATAAGAAACACTCTGTGGCCTCCCAGCCAGCCCAGCTCTCCCATTAGTGACCCAGTTTCCACCTCCTGCAGCCTGGAGTGTCCCTCCCAGCTGGTTGGGTTGCAGGGATTCTGCCAGAGCATCCCATGCTGGTGACACCTGGCAGCCACTGTGACTCTGCAAAATCCACTGGGACTGCAAAATCCACTGGCAGCCAGGGAATTGTTTTTGTCTCCTGCTTCAGTGGGCCATGAACTGAGGAGTTCCTGAGCAAGCCTTGGCACAGAGCAGCAAAGCAGCTGTTGGGCCCTATTGTTGTCGAGAATATGCATTTTGACAACTACTAATCATGTATTTACTCTGAACAGTGAATAATCTTATACATTTATTATTCTCGGAATATATTTACCCAACAAGTAATGGCAGCTCTAAATGAGTTTCTTATGTCATGGAAAGAAAACACAAACAGCAATTAATTAGCTTATTGCTATTTAGCAGCAATTTATTTATTTATTTCTCTGAGCCATTCATCAGATGCATCAGATACAGAATGGAAGGTGGCTTTTTGTGGCACTTATGGTTATCAAGATTCTGGCAAATTTCCTTCTGAACTATTCTAGGGGACCTCAGCTGTGTTTGAGAAAAGGTATCTAATTTTGTCCTGAATTGGAAACAATTAAAAGGACAAAAACTAATGGCTGGAATAAGTAAAACAAACTGGTTCAGGATGGTGGTTATCTATTCTGTGTTCAAAACAAAAGAAAACAAAAAGAAATCAGGCAGAGGAAACCAAGCTGTGATCTCTACAATGACAGAAAGGAGTCATTTAACTTTTTCAGGTTCTTGGGACTCTAAGGACAATGATTCAGCACTGGTGTGGGTGAGGCAGGACTGATCATCAGGCTGACATTAATCCTCAAAAGGTCACCTGAGCAATCATTACTCCTTTGGCTACAGAAACTTTCCTTTATAGAAAGTACAAGGTTCAAGGATGGATCCTGTGAGTGACCACACAGAACCATTAAAAAACACAACTGCCCCAATGATGGTGATACAGCATGGATGATAATTAATTATGAGATTAATTCTTTAAAAGCACATGGGATACAGCCCTGGTGTTCATTTAGACCCCGAATGGAGCCTGAGGTCACATCTCACCTGCACAAAGGCCACAGGAGGGTTCTCAGCAGCAAAGGGTCTGAGTGCCTGGCTGGGGCTGCTGGGAGGGCACTGGGAAGTGATTTTAACTTGTTAATGGTGATCATTCCTCACTGCTCCACAGATAAACGAGAGAAGCAATGAGGAACACGCCTGAGATGCTTCAGGACAAGCCCAGGGAGAGGTGGCTTAAAGGGGAGAGGGAATCTTGGAGAGTTTAGCACAGTAAAACCAAAATGCTGCAGTCCCAGACCAGCCTTGGAACAAAACATTGAATTAAAACACAGGATACAAACCCACTGATGTTTAGGAATGACTTCAGAAACTATCATTTTAAAATGTTGTGATATAATGTCAAAATAATTCATTTTGTTTGCTTATTCTTAGCCCCAATTCTTTTCAGTTACTCTGACCTCCCCTTCTATCTTTAGCTGGAATGCTGCCCTCCCCCATAATAGAAACACTTAATCTTCTTTTGGGACAAACAAAACATTCAGGAGCTGGTTTTCTTGAAAGAACTATAATGATTTGTGTTGAAATATTTGATTTAACTTATCATGGAAACGTTTGAATTTGCAACTCAACCTAAATTTTATTTTCCATTTTATTGCCCATAGTCTCAGGAGCAGAGTAATATTGTAAGGGCAAGCTGTATGGATTCAGACTAGGTTTGTTTTTTCTTCTTAAAACTACCTGTGATGCTTATTGTTATTTTTGCTCCTTTGCCTGCTTCTCCAGCCTCCAATTAAAGGCTGGAACAATTTATTGAATTGTAAGTTCACTAATTGAATAGATATATAGACAGTTGAAAGCACCAGGGTTCTCTACAGGGTTTGTTTATCAGTGTCTAAATCTTGGTTAACAGCTTGCTACCCTTCTAAATATACAACTATTTATTTAAGTATTTATGTACAATGTTTGTTTACCATGGCAACTGCTATATCAACTTGACATACACAGGAGTAATTTAATTCAGATACATTTACCTCTTTGTTAGAATTCATCCATATTTTATGGTACTTAAAGAGAAATAACAACAAATTCTCAATATATGTTTCAACTTATGTGTAAGAGGCAGTTGGCTGTTTTCTTGCATAATGAATATGACTGAAGGTGTCTGCCAACCACAGAAGTGGTCAAACAGCCAATTAAATCAGCTGGGGGGGAAATCATGGGAACCTTTGAATATTACAAGGCCTGTGGGGTTTCCATTAACAGTTATTTATTTTACTTTTGGAATTTATGCCCTGATGTAGTTTTTAAAAAAGAAAAGGAAATGCATAGAAGAAAACCACAGATATCCCTGCAAAAATAACAGGCCAGGCTGGATGGGGCTGGGATCAGCCTGGGGCAGTGGAAGGTGTCCCTGCCCATGGCAGGGGGGTGGAACTGAATGGACTTTGAGGTCTCCTCCAAACCAAATCACCCTGTGATTCTGTGATTCTATATTCTAACCTCCCTCAGAAATTCCCCCTGCTGTGTTCCAGACCTCTGGAAGAAGCTAGTCCCCTTGAGAACACAAGTCTGGATGCTCCAAACTCCTCTCTTAATCTCTGCCCTCGGACCCAACACCACGAAAGAAAGAGGAGACACAACAGATGGATGGATGGGACCACTGCACATTCAGAGAATGGAGAGGCTGGGCTGTGTCCTTGGTTGCTGAAGGGCCAGGAGCCACATCCTTCCTCAGGTGCACCCATGGGAAGGAAGGGGCAGACCTGCCAATCCCTATGGGAAGGGGCAGACCTGCCAATCCCTATGGGAAGAGGCAGACCTGCCAATCCCTATGGAAAGGGGCAGACCTGCCAATCCCTGTGGGAAGGGGCAGACCTGCCAATCCCTGTGGGACGGGGCAGACCTGCCAGTCCCCACGCTGTGAGTGCACACAGACCACGGGCAAAGCAAACCCAAGTGCACCCCTGTAGCCCACGAAGGATAAACACCCTGCTCCCAAACCCAGGGGGTAATTGGTGACCTTCCCCTCCTGAGCTGTTCACTGAATGCCACTGACATCTGATTTACCAGTGAAACCAGAATACACAACCCTGCATGGGCCAAAAGGAAGGCAGACCCCAAGGGGAGTTTAGAGGGTTAAAGAGAATAATAATGCAGCACGATTGGAAGGGAAACTGGATGTAATAGGGTCTGTAATTAAAGAAAGCAAGAAATAATTCAAGACTGCAACATCATGAGAGTACAGTACCAGGAGAGATTAGAGGCAGCAAGAAATATCCTGGTCATGAGGTATTGTATACACTGTTGAGTTTTCAACAGGGAATAATTCACTCATGTGATTCAACTCTTTCTCCCTCATCACAGCCAGAAACCGCCCTGAGTTAAACAGAGGACAAAATTAAGAGATTCTGTGAATTCTCCAATATATTCTGTACCAGCAGCTGTACTCTAGTCCCTCCTGCAGTAAATGAGTAATAATAATGATAATAGTAATAATTAATATTAAACTCTTAGTGAAGGTTTATTATCTTCAAGTTCCATTAAGTAATTAATGAATTCATTAAGATTGCTTGTGCAAAAGCAAGCAAGTTACATAGAGACACACCCTGCAGGTCCAANTAATTAATATTAAACTCTTAGTGAAGGTTTATTATCTTCAAGTTCCATTAAGTAATTAATGAATTCATTAAGATTGCTTGTGCAAAAGCAAGCAAGTTACATAGAGACACACCCTGCAGGTCCAACATTTAATAATCTATTTTAACAGTACCAAAAAATTAACATTTATTCCTTAATGTGGTAATGATCTAGTGCTACAGTTATGCAAAACACAGCTGAAGAATACTTTTTTGGGGGAGAGTTCCTATCTTTTCAAAACTTGCTGTTGGGTTGTGCAGTCTCAGCTGGGAAAGCCTGCACAGGAATAAGCTTGTGCTTGCTTGAGATAAAAGTGTAACCTGCAAATCCCCAAGGGTAAACCCACAAATTTTAGAGAGATGGACATGGGTGTGTCTGTGTCCTACACAGTTCCAGGTGTCCCAATGAATTTTTGGGATTCAGCAGAGCAAACCCTGCAGTTACACAGACACAAAACCAGAGCAATCAGAGATGAAGAGGTCGTGAGCAGCAAGGGAAGTGACAGAACCCACAGCACTGAGTCCACGTGTCCCAACTGCAACCAAAACAGGCTCCAGTGCCTCACATTTCATGTCAATATTCTCTTTTTGGTGATTAAATTCACTTCCATCTTGAAAGGGGTCCAGGTGGGTCACCTTTACCCAGTAAAACAGCTGGATATATTATTGATACGATTTGCATTCAGGCAGTTGGCCAGTGGAGAATAAAACCAAGTGGAGTTTTATCTTTTCTGGGAAGACTGAAATGTGTGTGAAGTTCAGAGTTCATGGAGACTTTTTTTGCATAGCACTAAACTGATTATTCTTACAAGCTGTGCTATTTTCTGCCTGAACATTTCTCTTTTTTTTTCTTTTTTAATTGGCAAGAAAGAATTCTTTAGATCAGATTTGAGAACTTTCATTTCCATTTTGTTCCATTCCGGTTTCAAATGCAACTTTCGCTTTCATTTTATATCTTGATTCATGAAGGCAGTAAAAAAATAAGAGCTGTGCTTTCTTTTATATTACATTTAATATTTTTGCAAGGTCACAGCTTTCACTTCTTCATGCTGGTGAAAGGCAAAACTCTCTTAACTGAGGAAAACCAGCACTGCTGAAAAAGAGGAAGAAGTAAACACATCTCCTACAGCAAAAAATAAAAAGGTATTTTCTGAAGGTTACACCTCATTTTCTTCTTTCATTTACTCACTTTCCAAAAGAGGATACAAAGAAAGTTTTGCCTCCCTTGCATGTTGGTTGTCTGCCTGAGCCGCTCACCTCTGGAGGGACAAGGAGCTTGTAGCAGGCAGTGTTTTAAGGCCGTGTTTCTAATTAAGGGAACAGGTGGCTCCAGCCAGCAGGAACTACTGAGCAAACAAACCCAGGGAGAGCTGGGACTTGTTGGAGCAGATGGTGTGGTCTTTGTACCTCTCTAATGAAGACTGTGCCTGAGCTCTCCGCTGGCGTTAGGAGAACGCTTCCCTCAGCGTTTGCGCGATCGCATTTACACCGAAATAAACCAAAATGCCTCTGGATTAGAGAGGCAATGCACTCTCTGCACCCTTCAGATGTGCTCAGGCACAGCCTGATGTGCTAAGTGTGCTTTCTCCATCACAAAATTCAGGTACAAGGTCAGTGCACACCTACCAGAGCTACCAGTACCCACTCCCACACTACCAACTGGTTTCATACCTGTGTCATGCCAGCAAGCATCTCGTAAAACTTTGCAGGTATTAAATCTTTAGACATTTACAGATTTTTAACATCCCCTTGCCAACCCCTGTTTCTAAATTAATCTAGCAATTACAATTGCTAGATTTATTAAATTGTAACCTTTCCTTTATAGATTTATGTGAGCATCCTCCAAATCAGAGTTCATATTAGGAAAGGGAAAAGTTGTTCAAATGTTTTCAGTGAGGATCATGATTCTCTTTTGCGTTTTCCCATTTACTTAGGAGAGGGTGATCAGAAAGAAAAGCAGTTTTATAAGAAGAATTCCAATGGGAAAATTACCATTCCAGTTTGAGTAAGGATTAAAAAGAAAAACAGGGAACAGAATGGGAGAAATTTCTAGTATAACTTCAGTAATCAAAATCAGAAATTCCAATAAATTACACTTTTGTACAGCCCAGTATTATCACAGGGAGCTCATTAATTTATAAAGCATCCATACACACAGTCTCACATTCAAAATTTCCTAAAATTCATCCATATGTAAGACAGCTCAAATACCTTCCAAGGGGAGCTGCAAACTGGTTTTCCTGAATCAGGAACAGCTGAGGTTCTCTGGAGGCTTTAAACTCCCCCTTGGGCCGTGGCTGTTTCTGGGAAGCAGAGCCAGCCTTGCAGAGCACGGCCTTGGAGAGATTGTTGGGAAGTTACACGGGGCAGGGATCCAGGAAAAGCAACCCAGTGAGTGGAGAGGAAAGGAGAACAATCCAAAAAGGCTAAAGAAACACCAGGAGAGCTTTGGATGGAACCTGATCATCTCCTAAGCTGCATTTTGTAGTTCTTTCTCTTTCTTAAAAGCATTATGAGAACACATTTGAATCTGACCCATAAATCTTCACTGTGTCAGAAAAGAGAGAAAATTATGCAGTGATTTCAAAGTTATGTAGCTGTCTGGTCATTTTTTATTTTCACAAATTTCATTCTATCCTTAGGGCAATTAATATCCCTAGTGGCCAGCATATGTGGCAGCTGAAGGCCAGGACAGGTGCCATTTATCTCTAAATGCACAGACAAATTATTTTGGTTATATTAAATGGAGTAGAAATTTGGAAGGATGAGACATTAAGACAGCACCTGAGTGTGCCATGTATTTTTATTCCATCTTTGTCCCTATTATTTTAATTTTTACACTTGCTGACATGCCATGGTGTAGTTTGGCCAGATGTCCAGGGTTTAAATAAGAGGTGGACACTTAGAGAAACAGAAAATATGGAAGGACCAGAAAATAAAAGAGGGAAAAGTACTGTTTTAACTCCAGCACTTTTACTTGCTATGATATCGCTTGGTAATTAATTGAAAACCATATTCTACCTTATCTTTGTGCACAGATTCAATAGATAAGGAAAAATAAAGATACAGCATGGCCCCTCCTGTAGAGAAATACTCCAGTATGTAATAATTTGGCAGGAATGCTGCAGGAATCACACACAGCCCATTATTCTCACTATTCATATCACTGAACTTGTCTTGCTAGCTCTATTTATTTTGCACTGGAGTAATTCTATTGGGAACTTCAAAGCAATTAGTTCAGGAGCACATGTTAAAGGGTGAAGGGTTTGGATGTTGCAGCAATGTAAGATAACTATAGATCACAAAATCTGTCATGGAATAATGCAATGAAGAACAAAGCAAATTGAAGCTTTGTTTTCAGAAGATAAGAATGCAATGGAATGCATCAGTAGCTCCCCTTGCTTCTTGTGCTGTCTACCTAAATGAGACTCCCTGCTTGCATATTTCAAAGTCATTGGTTAATTATCCTGTAGCAAAACTGCATTTTGGGTGCTCTGATTCGAACATAATGATGTGACTATAATTCGAACAAATTGGAAATATGCAAAGTTGAATACTTGATTTCAGATATAATCCAGTAATTAAAAACATAACAAATCATTTAGCAGGAATGCTGCCATTGTTGCTGAGGAAAACTGCTAATTGCAGGGCCCATATCTCCCCCATATTTGCAGTGCTTAACTCCTACCACAAATCAAGATCAAAATGGCAAAAATAATGAATTAAAAGTTATGTTTTCCAGGCTTTTAAACCATGCAGATAATACTGAGTAAGAAAGGAACAAGATGGACTAAACAGGCACCACTTGCAGTGTCAATTTGATTTTTGCTATGCACTCCCTGTACAACTGAAAATAATATGCCAATGTGTAATGCTACACAGATAATATGCAAGTGCAGTAAATATTAGGAGATCATCAAACACAAAATTAATACTGAGGAATATTTCTTTTAAAAATATGCTGTTGGTATTATCCTGATAATTTTACAGAGTCTTTTTGCTGTCCATTCACCCAATTAGGAGGTATTTCTGGTATTTTTGAGAGTGTGACTGAATGACATTTCCCCTCCACAGAGGGCTGTGATTCTGGATGCCGTTCAGGCAGCAGCATTTACAAACACTTGCAGGAGCTCTCCCTGTGGCAGCTGCTCCCAGGCACTCAAGGTTAACATCACTGAATGTTCTTCACTGGCAGACCAAGCATCCCTATGAAAAAGACCCGCCCCAAGCATGCTGCAAGTGCATTGAAAATAAATACATATTCAGCAGTTCTGTTCAGCCATGAACACTCTTTAACAGTGACCAAACAGAGAGGGTGAAGGGTAGGAATGTTTTACAGGCCAAATCTGTGATGTGAGGACTCAAATGAAAGCCACCTTTCCTAATTCCTTGTTCCCTCAGCAGTCTGTCTGATCACAGAGGGAAACCTGTGCTCTCACATGTGCCAGTTTGCCTCCAGAATTTGTTCCAGTGTTGTCTATTTTTCGACCCCTCCTGCTACAAGGGGAGTATAAAATCCATATTTCTTTGAAACACAACATGGTGCTTATACAGGAAAAATATTATTTCCTATTGACAGGGATGCTCACATCTGTGAGTGTTTTTGCCTCCTAGCAGTTCAAAATCTGCAGCTCTGGTGAGACCAGGCTTAACATTCTAATAACAAGCACTGACATCTGCTGAGGTTTTAAGCACAGACTGAAGTTTCTTTAGAGGGATGAGTTGTTTGTACAGATAATGATCCACAGACTTTGAGTGAATCCACTGATGCTGACTGACCCATTCCCATTTATCCTTCTCAAAAATCTGTGTTTATTTCTTCAATGTACAGCCCAAACCTCCCCCTAAAGTCCCCAGCAGGTTGCTGCGCTTGGCGAGCGACATAAAAGCACTAAATAATATTGCATTCTGCTCATCATATATGATGAGACAAACTCATCAGCCTCTGCCTTACTTGATTTTTGTCATAGTGACACAATTTTGCAAATTGGTGAAATGCCCATGATAATACCTTTTCTCAGGATAGTTAAACATGCCAATTGGTAATTAGCTATTAACATCTGTGTTTTGTTCAAACATTTGTCTCCTGTAAATATTCTTTAAAAGCTGAACCTTTGTTAGAGAAGAGAGTGGGAGAAGGGATTATGGATGTTACATTTGGCTGGGAACTGGGCTCTGTATTGCCCATTAGTTCTCCTTTCCTCAAATAAAAAAGGAAGTGTTGTAACACAGTGGGTCAAGGCTACAGCATTTCTGAAACAGCAGTACTTGAAAGTGACATAAATAATGCAGACTATCTAGGGGAAAAAAAAAATAATATGGAGAAACCCAGGTATATTATCACCAGAAGACTTGGAGAAGGAAATATAAACAGAGGATGACACAGCTGATTGCCAGGACAGCAATGGATTTACCTCTGTTATTCCAGATAATTCACATTATGTGGATCTTCAGAATGATAAAGTGCTTGGAGAAAGTCTAAATGCATCAGGAAATGAAGAAAAAAAGTAGTCCTAGCACATGAATCTCTCAATTATTTAGCGCTCTCAGGTATTAATAATTTCATTAATTCCAGATTAAACATCTCTCATTTGACTCCACTTCTGTCCATATAAGAAAGTGACTTTCAGTTTACTGATGAAGAATTCTTAAAAGGTAAATATCATGCTAAGATAAAGGAGAACAAGTAGGGAACACAAAGAAATGGAAGAACTACCCAAATAAGAGATCTGAAAGTAATTATAGCAATAAAAGTCAGTCACAAGAACACCAATCAAAAAGCAAATCTGACATTAAATTATTGTATGCAGTGCACATAAAATAAAGATATTTGTGGCCAGGTGATGGCTCAAAAATAAGAAGGCTGACTGTTTAAAAAAAACTGTGGAATGTCTCAGCCTCTCTAATTTTCTTCCTCCACCTAAGCATTACTGATTTTTATTTATTTTTCTTATTTAGGTAGTGGCACTGAACTTCTAAACTCATATGCACTGGACTCCTAAAAGTTCAGAGTCCTGCTATTCTTAACACACCATGACAAGTGGTAGTTCCTTTTCCTTTTCCTTTCTTTGAATTGAACTTCAGCGTGATGCCACTCTGGAGGTTATTGAAATTATTGTTCATGCCCTGAGTATCTGGTTAAACAGAATTGTGTGATTCAAATTATTAACTAAAATGAAAGGAGAAAAGATGACAACATAAAGGGTCTTATTTTTAATTCTCTTTGCAAATCTTAGCAGTTAAAAGCCAGATGAATAGAAATCAGTTAAGGTTCATTACAGCTACAATCCGTCCAGAGAAAGAGAAAGAGAGGAGCTCTGGTACATTAACTTTTACGCCTGTGACCCGGTAAATAATGTTCTAGTTAGAGCTATGACTTCTTTCAACCCACAGCTCATATAATTCCTATAATAATATATTAATTTTTTACAGTGCTAAGTGCTGCTGAAGGAGAGCAGTGCTTTCGACACCACAGATGCGCATTCGCGACGTTCAGCGCGACTCTTCAAACAAACGGGAGTCGAGGCCGTCTGTCAAACCTGGGGTGCTCCAAATGACCCTCCCCAGTTTGTAAAGGTCTGCCCCAGCTGGCAAGGTTCCATCTCCTCGGCACACACAGCAGGGAGTGGATTTCCAGCTCGCCTGCAGCGTTTGACCAGCGGCCCTGCGGTGCGGGCAACAGCGCCCAGCCTGTCACCTGAGCAGACAGCAGAGGCGCAGGGCTGGCACGAGGGAGGATCTGACATTGGATTTGTCCCCACAAAAGGATTTCTACCGTGCCCTAACTCTGTTTCACTTGCAGGAAAGAATGAAGAAATTAATTCAAATGCAGTAAATGATACCACGAAAAGAGAGCCAATTTATTTTATTTATTGAATTATGTTCTAATGATTAAAAATTCCTTCCCTGTGGTAGTTGCATTAAAAAGGATTCTGTTTTGATGAATGTGCAGGTTGGCTTGGGAGACACCTAAACTGGTGAATACAGAGAACTTGGCAAAAATATAGGAGACCTTTTACTCTTGTTTAACCAGTAGCATCTAAGCTGCACAGTGGGTAAGGCAGTAGTAGCTGGAATGATGATTTAAAAAGGCAATAAGATGTTAAAAAACACTGCCCATCTCATCTGGCAAAGGTAGGTCTCTGATGTGGGCAGAAATTAATTTCCATTGATAGCAATGTCTTGCAAAAGTCTCAGTTGCAGGACTTAAAATATTTTCAGTAGATAAGAGTCCAAACCAGAATGATGGAGTTTTCTCCAGTTTAAGATACAGAACTCCAAATTCTCTTAAGTAAAAAAAACCCACCACCAATCAAGATGATGCAATGAATATTAATGATATCTTCTAGTTTCTTCTTCTTCCTCTCATTTTAATATTTTACCAATACAGGTTACAAGGCTCCCCTCCTCACCTCCTGAGGAATTTGTCTCCAAGTGCACTGTGAATCTCTCCAGCCTGATCTTGTAACCCCTGGTCCTTGTTTTACTCTCTTCCTCTATGTAAAAATGTTGGCCTCATTGACTTTGCAACTTTTCTGGACAGCCTGGTCCCCTCTGAGCCTCATCCTTGCCAGGCCCCTCCAGTGCTCTGGGCTCCATATTTAGGGCCTCTCCACTTGCCAACACCCTTCCTGATCTCAGGGTCCCAAACTCAAATGTAATAATCCAGGTATCACCAGTTAGGAACAATTCTTGGGCCCATCTGGTTTGATGCAGGTATCAGATAATTGACAGCTTTATCTGAGTGTAAATTCTGTGCCTACACACCTTATTCAGACCCAAAGTAAGCAGCCTGCACAAGGATTTAGTGTTTTCATAGCAAAACCATGAGCTTTTCCGAGCTCCTGAGGGGCTCTCAGTGCCTCTCTCTGAACCACTGAGACCAAAGCCTGAGAAATCTCTTCCCCATTACAAAGGTCCACAACAGAAACATGTCAGAACAAAGATAGACTGCACCTAATCCTGTTAATGCTGTGCAAAATCAATCTCCTAAAGCTTTCTAGGGCTTGTGAACATGCAGTCAAGATGCCTCTGGTGATGGACAGAAATTGCAGGGTTTCCTCCTAATTTTGTAGCCATTTCTTATTTTCATTCTCTTTGCTTTTGCTGAAAACTGATTGACTATAAAAGATCTGCTTCAGTGGCTGTCTCCTGTTAACAGCTGGGAAGTCACTTTGTCTTACTTGCAGCCACAAGAAAACACGAGATAATCACCCTGTGACAGCCAGACCCAGCAGACGGGAAGAGAAGCAAATCTCCTTTTGTTATTCTGTTTCAGCCCTCACCGACTCTCCAAAGGGTGAAAGGAAGAACATTCCCTTTCAATTCCATTAACGGCTGGATAGCCAGAAGGAAAGCTCATGTTCAGCTCATAAAGCATATTTTCAGGGGGAAGGTAGAGTTTTTCCCTTCTCTGCTATTAAAAGTACAGTCTACAGTTTTCACTGATCTCTCCCATTTTAGGGAAAATAGTCTCTTCACTTTCTCAGCTGAGTATCTCAAAGTCTGCCTGAGCTAGAGAGGAGCACTCCAGACTGAGGAATTCAACAGGAAAAACTGCTCCAAGAGGCAGTGCTGTGACACAAAAATCTGGAAGTGAACAGCGTTAAGGCAATGCAATTTAGCTGCTAGTTTCTATAAACACTCGAATGTAAATCAGAATTTCTACTGGAAATGCATTTTGTAACTAGAAGCACAGGGAAGGAAGCATAAAGAAGACAATCTCTCTCCCTTCATTGCCTCTGAACTGTTCCTTGTTTCCATAGGTGCTGCTCCTCGTTTAACAGAGACATTAGCATAGAAATAATCTGCATCAAACCTGTCTCGAAGCTCTGCTCAGTCCCAGGAGTTTTGGCTGCCTAACTGTGTTAGGATCACAAGTGATTTGAGTCATTATATTTTAGATTAGCTATAGAAAATACAACTTAATCTCTATTAACAGATAAACATTACATAAATATTATTCCCTCTCATATTCACATAATATTGGAGAGCTTCCCAGTGCAGTTCACTCAAAGAGAGGGGAAAAAGGTATGAAAAAAGCCACTAACACCAGCAGATTTTTAATCAAACTATCACGTCCAAGTCAGACCAGCTAGCTACAATTTCACATTCCACATGGCATGTTACCTGTGAAAAAAACAGCTAAATATAGCTTTTCTTAAGTATGCCAATAAATCACAGGTAATTAGTCAGAACTCTATTATCAAAAACAAACCAAACCTAAATATTCTGCACTGGAAACACTGTTTTGCACTAGCCAACTTCCACATCTTGGAATCTATTATGAGGTCATGGTTTTATCTACTAAAAAAGCAAGTTTGGCCAAGATCATCATAAAACTGGCAATAAATCTGAGATTTTATATAAAGAAAGGGCAGGTTAAGGATACTTTGCCATCCAGTGTAGTTATTTGTTGAAGCCTTCAATGTTTATGAATTTCTCCAAACCAAAGTAATAAGTCAGCCAGCCAGACATGGTGTTCCAGAGCCATGAGCCAGTCAGTAGGAAAAAACCCAAACAATAATGAGTATGATGTATTGGTTAGAGCAGATACTCCTAGACCCTTTACTTAGCTCTGCCAGCAATTAGTATGTGACCTTGAACAAATCAGTCAGCTAAAAAACAGTTTAAGGCACCATATTCATACTGGGTTTAGGTACAAATGTGGTCTAAATCTCACAGGTTTGCAAATGCAAAGAGGTAATTCGGGATCTCTTGCATTCCTATGTTATTTTTTAAATAAGAAAATAAAAAATAGAGCTTCCACATAGAGCTTCCGCACCTACTTCCATGGAATTTGGTTTGTAGCTCTTTTGAAAAAGTGCCAAACAGGACCTTTTAATGCCTCAATATTTATTTCTGTTGTGTTTGTTATGATGGTGCCCCTACAATGCTGTAGAGCAGAGGATTTGCTGTGCAGTGCAACTGCAGAGCTGTGTAACAGGACACAGACATGGAGCCTGAGCACCTCCAACCTCTCTGCAGCTGCCTGAGGTCCTCTGTCAGTGCTGGAAACAACACAACTTTTAAATTTCTACTCTGTCTCTTTAGTTGAGCTTGACTTGACTTGGCCTTGGG
>VZRX01007011.1:2455-21347 GCA_013398075.1 Notiomystis cincta
CTGGGGTCTCTGCTCTCCAGCTCTGTGTGCTGGGGTCTCGCTGAAACCCTGCCCTCGGTGACCAGAGCAGCCGCGGGTGCTCAGGGACACTGCACCGCTGTCAGCACAGGACACGCAGGCAGCATCCCCGCGCTAGGCAGGAATAGCAGCAGGCACACCTTGAACATTGTCCAGCTCAATTGTATACGGACATTTAACAGAAACACCGAACTAGCCTCGGGTCTGTCCCTCAACAGCTCTTCCAATTGCAATGTTAAAGCAGTTTATTAACTGAGGACACACAGAAGCTGCTACTTTTGAAGCCAATCAGAATTTTGATGTATAAGCCCCACACAATTATGGGGCTACGATGTCTGACTTTCTTAAGGTATATATTTAGAAATAGCAAATTATATATTTAGAAATAGTACAGCACAGTGTGGTGTGCTAGGAAGCTGGTAGAGCCAGGAAAACAAAGGAACATCATCAAATAATCCAGGATGCTCCTAGTATTGCCATTATTATTTGCATCAAAATTAATTATTGCTTCTTTGTGTTGAAGAAATAGCTGAAGCTATTTTTTTCAATGTCTATCTACAGCTTGAAAGTTAGATAAAGACTTACAAATTCCTGTGCGGTGCTTAATTTGATGTATTAGTGTTTTTTTTTTTTCATTTTTAAACTGAGTAATTTGTAAGTTTATATGAAAATTACATTTTAGTAATAAAGAAGCAATTTGTATTCTAGAATTAATTGTAACAAATACAGATAATAACTGCAGGAAAAAAAATCCTCAGAAATATCACCACAGGAATCTCTGTAGATATTTGAGAAAGCAGAATAAAGAGAGTCACTGAACTGTGAATTATGAGTAGTAGTTTTCCATATACAAATGCATTTTTAAAAGGTGAGAATCTCTACATTCAGTAGATTTTCCACTTTTTTCTTCTTAGTTGCACAGATAATTTTATGTTTATTTAACAGAAATATAAGTACAATAACTTACTATTCATATATAAATGCACACTTATTGTTTGGCTCTATTGAGAAGCTATAAATTTCATCTATTGAATATTAGCTAAAAAATTACATGTGTTTATCATCTGGATTATTCTCAGATTAATAGAGATAAATGACAAAACATAATCAGCACCAACTCTGCAACTTAATCATTGCATCTGAGCTATAGGAAACACTTAATTACTCTCATTTACTAGGTGCAATCTAATGAGGAGACATTAGCCAAATGAAAAGAATGCAGTACAAACAAACAAAATAGTTATACCATCATTAAAAAGAAACTCTGACAGTGCAGGTGACAGTGTATGCAGGATAAATTACCATAATGTCCTAAATGCTGAGCTGTCAGCATGCTAATGCCGTGATCGGATACCCTGGGAATCTCGGCACTGGAGCTGTCAGAACCCGGGATCATCAATCACCTCCCCGCACCGCTCTGCTCTCATTATCCCGGCTTTCCTGGGCTCGGCTCTCGGCACAACGAGCGCAGGCAGCGAGGAACCCGCGGCTCCCGGGTGACACCAGCAGAGCCCCTCTCAGTGCCCCCGGGGCTGCTCGCCCAGGCAGCCGGCATCGAGCCCCGGGCCTGCTGCCCCGCAGGGAGGGCTGGCGGCACATCCCGCCTGCCGCCGGCACCCGGCTAAACCCGGGCCACGGGCGGCTGCTCCGCCTGTGCGGACCCGTCCGCGCCTTGGGACCTGGAAAGGAGCACAGCGACTCGAAAAGGCCACGCGAGGGCAGCCCGGGCAGACAGGCAGGCGTGCCTGGTCTGCCCGTGCCCACCTCCACGTGTGCTCCACCGGAGGACGGCAAAGCACCCGCGCTCGCCTACAAAACGCTGCTGCCCCAATGCATCACCGGGAATAAAGGAAAGGCTGAAATCGGGGAAGACACAGGTATGGGGTGTGTAATCCTGGAAAATACACACCCCCGCTGAAGCTATCATCCAGGACGGGGGACAGCTAAAGAATACTGCGATGCAGTTCCAAAATTCACTAGAAAAAAAAAGGAGATACACAGTGCATTAGGCCACTTATAGATGAGTATCTCCAAGTTAAAATATACTTCAGGACCTTCCCTTTTCCATTGGCTCTGAATGATAGACAGATGTAGCAGGTCACAGCTCCAGCTGCAGGTCAGGGGAGATGCTTTCCCAGCTGGGAGGGCCCTGCTGGGTGTGAGGCGCACCTTGGACCCCAGACCCCGGCAGTGGGGGATGCCAACAGAGGGCACTCAGAGCTTATGCCATCTCACACCTTGTATCCTGGAGCTTTGGGAGCAGAATCAGAGCAGGAGGAAAACATTTTTAAGTCCTCCTGCACAGTTTTGAAGACGTGTCTGTAACAAAACCCTCTGCAAGGCACAGCCTGTGAACAGAGGAGCTGCATGTTCAGACAGCATCTTCTCAGGAGGGTTTTTTCTGATTTCCAGCACTGACTGATTTCTCCAACACTCGAGGTTTTACTGAGTTCTGTTTAGGGTGTGCTGGATGAATGTCCCTTTCAATGCACATTGAAGCCAGTGGCCCAACCACGAGGGGACAATTCCAAACACAGAACACTCTTGTGTGATTTTTCTACTCTATCTTCTACACCAGAACACAGCTTTTTAACCAAACTAGTAAATATACTTCACACAGCTCAAAAATGATGACAGAGGATTAATAAATCCATTGTGAAGGAGCAAATAAAGGAAATATGCCCGTACAAACATGTCCATTCACAGTCCTGTGCTGAGTGGCATCACTCTGCAGGGACAGCGCAGCTCCAGTGCAGGAACACCCAGGAGCAGTGCACAGAGCCCTTGCCCACGTGGAATTACAGGTGGAGAGCTAATACTGACTGAAGCAGTTGCTTGAGAGTTTGAGGGTTTTTTTTTCCCTTTCCCTTTAATCAGATGATGCCACTTTAGACGAGCAGTTTGATTCAGATTGTTTTACCCAGCACAAAACCACAGCATCAGTTACAAATTTCTGGACCTGAGGTGTTGGGGTTTTTTGCTGTAATACCAGCAGTGGCACAGTGATGAAGCTCAGTGGAATAATACCTCTGGTTTTCACTTGACCTTTCAGATTTGCTCTGCTGAGCACAGTAAACATTCATTAAAATTTGAGTGCAAAGTTTCAGATACCTGGGGGTGGGTCCTCTTGTTGGTTGAGGGTTCTCTCACACACACATTCATCTTCTCTCACATTTATTTTGAGAATCAAGGTCTTAAGTCATAGAAATGCTAGAGAAAATGCAGAGAGGTTGAAAGATGAAACTACTTCATCTATAACAGAGCAACCATAAATCACGCTCAGATTGAGGGAAGAAATGAGCTTTAAGAGTGTGAAATGATAAATCTGAGAATTAAAGAACTTTTTAGATTCCAAATGCAAGAGAAGAGATCCTATTATTAAGGAATCTGATTTTCAGGTCCTGCTGATTTCCATGGCCTTAATAATACTACTCTCATTGTTTCAAAGGCTTAGGCCAATGTGGTTTTTCATTCATATATCTTAAATATCCAAAAAATACTGCTCAGATATGGAAGTCTACTTTGTATTTTATACAATTTTACTTTCCCTTTCCTAATTAAGATGTGAGGGGGGAAAAATACAAGCCCACATTAAGGAATTCTGTTATCCAAGATTCTAAGCTTGTCTCTGCACAAGCTAAAAAGGCAAGTGAAAGGGTTTTGTTTGTACAATTCAGGTATCACCTATGTGCAAATCTGTTTGAGAGGGGTAATTAACACTGTAGCTTATGCTGTTATTCAAGCAGCTGCTCAGAATCCTTTAGCTAATATATTGCAAAGTCGTTTGCTCAGCAGAAGGCCAGAAAAATACAGAAAGGAATGACAGTTAAAGAGAAAGAAATTCAACAGGTAATAAAATATTTTTAATTGGTTTCAAAGATTCAGAATTGAATTTGGGTGCCTTTTGTTGCCCTTGTAATTTGGGATGGCAATCCTCTGTCAGTGCTTGCATACAGCCCTCAAGAATTCTTGCCAGACACAGAAAATCCAAATCAACAGCCACTGATCCCCTCAGACTTCAGCACATCCCTTTGCTTGCACACAAAATCCTGTCACGCCTTGTGCAAAATGTGCTGCCCTTCTGAGCAAGAGAGACAGAGTTGCAGTCAGGAAAAACCACTCAGAATGGGCAGGGATGGAAAGAGGCAACATTAAACCCTGACTAATGAAAACACATGCAAATAATTTCCTGGTTTGGTTGTTTTGGCAGGTTTTTTTGGTGTTTTTTGTATGGTTGCTTTGTTTTGATTTTTTGGTTTTGTTTTTTGGTTTTTTGAGGCAAAAATTTATGTTACTTGAATTTCTTCGGTTGGTTTTCCCATGTTCTACATAGGAATCAGCAATTTCTTTGAAGGGAATGAAATACAATTTCTTTTCACAAATCTAACAAGTAAGGATACAGAAAGAAATGTAACATTTTGAATTCATGCATCTTGGGGGGAGAACACGCAAGGTTCACGTTGTTTTTTTTTTTAAATAAGACTGTTTAAATTGTGGGCTGGTAAAGAAATGTCGAACTTTATCAGGCTCCTTCCTTGTGAGGACAAATGGTCTCCTGAAGGCCCTTTCCATGGAGGGACAGCCTTAATTTAAAATATGACTGAAATATCTCGCAGGCAGTTAACAAATCCATACTTACAGAAAACAAAGTAAGGAAAAGGATCAAGGGAGGTTTGAGAATAGATTGCTCATGCACAGACTGTGGGTACTGTGAGTGGGTAAAGACAGTAACACGTGAAAGACCGAAAGTATGTTACAAGTCTTCTCAAGAAAATAACATTTATTGCCTTTCAAAGATGACATATTCTAGTAATTCTGTGTTTATTTGTTTAAGTAGGCTTGAAAATAAAATTTTCAACACTAACAAGAGAAAAGAACGAACAAGAATTATTGAAGTGCATACCAAAGATCTTCTATATATTATGGACACATAATAAGATTTTTTTCCTCTATCATAAGATATTGCAGGGGTGGACAGATAAATTACTGTCTGAATTTATAGAATAATAATGAAAAACTACTCTTAAAAGGAAATCCTTCCAGATTTGTAAAACACTGGTGACATTAGCAACCAAACTAAGAAAAAGCAATCAGTTCTTGACTGATAACCTCATTCATTTTTATGATGAATGAAGTGTATTACAGGAAGAACAAATGTAAAATGTTTGTTTAAAAATGCTCTGCATATTCATACAGTACTGTGTAACAACTAAAAAAATAAGTCTAATTAGATTATCATTTGCTTTGCATATAATGGTGAGTAGCTATAAAGCATTATCATTGACTAGTATTATAAAGATATAAATTCAGTTTAGTTGAGAACAGCTGATAGACTCAACAGATCATAATCTCAAATACTGCTTCTAATTCATGATTGTGCTTAAAAGTTACAACAAATATATGGACTCTCTGAATTATGTAAAACTAACAGACTGAAGGGGCTAAGCATCTGCAACACAGATCAAAATGATTACATTAAAAACTCAAAACACTGATAGAATTCCCCCATTTTAAAGACTATTAATTTCTTTTTATAAAACATTTCCTAATTCAGTTTTATAACAAAATTACTTGTGAGCCTTGCTAATGACAGACTGAGCCTTGCTAATGACATTGGTACTGGCCAATGACCTGTAAGCAATGCACCAAAATAAGGTGATGTTAAATCTATGGACTAGCTATTATTTATATTTATGATTTAATGAATTGTAACATCTTCTGCTACTTTCTGAGGAAATGAGCAAATCATGATGTCTTTTTTCTTGCTAAGAAGCTCTCCTTGGCAGCTATCAATGGAGTGTGACTGTAATTGATACCCTAAGCCGATTTTACATTCTGTTACAAACCGGGTTCACGAGGTTAATTATGGCCTGGCCTCGGCTCGTGGGAAGCACCAGGCTGTTGTGCCTGCCTGGCTAATGGAGATGTACAGCGTGATCCCAGAAGCTCCCTGACCCGGGAGGGCACCTCCAGCCCCAGCCCTGGCACCCAGCCCTGGCACCCAGGTGGCAGCATTGGAGTCACGGCCCTGGCCCTGCTTGCTCAGAGAACAGTTTGCTCTGCGTGTTCTTTCTGGTGCCTTTTGCTCTTTATTCTATTAAATACAAGGATCAATAATTGTGTGTCAATCCAAAACAAGTCACTGATTAATATCCAACAAAATTACCATTGAGGAAGGATCAACACTCGGCTCCATTTTCAGTCTCCTCTTCTGCAACACTGAACTGAAACATGCAGCAAAGGAGTCTCGTTAATGATATGCGAGCACAAGAGATGGGAATTTTGAAGACATCTGAAAATTACTGTAGCAAACCATTAATAAGGCAGGGGAAGATAAAACAAGCATTTCATCACAAACCATGAGTTCAGTGGTTTCACTTCGAAGACGAGCAAAAGACCTTCTTACATGCTCCCCACAGAGCATGCAGAGGTAGCGCAGAGTACGGGGGTTACAAATTAACGAAAATCTCCAGAGACACAGCAGAGGAACCACCGGACCAAGCAACTCTGCAACAACTGCAGCAACTGCAGCAACCTCCCCGAGCCAGCCCGACGTCCCCTCCCGGCCCCCGGCGGAGCGCGGAGCTCGCCGGGCGCTGTGTCCCTGCTGCAGCCGCGGCAATGGCACAGAGCCTCGGCCCCCGGGCTGCCCTGCAGAGCGGCCGGAGCCTCACTCGTAGCACGGAGCAGGCAGCAATCCCGCCTTTGAGCCTGCCCTGCGCTCCTCGCACCGGGGATCGCTCGGGCAGAGCCGCCAGCTGCTCCCCCCAGCTACCTCAGCGAGGCTGCGCCATTGGCAAGGACACCACTCCCTTCTGCACCAGTCCCACCTTCCTTTGCCCTCCGGATGGACGACAGTCATCTATAGGCTACTTTCAGATAGAAAAATGAGGCAGAAATCTCATTAGTTATACTCTATGTTCATGGATTCACGAGTATTAACGCAAGATTTTAAATGGGAAATGCAAAATTAACTTCTACATGATTCAGTCATGTTAAAGAACAGTTAAAGTATCTAAAGAGACCTAAAATATCTAGAAGGACTCTTGCAGATGCCAAATACAGTTTGTACCAATACAGCAACCACGTCCCTTAATCTTTTTATAAATCACTCAAATTTCATTTCAAAATCTGTTAATTTTCTCTCCATAATTCCCCCTCTGGGAGGCTCTTCTGGATGAGCCTGGTTGTTTTGAATTTCTAAACCAAAGGTTTTTGATAGTCATATCCATTTGTTCCTGTGCCAGAAGCATCCTTAATTTAAAAAGCTCTGTTACCTGCTCAGCATTTTTAGCCCTGTCCCCTCCCTCCCCCACACTCTTATGGCAATCGATCCTGTCCCATCACAGCCCTCGTTCCCAGGGCTCCCCAAGCAGCCAGGAGCAGGCTCCATCAGATGGCTGCAGTCCTGCTGCACACCCCTTCTGCTTTGAAGAACTCTCTCTAGGAGTTGTAACTGAGGTAGAGCAGGGGGGTTGACGTCCACACAGTTGTTACTTCATATTTGCAATGGGACAGGCCAAAGGAGGTGACATTTTCAAGGTAACATAAGCTTCATAAATGGGTTTAAAAAGGAAAGCAACAAATAAATTGAAAAAAAATTAAAGTTTACAACTTGCTATTGTGGCATTAATCAATCCATAGAAAGCTTATTCATCTTTAGTAAAGTTACATGAAATCATAAAAAAAAAAAGGCTATTAAAGAGAAAATCCATACTCAGCATTAGTATGTGGCAAACATTAAAATGCTAAAAAGCCTATGATGCTTAAAGGTTGAAAACTGAAGAAAAGAGCTTGCTATCCAGGGAAAACCTCCAAAGAAGTCTAGATTTCTGGCCCTGTAGGACATGTCTCTGACCAGCATCAAGTGTCTGTGTCTGTCCTCTTAAAACAATGGAAGAGAAGTAAAGGCAAAACTTCAGCCTGCCATCACAGAGAAGAAATCTCAGAATATATAAAAATCTACTACAAAGTAAGCAAAATTATCTGCTTAACTGTGGCAAATCTAGGACCAGATCAACTAAACTACTGAACATGAACTAAAGAGTGGCCATATTATGTGCTTATTTCCCTTTTCTGTGCTTCTTTGCTGTGTCTTACAATTTATTAAAAAGGAGTATTTGTACTTAAGGACATCAAAGTCATCCAAAAATAAGGTTCCAGTCCTGAAAAAACCCTGCCATTTCTGCCAGTTTAGTTTTATGTTAAGTGAAAGCAAGATTACCTGCTGCCATCATCATCCACACAGTGGGTGAAAGGTAGGAAAATGTCCACAGAGCTGTCTTATTTGGAAGTTTTTCTTTCCCTTCCAGGCGCTGTTCTCAGAGCTGGGCACTCTGCAATGCATTAACGGGCTAAGGAGACAGCACAGACTCTGCCTGAACGCCACAGCCCTGTCCCTGCAGGTGAACCCTCCGGGAGACTCCAGCAGGGACATTCCTCAGGGTTCCTGCCCCGTCCTCCGCGCTGGCTCCACCCCGGCTCCATCACCGCAGTCCCGGGGAGCTCCGTGCCCAGAGCAGTGCAGGGCCTGGCTGCTGCACCAGGAACACGAGGAACGGCTTTAAATGTTTTTGCCACTCTGTACTTGATACAAGTAATCAATTGAGATAAACTACGGAAAAAATTCCATCAGCTGCTATGTAATACCTCCAGTTTAATAATCATTGAACACAGTTGTAGCCAAAGTACTGCAGCCTTAAATCAAAGATCACTTCATATCACGAGGTCTTAAGGGACAATTTTGCCTAAGAGTATATGTGGCATGCTTAGATATTAGCATAAAACTACAGTCACTTCAGTTATTTTCAATACAAAAAGTTCTCTACAAATCAAAATTAAATCCCCTTCACTTTACTCAGAGTAAATGGCTGCATAAGGATGCAAACAAATTAACTGAAAGCTTGAAAGTCAAGTTCTCAATTACTATTTAACAGCAACTTTACTATATTTGAATATAATTTACTGTATACTTAGCCATTTTAAAGTGGAATCCAATACTGTATAATAAAACCCCAAATAGCAAAACAAATGATTTATGATGATGCAAATGTACAAATACTTGGGTCTGAATAGTGCTGTTTCTGGATATATTGCTAACTACTGTACTAGCCTAGCATCTAATAAATCATTCATGAAAAGCCAAAGTACACAATTTGCTGTGCTACTGCTCAAAATCTGCCTGGCTCTGAAGGCCTGCTGATGCAAAGACTTCAGGGGAGCTCCTACTCCCAGTTACTAAAAGTTGAGAACTCTCACTTAAATGAAGGTATTTCTATAGACACAAGGAAAGAGATAAAACTGGAAAAGTTCTAAACAGCAGCCTTTACAATTACAGAACAAAACCAGGAGTTTATCAGTTTAAATTTTTTTGCTGACCATTCATGAGTTGGCAACGTTAGGAAGCAGCACCACACCTCTATGTGTAAAAATATAAACATCTGCAGTATTAGAGAGAGACAGATCTACAACATCATCTGTGTAACAATGATGAAGTGCCCTATGCAGAGTGTTCTATTTGCAGCAGTGATTCATGGTGCTGGGCAGAAAAACGCTGACACTCCGAGAAGATATTTTCCCGTAAAAGGTTGAAGTCCTTAAGCAGCAAAAAACACCAACGTCCATCATCTTTAAACTCTATTGATTTCTGGTGAAGATTTAAAAGGCTGTTTACTTATTTCCCATCATTTCTGTCGGAGCTGTAACAATTCTCTTCCCACTGAATAAACCTCTCATGATCCTCTTGGTGATTAAGGTCAGACAAAATGTCAAACTCCTAATGCTAAGTGCTTTCACATTAAAAATTAATACCAAATCACCAAGTAAAATCCAAACAAGAAGTCAGACATGTAAACAGAACACAATAAGGGCAATACTGACCATTACAAAAAAGAGCTGTAATGCATACATGAAAAAACACTTGGCAACAGGTAAGAGCGCATTCTTTCACTTTTGCATCTTTAACCCCCTTCCTCATCTCAAGAGTTATTGTACTATGTTTGAGACAATCCTTTTAAAAATCCTTTTTCCATTAAAGCTCGCAGCCATCTCCTCTATTTACACCCAAATGCCATTTACTATACGACTGAAGTATTACAGAGATTGTTTTTATTTAATTCTGAACTTCATCCAGGAAGCAAGGATTATTTTTACAGCTGCTGCTGAATACAAAACCAGCATACAGGTAACAAAAAGACATCCTAAGGACCCTCTAAATAAAACTCAAACTTATTGCTAATTATCAATGCAGTGTTTTAAACCACTGAATGCATGATATATGAACAGAGTAATGCAGAACACAGCCCGGAAAGAGGCTTCCCAGGGCTTTTTATCCAGACTGCTGCTGCTTCAGGCAACCAGACCATACTACTTCATTCATAAACTTATTGAGCACCATCCTAAAACTAACTGCTTTCTTCAGCCTTTTAAACAGTTGCTCATATCCTGAGGGAAAACATGAAACCATCAGGTATAGAACTGTAGGGTTTGGAAGCCTGCAAGTAACTATAGAATAAACCACAAAGGTAGATCTTAAACAACATACCAGGAGGGCCAAGTGTAAACACCAGTTTGGCGTAACTAAAGGAATCTATTCCAGCATATTACCTTTAAAGTCTTGGCCCACCTGGCCAACTGAACTACAAAAGATTGCTCTAGTTTAGAATGCATGAACATAAACGAGGGATTCACAGGTGTTAGGGTGAGGAAAGAATCTCTTCCTACTGCCTGGGTTCTGAATGGCCAGTTCAAGGGCAGCTTCCATCAGAGCTGTGCTACATGTACAGAAAGGTCAAAGTCACTGTGCTGAGAGGTGCCAGGAGGTGGCAGGAACCAGGATGGTGATTATGGGACAGGCTTTAATATCAAATGCATTTTCTTCTGTGGTCAGTTTCTACCACAGATCATAAAAAAACCCCACAAAATGCAGTAAAACCAAAGTCGTTACTCTTCTAATTAATAACTATCTGGTTAGCTTTCAAATCAAAATTACTACAAGGGAAACTTTTTTTTTTAGTTTTATCTTTCTCCCAGAAGACTTTGATGGGAGTCTTGAAAAGGGTCCAGGAAGAACCTTGACTAAAATACAAAACCAAGTTGTTTGGTTTGTTGAGCAGACAGTAAATCAAGAACAAACTGTTAGCCAGGCCCACGGCCCAGCAGTGCTGTAACAGAGAGAGCAGAGAGTGCAGAGAACCCTTCTGCACTGGTTCCATGAAATATTGAACGAGAAATTTACTGTTCCCATAAAATACTCCTTGGGAAGCACAATGAGCAACACAACTTCTCCTAAGTGTATGTTGAAACTCTGCAGCTAAAACTAACCGAATAAAAATATTAAATCATCATCACTACCTTTGCTACACATTGTAGTGGAATGTTAATGCAACACTAACACAGAATTTGATATGTGGCTGTCTAACGATGCACAGTGTGTTTGGATAGAATCACACCACAGGAACATGTCACTCAGTGAAGTGAAACATGTCAGTGGTACTGAACAGCACCCAGCCTCAGCCAAGCACGACACACATCTCTGCAGTACTACAACTTCAAAACTTGATCTAAAACTTGTGCTTACCATTGCTTTGAGATTAAACGTTATAAATGTTTAATATAATTCTAATACAAATTATTTTTATGTTTTATCTTAAGCATTTTAAATATTTCAAGATCACTTCCTATGTTAATTTGTGTACTGTTTGATATTTCTTAAATACTCCAATTCAGATACCAACACATAAATGTTTTAGGATAAACCTTTCATTCTGCATACAACTAAAATTTTCTCTGTTCCCTATACTTGTTTTCTTCTATATTAAACATCACTAACTACCTTGAATTATAAAGGCTTGCAAAAAGTCAGAGAAACCTTATTTCCTCCCTGTAAGGCAAGAATCTGTATACAGAGGCTTTGGGGTTTTTCGTTTATTTCAGAGTGAGTAAAATTGCCTAATGAAATAATGATTTGTAAAGGAAAATATCATAGTTCACCAAACAAAAGAGATTATTGCTAAGGATCTTTAAAATAAGGCATTTAGTTGGAACTGCCACACAATCCTGCTACACTCCTCTCTGTGATGTCCTTGCCCCAACAAGTCAGGAGAGTGCTCACGATCCC
This sequence comes from Notiomystis cincta, assembly GCA_013398075.1. Lineage (NCBI taxonomy): Eukaryota > Metazoa > Chordata > Aves > Passeriformes > Notiomystidae > Notiomystis > Notiomystis cincta. Next base: position 14,592 of record VZRX01007011.1, read on the forward strand.
TGCCTCAGGATCACTGGATTTTATCTGTACCTCAGTGAGTGCTAAATACTGACATTCAAGGTACCCTGCCTGCACCCTGGGCAGGAGCACCTGTCAGTACAGAGCTGCTCTCGTGCCCTCAGTGCTCTCACCAAAACTCGACACCTGGATCTGCTTTGGTGGCCATGTGGCCTCTCTGCTGCTCTGCTGGGTCACAGCAGGAGGGACCTCAAGGCAGTTGTGAGACTCTCGCTGACTTTAATTGATTTAACTGATAAAGTTTGATATGTAAATAGTGTCCAGGGCTTTGCTGGACTTCACTGTTTATTTTCACCAACCTACACAACTCCAAAGACCACTGTATGCTCTTGCTCCAACCGCTCACGAGACTCCCAGAGAGCCCTTCCAGCGAGGAATGCAGCACACCTGCACAGACCAGGGCCTTGGTGGGCTGACAGACTGACAAACAGGAGATAAGGAACAGCAGAGTGCCCATATCTCAGAGAGCTCCTAAGAACACAGCTGGCCCAAGGTCCTGCCTGGTGCCCCTTCCGCTCCTGTCACCCTCGGGATGTGCCAGGTGAGCCCCACACACCAATTCCTGCTCAGAGAGCTCCACGTCCCCAGGGCAGAGCCACCCACAACCAGTGACTGTGCACACAAAACTGAAAGATCTTTATTTCCTCCCTGCGTTTTCAGCTATCTGTAGTTCCCCACCAAGGAAAACTAAAGTAACAAATTGCCAAAATGAAAACTTCATGTATGAGAAGAAACAATAAACCAGATTAACTTCTGGGTTTATAAACCTAAGATTAATCATGAATGAATACAATTAAGTACACCCAAATTACTCTTCACTAATGTCTTGCTTTCCACACTTACTCAGCTTCAAACAACAGCCCTCTCATGTATATTTTATATTAAAATCTTGTAAAGCTCCTACAGATGTTTCAAAAAAAACTTTTTTAAAGAAATGAGAAAATTATTTACCTTAAATTAACTGGAAGCCTTTAAGACCAACTCTTCTTAGTCTGAACATGAAGATTCTCACTTACTAATGCAATTAAGTACATGTTTAATCTTTGAAAGAGTGAAATGAGTCTGTATTTGTGGTTTCTACTATCCATGGACAATCTAACGGTCTGGAATCCCACAAAGTTATGCTACTCAATGAGTTATGTTTAGTTTGACTCCATATCTGAGGAAAAAAAAAGGTTTTTTCCTTCATTTGACAAATATTCCAGAGTCTCAAACCATATGAACTTTTCTGAAACAGTATTTTTGAGAAAAAGGTGTTCTTCCTTACATGTAAAAATCTTCCTGTGTCAAAAATTTCTTCATCATTTGAAAATTTCTATAGTAGAAATGTATTTTTAAGAAAATGCATTATGAGCATTACAAAACTGTTAAAAGTGTTTAAGTTATATATTCTAATTAGTTTGGCAGAGCTAATACAAATTATGTTTACAGACTAACAATAATAAAATTGAAGAACTAGTTAAATATGTAAAATAATTAAAGGAATCATTTTTAGCCTGGCATAATTAGCTAATCCACTTTACAAGCACTTATTAAAATGAATTTACATGTTATATTCCATAGGTAGTTACACAACAGTGTTTATACAGGAAAAATATAATGAACCAAACTCTTTGTATCCAGCTCTCTACAATTAAAACGAAGACTCCCCAAGTAATATCAATCTAGGAGAGACTAATTAAGTTTGGTTTGATAACCATTCATTTCTTCTATTGCCTCTGAGCAAATTGTTTATTAGAGAAAGTTATTTTACACAAATCAAATCAAACTGAGTAAACCATTATATTTGAGAGAAACCTTAGCCATCAGTCAATTAATCCATCATTTTCTCCAGACACTTTTCTTTAACGAGCAGATCATATTATCAACAATTTAGATATCCTATGATTCAATTATGACAGAAAATTTATTGACAGCTTCTCTAATACTTTTGTTATGAATAAATATTAAATGTTCTCCACTTCTGATGAGCAAAACAAATGCAATCATGTGTTAAATCTAAGTCAAAACCCGAGTGATACTTCCAAATAAAATGTTTGTAAAAATATTTTAAACCAAAATAATTTATATTATTAAAAAGATAAATCAAACATACCTCACAATTCCTGAGAAATTAGCAAATTACCTGACTTCTGTTGATTAAATGAGAACACATATATATAAATATTACCAAATATGCATGAAGAGATTTAACACAAATAAAAATGAGTGGCTTCATGCAGCACTCTAGAATACATAAGACATTAAGATGTAAAAATGGTATCAACACATCATAAAGTTGGAGACACTTTCATCAACTACATGAAGGATCTGCCTAAAAGTTAATAGAAATATATTCTGCAAACCTAAGAGATGAACATATTTGCTGTTGCTAATCATGTCTATTAAAAACCCAGCTGGTGAGATGTTTGTAATTACAGCTGTCTTAAAGTCAAGAAAGGAACAGTGCCTAACAGTGATTTCTCCAGAACACTCAAACCTCCTGCCAGACCATCTCTCCCTGAAGAAATCAGACTGACTCACTGAGCACTGAACAACCCAGGTCCGATGAAGGGACAGGGGAAGCTCTATCCAAACCAATGCCCATTTTGGAGATGAGGGAACCACACAACTCCCATCCATACCTTACACCATCATTATCACTGCAGAGGGCTTTTCCTCCAGCCAAGGAAGTTGCCTGTCTAAGAGGGGAGCTGTGTAGGAGGGTTCCCAGCTGCAGCAGGACCCTCTGCAGAGCCATGAGCCCGTGAGAGTGGCTCACTGCAAACTCGGACAAAAGCTCTTTGAGTTTTCCAAGTCTGGCATATTCTACTCATCAGAAGCAAGATTTTGTGTCTAGATTGCATATCAGCAACATGCTTTGACCATTTCTCAGCCTGGAATGCTCTTATTGTATATATACTAGTTAAATATATATCAATACATGTGCATTGTCAAACATCTATAAAATACAATAAAACAACCATTTCCTCCCCTAGCCATACCTCCTGTTTGGACTGTGCATCATGATGTGTTGTGGTTTACAGACGTTGCCTCTACTTTCAGAACAGAAATGAAATGTGAATTCATGCCAAATGGAAGCCAAAGAAAGGTCAAATGTACTTTATTCGAAAGCATGTATTTCCAAAACCCCTGGCAAAATGAATGCACATCAAGTTGCTCACTGCCTCTCAGTAATTGCATACTCTGCCCTGATGGTTTCACCAGTCCCCATTAAGAACTCCAGAAGCTTTCATGCAAAAATATGAAATATCACTATTATTAAAACTAGATCACAATTGACTGATTGGCAGGTTAAGTATTTTTATTTAAATAAACTTAGGTAAAAGCCTCGTAATCTTGATTATCTCCAGAATGTACCTGGGCTTTACTGTTAGAACAACTGTTGATTGACAGTGCTAAAATCAGAACTAGTTTTGACAAAAATGAGAAATCAAGCATCTCTGTGTACTAAGAAAGCTGAGCAAATCCCTATCTGATGTTGGCTCTCTGCTCAAATATGGGCTTGGCAAAGGGAATTTGAATATGCTTTAAAATGGTTAACTACCTATATGAACAAATGCATTAGCATTTAAATACACTTACTCATTCTGTCCTGGAGCTTTTATACAAAGAAACTCTATAAAATGTGTCAACACTTATTTATAACTAAGCATTCTGTCAGACTGTTTTTCAAATGCAACATCCAACCCAAGAGAACTAGAAATAATTACAAATATTTGTTCTCAAGCACACTTTATACTTTGGATGACAGAGAGTATTAGCACTGCCCAGTGAAGTGAATTTTACACCTGTACTTAAAAATTATTCCTCCACAAGAAATACGTTAGATGTCTGTTTTAAATAACATTCCTAGGATCAACACAGGTACTGCTACTGCAGAATAAAAACAAGAGCTGGGAGCACAGAGCTGAGCCCCTGAGATGCCAGTCAAGGTACAGCAGGGTAAACTCGATGTGCCACCACTCCACAGCCAGTTGTGCCAGTTCTGTAGGAACAGAATTGTGCCAGAGAGTGAATCCCATCCCAGGGCTGCACGGGGTATTCAGCCACACACAGCCTGGTTTTCTTTCCTGCTTCTTCTAAGGGTCCAGTCTTTCCCTGTACACTTGTCTCTCAAATCATCATCACATTTTCCCTGTGGCTGATGATGCCCCTTGGTAAAGCCACGAGTTTGTTACAGCCCATCTCAGATCCATTCACCAATAGTTTGGTACTGGAACAGATCCTTGCTTGCAGATCCTAATGAAACACCAATTCCTGATGATGGCAATAACCTGGAACTCCTTCAGAAACTTTTAATGTTTTCATTACTCCTCAGTCTGACTGACTCCCCAGCCTGGTCAGAATAAATCCTGTTAGGGAACATCTTAAATTCTGTGCAAAAAACTGTCACCAAATCAAACTAAACCAAAAAATCCCTCAGGGATGGGTGATCTCGTATGTCACTTTGGTTTCACCAAAGACAAATATCACAGGAATTCATTGTGAAAGAGGCAGGAGAATATCAGGGCAAGTAAATGGGAGAGAAAGGTGTGAGCAAGGATGTGGGAACAGAGATGAGAGAGGGAAAGTTCATCAGTGGGCCTGAGATACCGAACTGGCTTTGGAGCTGCAAGTCCCTTTCCACTGAGTCTTTGGGACTAACACTGGGTGACTATGGGGCTCACTCCAAAATTTAGAAAATTGATTTAATTTTCTAAAATACTTTTTTTTCCTGTAGCTGGAGAAAGTAACACCTTGAATTTATCCTGTGAGTACTGGTGTGGTATGGTAAAGCCCCTGGCTCTCTCAATCAAGAGATTGCTAAATTCCCCAAGTCCAAATTCAGTGTGACCTCTCTTCTTTTAAAATAAAGGTATCATAAATCCTTTCACTATAGCTTCCAAAATTCCTAATGTACACTTCGTGTGTCTGGAGAACTTAAATCACATTTAACAGCTGATGTCTGTTGATGCAGTTTTCCTTCCCTGCCTCTGCCTAGCACAAAAACAATGTGTGCAGAGCTACAGACATGCTCTCCCCCACCCCAGCACCTCGACAAGCACAGCCCTGCCTCCAGAGCTGTAAATCCATCTCTGGAGCTGGAAGGTGAAGTGCAGTTCCTGTGTTTTAAATGCTTAAATATAAAACAAGGCTTATGTGGAACACAAAATGTGTATGATTCATGAAATAAGGAAACAGTAACTCGATCATAACAAATATATTTGACCTTTAGAGCAGTAACAACAAACATTAAAAACACTCAAGCTTTCCTTAGCTGCCAAGTTTATTTTCCTCATAAGTTGTACCCCATTACGCTACAATAATCCTTCATTACTCCAGCCCAGTAATGCAAAGTCTATCGTCTACCTATAGTTGTCTGGTGTCTATTTAGTTTTATAGCAAGCAAGCAATTTGAGAATATGGTAATAAAGCCTCAATCACAGTAATGATGTATGATGGGCTGTAATTTCTGTGTGCTAATGGTTTACAAACAGTATCCCTATGATGACGGGAATCTCATTGATTCATTATATGAGTGCAATAATACCAAAATAACTTACTATAGATCACTGTTTGCTCATGCACATACTGATAACAACCTCTATATATTTCTATACACAGATATATAGAAATAAAATTAGTATTAGTCTTTCCACATAAAATTTCACATGGCACAAAACATTTTGTGTTGAGTTCCCTAAATCAATGTTTAAAGTTGAAATTACTGCATTGAATGGGTTCTTTGAAAAGCAACCCATTGATTTTAATCTGCTTGAAGCAATCAATTACTCCCTGTCCTCTTTATTCTAAACTGTAATGAAAACTAAACTGCGTTGTCTTGAAAACTAAATGTGAAGATGATCATAAACAGAATTTAAACTCCATGGATTATTCATATCTACCCATTTAGATTTGCCATATCCATTATGAGTACATTTGCCATGAGCATTTAATGGACATCTAAAAGGGAATTCATTAAAGCAGGAGCTGTTGGCAGCACTTATGGGCTTCAGACTGCTTTATGTTTGCCTTTAATAGCTCACTATTATAAAAGTGATATATTGTGTTCATCCCATTAGTAGTTTGCAGAAAGGTCTGTAAGACATAACAAATCCTTTTGAGTATTGTCAGAATCAAAACTAAATCACAGGGTATTTTTTTTCAAGCAGCATATTATGACCCCAACAAGGTAGCATTTTAGGTCATCTAAATTTTGATGATCTCAACCAAGTAAGAATTAAATGGCCCTATAGCTAGTTTGTTCTTTTTCTTAATGAAACACGTGTGAATTATTAATGCCATCTCAAATGCACATATTTTTAAAAATCTGTCATAACTATTAAGGTTAAGCATGCTTAAAAATGAAACATTTATTTCTCAAAAATATCTTCTCCCTTGCTTTGGGCCAAACCAGTGTCAAGGCAAGCAGGGAGCTTAATGCTACCAAGGTGTGCGTGGAAACTCTGCAGAGCAAGCAGCCTCCACCCACCTGCTCGCCCTCCCCAGAGGTGAGCAGGAGGGATGTGTTGGCAGCGGTATTTCCTTACTGGCACAGCAGGAGAGCAAGAGGCAAACTAACACGAAGTTGAACTGCAAATAGTAATCCGAGGTGGGCAACAGCGCCCCACCCCCTGACAGGTTTATGCACCTCTAGAAATAACTTTGTACCATTCACCGTTTAAGTATTCATGGTGGCAGCCTCGAAGCGTCACTGCGGTTAAATCTTTCTACAACACCAAACGAAGGGGTGTT
>VZRX01007013.1:7023-19225 GCA_013398075.1 Notiomystis cincta
CCTGCCTTCCTTCCGCGCCTTCCTTCCGCGCCTTCCTTCCGCGCCTTCCTTCCGCGCCTTCCTTCCTTCCTTCCGCGCCTTCCTTCCGCGCCTTCCTTCCGCGCCTTCCTTCCGCGCCTTCCTTCCGCGCCTTCCTTCCTCTCTCTCTTTCCTCTCTTCCTCTCCTCTTCCTCATTTACCCAGTGCTGGACCCATGGTGGTATTATCCTATTTCATTTATTGTGGTCTGTTTAAAGTCCTTTGAGTGAAGAGCTTCAAGGTAGAATCAGAGTAAGACATCCTTACTTTCAGTGTAATTGCTCGCCTTGTAAGTAGAGGAAGATAAAACTTAACACTGAGGAAAATCGTGTGAGAAGTTTATTATGTATTTATTAACTTTATTGGGTGAGATGAGCTGCATCAGGCTCCAAGACTTCAATGGGATACCAAAAACTTGATTTGAGCTTTCCATTCAGCTGTAAAACATGAGATAAGTGTTTAAATATTCAAAATTTTGGTATCTATTAACATTTCATACTTTACTGGAAATGTCACTGTGCTAATGCAGGCAGCTTATGTGGCCTAAAGGATGTAGATTCTATAAACTTAACAAAATGAAAGCATTAAGAAATGAAGTGTTTGGACTTGCTTCTCCATTACAATTTATTGGTTCATACCCATGTAACAGTGGCCTTTCTCTATAAAATTATATGTGAAAATATGAAACATCAAGGTCATTGAGTTTTTTCTTTGCTGCAGTGTGATAAAATAAAGTGTAATTCTTTCTTTGTATGCCTTTTCATTGAGATTTTCAGCTAAATCAATGACTTAAAGTTCAGTAGTTATTGGACAAAGAATGGAAACAGATAGATTTATTTCTTAATACAAAATTACAGACTGGTTGAGATTCAAAAGGCCCCCTAGAAATTGTCCAACCCGTTCAAGAGTCAACTGGAGCACTTTGCTTAGGATCTTGTTCTTGAGTATCTTCAAGGATGGTGACTCCACAGCCTTTTTGGACCACCTGTTTCAGTGTTGAATCACCCTTTTTTTGGTCTTGTGTTTAGGCTGAGTTTCCTGTATTTCTAATTGTACCCCTTGTTGTCTCCTTTACTCCTAATCAGGTATGTGAGATATGCTCCAGCCCCTTCCAACCCCTTTCCTGGAATAGCTCCAGTATGTTCATGTCTGTTTTGTGCTTGGGAGCCCAGACCTGCACACAATATTTCGGATTTAGATTCAAAAAATCACATATATATTTAGTAAAAATGCTAGGCCACAAACATTTACTTCCCTCAATAAATATTTTTTTTAGCTGAAATTTTAAAATTAGCAGAAGAATATATTGTGTACCTTTTTCACGAAAGTTGCAGTAGTAAGTGGTTGGGTTCTTCTCACTGCTTGTGATCTGAAGATGGATTTTATTAAATTTCAGACAGAATAATAAACAACAGATTGGCAGTACAGCTTCCTGTATGGATGTAACAGATGCATACACCAAGGGCTTGGAGCTGGTGGAGTGCAGCCACTGGAGCCTGTACATCACATTAGGCAGTGATGACTGGAAGGGAGGGCTGCAGCCCCTTCTGCTTTTACAGGAATGCTGCTACTCCCATAACATCTCTACACTAAACTGAGATATATCTGCTTCCCCACCTTCAAATTAATTTGTCCAGGCAAACCCAATGTAATTATTCAAATTGACTCTGTGAACAATTCAGATTAATTTTGCCCACTGCTTAATTTTCACTTTTATTTTCACTATGCTAATCTCATAGTAATCCTTCCATTCCTCTGTCTTCTTTTCCTTGCCCTTTTCCTCTTTTCCCCTCATAACAGTTTCAAGTATTTGTGTAACTTTATTTACCTCCCTGCTGGGAGCTGTCAGACATCATCTATGTTCTTAAACATTAGGGTGCTCATCTCTCCATTCTTGAAAATTGATGCATGAAAGTCAATATCAGAGTTTCAAGACAGCACTAAAAATTTCTGATGACTCTGACATTTATCTTAGAACCTCAGCTGTTCTCCTCTTGCATCTTCTGCGTGCCACTAGCAGATTCTCATGTGTAGGCTCATTGTTAACAAGTGTTTTTTAGTTGGGTTTCTAATCTCACATAGATAGAAACTAAAAGCTCTTGTTTGGATTCAAGTTGAGTGATAGTCATTCCAAGCAAAAGGCATCCAAGATAGATTAAGTTAACATTGTTTTCTAAAATTTCCTTCATCTTTTCTCAAAATACTACATAACTCTTCCCTTAAATGAATGATTTTCAGTTACCAACTGAAATGTCCTTTATTCTCCACATGTTTTTACTGACAATTGCAGAGACACTTTGAATGAGGCAAGTCCATCATAGCAGATGGTCTCTGCCAGTGCTAAGGAGTTTTATCTATGATATCTAGGGTGGTACAGTCTAGACTTTTTTGACTTTCATTGCTTGTAGGTAATTTTATGGCATGTTTTAAGCTTCAGTAATACTATGGCATTTGGATAAAGAAATAGCCTTTCTGTGTATGAACACAGTGTTTGGATAACTTACCAAGACTAGAAAACTATACAAGTGTATCTACCTCTGCTGAAGTAATAACTTTCTATTCCTTGAAATCAAAGTACAGATGGTAAGGGGAACCTGAAAGACTTACAGAAAGCTGGTGTTTGACCCATCTGGGATGTTTCTGCTCAAGAAAAAGAAGGAGGGGTTATGATTGTTATTTTTTCTTGTTCCCTATTTACAATTGATTTCCATGTGCTCGTTTTTCAGTTGGTGATGATTTAATTCTGTCTACTGAAGAAAAAAATGAATGTTTGAATTGTAAGGACTTAAATCATGTACAAACACTTTACTTAATTATTTTGTTCAGATGACTTAAATCTTATCAAGCAGAATGTTTGCGGATGTGAAACAGCTTTGACTTTGATAGAGCTGTGCCATCTTGTATTACCTTGGCTGTTGTCCTTAAGCAGTGCCAGTCATTCCAGATATTTGATGTATATTTTTGTCTGCAAAGTTGGTGTCTTAGATTCACATACCTAATTTTAGGAGAAATTAGAACCTCAATACTTTTATAGACAGTAAAGTGTATTAATTGCAATGATAATGTTCCCATTCTTTTGTTTAAGCCTGTAATTCATTGCATACAGAAGAATTGTAGTCTAAGATTGATTAAAGCTAGACATATGTAGAAATTTTACATTTAATAGCAGGTAACTTATGGAAGTGCCCTTTAAAAAAAAATCTAAAAATATCTTGTAAATTTTAAAAGTTCTTAAAGGTAGTTTTAAAACTTTCTGTTCAATAATGAATCTTTTCTGAGTGTTTTTTGCAAGATTGCAAGTGTGAGAAGTATGATCCTCATAGGAAAAAATGGACTGTGTTTCAGTGAATGACTGCTGTATACTATTTCTATGAGATGAGAACTTGGCAGGCATCATGAATATCTACTTCAAGTTGCTTACAAATTAAAAAAATATAAATCAGCTCTATCAAAGTCAGAGTTTATTCAGTGTACATCATCTTAGAAATAGGAGCTACTACTTTATGATAATTTCAACAGAATATTAAACATACCTAGTCAGTTATTTTTTCCCATAATCTGGTAGTCTTTTATAAATTTTATCTGGCTTAGAATAAAAATTGTTTTCTGAATTCACATGTTTAACAGGTATTAGTCAATCAAGGGCATAAAACAAGGTACTATGATAGAAAGTTAAAAAATAACCCTCTGGATTTATTCTTTCTTTGGGAAAATGTAAATAACCTTGACTTGTTGCTTTGTATTATGGAGACAAATGTAGTTAATAATAGTCTATTATGAAAAAAGGAAGATCTCATAGATCTTGTGAATCATTTGCTAAATGTGAAATGGGCTTTTGTTTCAGTTTCACAACTTCTGACAGTGACATCTCATGTTGTGCAGCTGCCCTGCTGTTGTGTGACAGCTCTTCAAATGGCTTTTGATTTTTTTATCACAATCTTTTGGAAGAGTGGCAAGGCCCAGAGGGAATTTGGAACATTGTTGTTCCTTAATTTTCTAAAAATCAAGTTTTCATCGAATAGTTGTTTTTTACATCGAATACTTGTTTTTTACAGGCAAAGTACTTCTGCCATGTTCATCTATTATTTCTCAGTTTAATTTACTAATCAAGAATGAGGCATCATTTTTGTCACTGTGAATTACAGACGTGATATGTCTTCCTTAAATGCATGATTTCTTGTACACAGTGGAACAAGGTTATCTGTTACATAAATGCTGATACACTGCAATTAAATCTTGATCAAGTGGATTTTATAATAATTAAATGTCTATTTTGAACAGATAACATTGTTTCCTTGCTTTTTGCACAGTAACTGTAGACTTACAACAGTTCTGTAGAATTCTTCCTTGAAGAGTGTAGTGTTAGACTTTGCTAGCCTGTGTGGCTGGAGGACATCAGCATTTTGCTTTCTACTGACATGCTCTAGCAGGTGTCTTTAAGTGACACTTTCTTCCAGTGAAGGAGGTATTTTTTGACTCTTCACAGGCTTCTTACTGCAGATTGCCATTTGATACAGACAGGAAGCATAGTACAATGTGTTTTTGGCTGGAAACCGTTTAATCTAGGCCAAAAATTCCATTGGACAAACAAATAAATAATGACAAATAAACAACAGTACCAACATTGTTGCAGTTTCTTTTTGCTAATGTTGCCACTCATCTGTGGTAACTCTTGTATATTTCTTCATTTAGCTGTACATGTATGTTGTACCTTAGTAAAGAATATGTTTTTTTTATTTATTTGGTAGACTTTCCATTTGATGAAACAGAGCTTTTCTAGCTCTGTTTTGTTTGAGCTGTTCTTCACAGAAATGTGTTTGATACTGTAGGTGAGATCTAATCTGAACTTTGCTGGAACTTTTGCTACATTCTGAAGTTTCATTTCTATTTGATGAGAAATTGCCTGCTGGCAGCCATTCCACGATGAGCCCTCTACAGAGAGCTCAATGAATTTCTTGACTTCCAGTCTGTAGCACAAAGATATTTGGTTTCTACTCATGGTTATGATAATGCACTAGGGGAATCTCATCCACTTCTAAGTATCTGAGAGATTTACACCATGCCTTGTGTGTTGTCTGTTAGCTCTCCTGCATCAGCAAGTTTACTGAGAGAATTTGCAACTTTTGTGACAGGGTAATTAATAAAAATAGTGTATGACAATAGCCAAAGCCTGGTTAAGGAGTTCTGTTACTGTTTCTTTGTGACCCAAGTCTACTGCTTGAAGGCGTAGAAAAGCCTTTTTGTTCTTTAGCATCTCCTTTTACCTGGACTTTAGTAAAGCCTTTGAAAGCATCACCCACATAAAGTTTCCTGGAGAAATTGGCTTCTCCAAGAGTGTAGTGGGTGTGGGTAAAAAACTGTCTGGGTGGCTGTGCCCAGAGGGTGGTGGGGAATGGAGTTAGTGGTGGCCAGTCACCAGTGGAGTTCCCCAGGGCTCAGTGATGGGGCTGGGCCTGTTTAATGTCAACATCTGTATTTTTTAAATACAAGACCTCTTTATGGTTTTGAAAGTCTTTATTTATTTCCATCTAAGTGTGTTACTCTACTGTTATTGCATGCCAGGGTTTCTGTGATTGCTCTTTTTGCAGGGTCTGGAATGGTCTGCATGTGTATAATCTTTTGTTGAAGCAGGATTTGAGAAGGATTTGTCTGCTTTCACCCTCAGGAATACTTGTGTATTGCTATTAGCAGTAGTAATGTGGCAGGTGTTAATGGACACGTTTGGAGTTGGAAGTGCCAGTACCAGTGAAGGAGTATTTTACTGGACAATGAAGTCGATTAGAGGAATTAGAGTCTGCAAGGAGATGAGTTGAAAGAGGCAAGGAAAAAAGTGAAGGAAGCTGATGTTGGTCTTCAGAGTCTGAGCAATATCTGCGTGGTCTGGCAAGGAAATCTGAAATGTCAACCTCAGAAATATTTTCATTGAGGTTTATCCTTGCTGTTTTTTATCCTTGCTATTCTTAATTTTATTTTTTTCCCACTTTCTGTAAAAACCTGATCTTCCTAACCATGAATTGTCGTTTTTATTTTCATGAAGGAATATGCCCTATTTGACTTTTCCACATTGGTGGTCTTCTACTATTATTTATAGGTTAGGTTTCTATTTCTTTTGGGAGTCTTTTGTTAATTTGTTTTTTGGATATTCAAACATCACATTCTGGCATATTGCATCATTAAGAAAGCATTTATCTTAGCTCTGAATTTTCTCTGGTTTTTCAGACCATGATTATTTTCCAAAAGAATATTTCAAAATACCTTTTTCACTTCTCCCTCTCCTTTCTCTCTCCCTCTTAGACTAAACAAAGGCTATTTATAAGACATAAATTCTGTCCTTGTTCTGAGATAAAGCAATGCTTTCTAAATAACTAACATTAGGTGTTCCTGGCCTGTTTTGTCTTGTGGCAGCACCTTAATTCTCTCATCAGGGCAGTGAACTTTCACAATGATTCCTGTCTTTCTGGAGGGTTAGGTTTCAACTGGTGTGGGACCATGGCCAGCAAGTAACACACTGTTGGGACTCGAGTCTCCTGTCTAGTAATTTTTTCCCCTTTTCCACTCTCTCCAGTCTTCTGGTCTTTTTTTCAGGCTCTGGGAAATGTTGTATCAGCATACCCAATTAAAAGTAAGAGTAATAGTAGTTGAATACAGCAATTGAAGTCGTGTTCTTCTATGAAGGAGTGACATTAAGAATTTGTCTTTGCACGTTGGTACAAATCTACTCTCTCTGTGGAGTAAAATAGTGTCAGAAGGACCAATTTGCTGTATATTCATGTCAAAGAAGCACTATCCAGAATGGCTGGGTACATTTACAAATGCATAAAATGCCATTCTGAAGAATTTACTTGGTTTAGTTAATTTAATTTTGCTTTGAAGACAAACATAATGTTGCAGAAAGTGTAACACATTGCTGCCAGGTGCTTCCCATTATAAAGTACCACCTTCAGTTATTTTGTTAAGGTTGAATAGTTCAGATGGAATGTTTCAGTGCTGAGTTCTGCATCATGCTGTTATTATTAGAAAAAAAAATTAAAAAATCAAACCTTTCTTTTAGACTAAGTAGCTGATCTACTTCAGAGCAATAAGCCTGGGAAAACGTCATGGTTTTCATCATGCTTGTCATCTTCATGCTTGAAAGCATTCCCCCACACCCAGCCCCCTGCTGCTTCCTTTCTGTACTCTAGCAAGGAAGTCTAGCCTTTGCTGGAGTTTAGTTTTTGATCACAGAAGCCTGTCTGACATGACCTGGGGATGTAAATGTTCCCTCTGAGCTGCTATAACAAGATCTTTTTTTTTTTCCCTCCTCTCCTGAGTAAGCCACACTGCTATGCTGAGCTAGCTTTGTGGAGAGATGCATACTCCAGTGAAAGGAGAGGGTTGAGGATAAACCAGGGTTAGGATGTTGTGATGCACCGAAATTGCATGTACAATTTACTTCTGCATAAGGAGTGGCTGTCAGAGAGGGCTGGGAAAATGACTGTAAATGAGATACTGGTGTGATAGTAAAGTTGTTACCAGAGATGAGCATGTTAGATGGCTCTGGGGAGAAGAGAAATCTGGCTGGATGTTTGGCAGTTTTGAGCAGAATCCATGTGCTAAAGTCCCTTTTCTTCAGAATGCCGAATTAAAAGACTCCCAGTATCCTGGATTCTCTCGCCCCTTGATCTGTAAGTGGCTGAAACTCTGTAGTAGAAGGTCTCTCAGTCTTTCAGATCCTCGTATCATGAGGGCCAGTTCTCTTGTTTCATGGTGTGCCAGTGGTTCTCACAGTGATCTATGTGACATCACTATCAGCATAGTACCAAATGATGGAGTTGGTCTTTTCCTCTGTTTTGTTTTGCATTTTAAACTAAGAGATGCAACATAATCTTAGGATATGTATTCTTAAAATGGTTTCTTATTTTGTTTTGATAGAGTTTTCAGTTGTATTCCCATAGCTGCTTTATGTAGGACTGCCTTACTCTGTGTATTTTGTGATGGTTAATGCTTAATAATTAGCTGTGTGATACTGTGCCACTATAATTATTTGGTGTGATAGCCTTGCCTTATACATAACATGACATTCAGAGCTTTTCTGAATGAAGAATTAATTCTCTATTGGCCTTTTCTGTGATAAGTGTCACCGTGGTGCTGGAAATTCATAAATGTTTAATGAATTTATTTTCATAATACATTTATAAGGTGAGGGGGTTTTATCTCAGGTTCACAGAACCAAGACTGGAGGATGGCAAATATAAAACAGTAAACACCTAAGTTTTCTCTGTATTAAGAACTTTATGGATCTCCTTTCTTCAGCTGAAATAGGTTTATCTTTGACAAATCAGATATGACTATTTCAGGTCAGAAAATAAGAAGCACCCATCTGCAAGGTAGGTACAGTTTTGATGTCAATAATTTCCTGTGGTATCACCAAGCTGTGAGACAGAGGCAGGGGTAGGATCAGTGTATTTTTGAAATTAATTTATTGAATTGGCTATGGGCTCTTCCCCCACCACTTTTTTAGGGGTTTTTAAAGTCTCTGTTGGTTTTGTGTCATCCAACACAATAATTCAGCGCTCTGTTAAGAAAAGATAAGGCTTTTGTCTCAGGCCAGCTTGACCTTTGCTGTTCAGTCTCATTGCTCTTAGTTGAAACTACTGGGTCTGGACTACAAATACATGTGCCAGAAGCTCCATCTAAAATTCTAGGGGCAATTTTGGCCCATTTATCCTAATTTATGCCCTAATATTTAAGGTTTAGACTCCAGTAGAAAGGACACTGAGGCATGCAAAGTTTTACTAATTAAGTGGTGCAGGAAAACTGAAACAGGCAGAATGGAAACCAACATCTAAACTCAAATCCCTGACTGAAATGAGGCTACTGATAACGGCAGTTTCTGAGATGATGTATGCAAAACAAATCCACAGCTAGCTGAAATTAGCTGACAGAATTATGAAGAAGTGAAATAGTTTGTCTATCTGTTAACTGTTTTCAGCTAAGTGCTATTAAAATCAGTATGTATTAAAGGAGAAAATACCACTAAAAAGCTGACTGTATTTTGGGGAGGAGATTTCAGCTTTCTGTTTGAACAATCTGGTGTAATGGAAGGTGCCCTGCATATATCAGGAGAGTGGACCTAGATGACCTTTAAGGTCCCTTCCAACCCAAACCATTCTGTGATTCTTTGATTTTATTTTCATTATTCTGTGTTCTCAGAACCTTTTTCAGAGAAGGATCTTATAGAGCTCATATAATGCTCACTGATCTCAAAGGCATCAGGTATAAGCACGTAGCTATTTTAAAAGTATTTCAGGATCTCAGGAATCTAATCAGGCTATGGAAAGTATCTTCAATTATGGTTGAATAAAGTAACTGTAAACATTAATTTAAAATTATCTGAATTGCATATTATTATTAAATCAACATTTTGTCCTCCTGGTATATAATGTTTTCTCCTATAGTCTAAATTATATAAATCTCCTTGTTTAAATTTCAGTCCTGTTTTATCTTATTTCTCAAAGATAATCTAAACTGTTTTCATTAAAAATTTATCATGTTCTTGATGAAATGTGCACTTGTTAAGTAGATCAATAATCACCTTTAATCATGCTATGACACTCAAAGAGAATCTTTTATTCCTTCATTATGGATGATCTTGTTCCCTTTCAGAGGAAAAGTTAAAAAAAAGTGTAATTTTCTTGTGCTTCATTATAGCATTTGCTGTGAAAACAGACTGGTGGTTACACTCTTTTACTGTAATTTTAATTAAGCAAAGCCATCAAGGAACTACAGTAGATGCTTTTTAAAACTGTAAATTGAAATGCTTGGAAAAACTAAGCGTATTGGAAAAAGGAAATACTTTCTATAGGTGAACTGTGCCAGACACTCTATGTTATTTCCACGGTACATTTGGCTTCCATGCTTTTCGTGTACTTTTTATGTAGTGAAAGGACACTAAAAATGAAGATATGAATATTTTCCTCTTCTTATCTCTGGCACTCCGTTATTTCTTTTATTGGATAATGTCAACATTTTATTTCTTTTTATAAAGGCAATGCAGCTTCTGGTGTAATACACCATTAGGAAAGACACTGTTTAGCTACTGCTCCAAACTGATTTTCAGTCCTGAATTGTGTTGCAGCACAAACCAGAAGTCAGTGATGTATTTTGTTTCACATATGTTGCAAGCCTCTTCACAGCTTGGAAATATGGGAAAAGGAGTTGTTTTTTTCCCCTAAGTTTTTGTTATATTTAGAGGTGACAAATTGCTAGCTTACATATAGCTAAAATTATGCCTAAGTCAGCAGTTGAAACTGAGAAACAGATTATATTGTTATTGTGTTGACTTTTATATAGCTTTTGTGTTTTTAGGTTAGGGTTTTTAAGCAAAACGGAGTTTAGCACAGCTTTGATATGTGTGTACTGCTGGCTGTTCTTTGTGTACACTCTATGTACAAGTACACTGTCTTATCTGTTTTGTTTCTTTTAAACATTTCTTTCAAACTGGATCCTTTAGTCACCTTTCTGGATAATCATTCTGACAGTGTTCAAGGTCTGGCGTGTTCAGAGCACATTTTTCAGCTTTTTTGCTTGACTGTGGATGCCCTTCCATCACATGTGCATCTGTTCAGATACTAGGAAGACTTTCTTTGAAGTTTCATTAGCTGAGTGAGAATTAGTTTTAAATTCAGTGGGAGGTAGGAATTGTTACAGCAAACATCCAGACAAGCCCTGGCTCTGGCTCTAAACTTGAGCTTCAGTAAATTCCTCTCTCGAAAACAATTTTACTGTCTAAATGTGATTTTAAATTTGAAATTAAACTCTGAAGTTAATAATTTTTCCTTGGTTGACCTAGTTGTGTGTTTTATTATAAGAACAGTGCACCTGGAAATACCTTCTGAAAAAGGATTTTGTAAATTAAATGCTGTGTAACATTATAGCCTAAACTCAGCTCCACATCTGTGCACTTGGTTTGACTGTCTTTCATGACCTCGCCAGGGTGTTGTAAAAATAACTGCAGTGAAGATTGTTAAATGCCTATATATTATAGTAATAGGAGCCATGTAAGTGCCTAAGATAGATAGATAGACAGATAGCATTAGTGCATTAGAGGTTTCCTTGAGAACACTAACCAGATTAAGTGCCAGTGTTCTCCTATGTAGCAATGTTAATTGCCAATTTTTGGCAGTTGCACAGGCGCTAATTACTTTTTAATAGAACCAATGGAAGAAAATTTTCCACTAAGCTTTTACGGATAATTATTGCAATTTTTTTCCTTCAAGGAGCTTGAAACTTTGTTCTTACAGCATCCATCAGATCTGTCTTGCAGATAAATGGTAGCATTACAGCACGTGCAAGATTGTATTCTACAGCTTTATACCATCCCTGTCCGCCTTTTAAATGATACCATTTAGAGCCTTCTCCTTCCTATCAGAATAGTTTCAGACTCTTCAAACAGAGAGTTTGTACAAATAACACATTAAGACATGGCTCTGTCTTGTTCAAATGCATCGTGTATTCACACAGTGCATTACATAACAGCCACATCTGTAGGGTCTGCCCACTGTACCCGGAGCTTTTGAAGCCAAGCGTCACAACCACAAGGAATAAACATAGAGGAGTGCTAGAATTTAATGTGCTAAAGTTGTCAGTGTCTGTTTCCTTTCTATGGCTCATTCTCTCCTTATGTATTCATGTTGTGCTCAGAATAAAAAGAATAAATCGTTGCATGAGTGGTCTCAGAAATACAAGATACACGTAAAATGCTAAGCATTAAACCGTGTCAAAAGGTGTGTCATCTCAGCTGGACTGAAACAGTATTGGTATTACATCACCCTGCTGTCAAAGGTTTGTCACAGTTCATTGGGATTTTGGTGTAGTACTCATCTTTCATAATTTTCATAAGCAAATATGTCATGCCTTTTCTGTGTAAAGAGACTAAACATTTGTGGTTTTGGCTGCAAACCCCAGTGTTTCAACTTCAGTATTCGCCATGGGTAAAGCATCAGTGTTGGACCCAGTCCTGTTTAGTCTCTTTACTGATGCTCTGGATGAGGGGATTGAGTCCACTCATCATCAGCAGATTTGGGGGTGACACCAAGCTGGGAAGAGTGTTGATCTGTTGGAGGGTCGAGGGCTCTGCAGAGGGACCTGGACAGGCTGGGTCGTTGGGCTGAGCCCAACAATATGAGGTTCAACAAGACCAAGT
>VZRX01007018.1:0-10907 GCA_013398075.1 Notiomystis cincta
ACTGAGTGTGCACGTTGGGGAGCAAAGGATCCTCTGATACACGTATCTTCTTAGTGCACTCTCCAGACATTACTGACTGACAATTTCTGAGCTGATGAGTGGCCTTTAACTGGCCTAAATCCTCTCCTCTCTCACAGAAGGTGCAGAAGACAAGGAGCTAAAATCCTTGAGTGTGAGAGCATGACTGAATATCTTTGCCATCTGCAGCTCCCTAGAAAAAGCTGTGACATGCAAGCCAGGTCAATTCACCCCCTCCAGAGATAGAAGTTAGCTCGACAAAAGCTCCTGGTCAATGGACTCCAAAAAGCTGTTGACAGATGTAGGAGAATCAGCATGGTCCTCTGGCATCTTACTGTAAAATGGGAAATCTTCACTGCAAACTAACTAAATTTCATTTCATGCTTAGATCTAAAGCAAAATGAAAGGACTCTACAGTTGCTTATCTGCAAATCTCACAGCAGCTTTGCTCCAGAAAGAAAGATCAGAGTGAATGGTAGAAGCAGAGATTGTATTTAAAAAGCAGCATTGTGTTATTTGTTTGTTTCTTTTAACTAAACCCAAACTCACATGTTTATGCACTCCTGACATCTTACCAGTCAAAAATATAAGAACATTTGAATATAATGGGAAAAATATGCATTTCTACCATAGTTATTCATAGCTTTCTTCTGTTTCTGATACCAAAACAGAGTACAGTTTCATTGATTGGTGATCAGGTTTTGATATTTCTTGCTCTTAAATTAAATGTCTTTAGAATAATGTATTTACAAAAGTGTGATTTTGATTTGGGTTTTTTTGTGAAGTGCTACCAGAGTTGTCACCACTTCTTGCCCTTAACAGTACCCCAGCTACCATAGTTAAGTTTATAAGAAGCTATAAGATGAAATTATTGTGCTTTTACTAAGTCTAAAGTGGTAAGGTGGTTCTACAACTTACTGTTCTATTTCATTGCAATTGGAAGGTTTACTATGCTAATCATGAAACTTCTGGATTATAAATCCATGTCTTCTCCTAGTAACCTGGTTTTGTGAGGAAAGTTAGCAATTTTTTAATCTCAGAAAAACAGAAGTGACAAGCAATAGCAAAAAGGAAAAAAATGTACTTTTTTAGCTTATTCAGATGAATGTCTTATCTTTTCTCAGTCAAAGGCAATGTGCACAGAGACTGACAAACCTTTCATTTATTGCATATAAAAGAGATTATGAGATTACTTATGGTCATGTGGAGTCACAAAAGTAAATTAACCATTTATTAGTATCTTCTAGACCTAATTTTTATTGTACTATAAAGCTGAACTCTCTACCTATCCTACAGTCATCTGTCCAGAAGACCAAAACGTTGTATTTCCTGAGAATGTATTGAATAATTCTTTAATCACCTTAAGCCATTAAACCAAAAAACAGACTTATCTAGATAATACCATAAAAGTGTACATTTTAATTTTGAAAATTATATAGCATCCTTATATATTACCCTCTTTCAAAAAAGCATTCACTCCCTTCAGCTGTCCTACTTGACAAAACAAACTATCAGTGAGAGATTTGTACAGACTAGGGAAAAAAAAACCAAACAAAAACAACAAAAGAATTGTACAGTGGTGATTCAAACCCCCTTATCTGTACAGAAGTTAGAGGGCTCCGTTTTTAGAAGGAATAGAGTAGACAGATGGGGTTATGAGAGGCCCCATTGCAGAATGTCTTGAAGCTGAGGGACTTTGCCATTAATTCTTATTCCTGCTACAAACTTTGCCCTTCAGTGTTCTTAAGAGACCCACCAGTACAAATTCATATGATGAAATATAGTTGTCTTTAGCTGAGAAAGTCCCAATTATTTGCTACTGAAGCTTTTCTAAAGTATCAGGTTTTTTATTCTTTTAAAGCTGCATTTTTATTAAATGCTAAAAATTCATTTAAAGAAATAAAACAAACAAAAACCCAACCAACCAAAACAAAAACAAACAAACAAACAAATAAATCCTGAAAGAGAAAGAACTATTCTGAATACTTTTAAATACTTTTAAAACTGCCATTATCCCTACAGAGATTATTGTGCAGCTTGCCAGGCTTTTTGTTCGTTAGGGTGTTCAGAGCACTGTAAAAGCAAATACATTTGAATTTTTTTCTCTTCAGAAAAAAATAGTTTATTCCAAATAACATGGTTTAAAGTGCTTAAATCATAAGTCAATCAGCTCATGCCTTCAGTGCTTGGAATTAGAGCTCCATGTACATTTGAAGAAATTTTATAATGAGCAGCATGGAAAGCAGTGGTGCATGAAAGTCAAATGTTCAAGAAAGGACAAGACCTATCAACTGCTCTGTACTTTATTGGAATACAAAGTAGAATATGTAACTTTGCAGAGTTATTAGGGGTGGAAGAAAACCCTAGAAATCTCTTCCACATTTGAAATGAAATGTTACAGAACATCATATCACAATAGTGAAATAATTTTTCATCTCTTCATGTCAAGTTCTCTCTGCTCTCTGGCAATACCATGCATTATTAAACAAACTGCCCCCCAAGTGAATAGTATTATTATGGATCAATTGCTATAACCACCCACAATTATCCTAAAAGTAAGGGTATTTCTTCTTATTTCTAAACATGGCCTGTTGATGTAAGTGACTGCAGCAGCAGCAATGTTTTCCAAGTGGAAAGACCTCACCTGGGTGTTTGCTGGAGATGCCACCCTGTCCAAATCTCCCATCACTGCTGTGCCTCTTCAGCATTGCCCTTCCTCTCCTCCATGGTCTGGTCTGCTCTTGACATTCCAGCTCTCCCTTTTTTTTAACTGCATCTAGCTGTCTGACTTCTTGAGATATTTTTCTTTGAAGTCAGCATTTTCTGTTTGTTTAATTACATGGCTCTCTAAATAGCTTATTGCTTAATGAATAGATTAATTTATTGATCATTCACCTGATCTGTCTACTACCTAACTAAAAAGCTAATATATCCTGTGATTTATATACTCTGAATTGCCTATTTGTTTACCTCATTTTGGATTACATGATATTTAATTAATCCATTGTTTTATTGATTCTTTTTTT
This sequence comes from Notiomystis cincta, assembly GCA_013398075.1. NCBI lineage: Eukaryota > Metazoa > Chordata > Aves > Passeriformes > Notiomystidae > Notiomystis > Notiomystis cincta. Next base: position 3,045 of record VZRX01007018.1, read on the forward strand.
AATCACTGGTTTACAGTTAATTACATTGCTATTTTACATAAATAATTTGTTAATTTGGTATCTACTTCTTCAGTCCTTTCTCATTTCTCAACTTTTTTGCCCATGATATATAGCATCTCTCATACCTTCTCTGCAATGCCTTCTGTCTCTTGACATCCATTCTCTGGATGACTACTTTCCCCTCAAACCTTTCTACCATCTTTTCTCAAACACAGCTTGTCTGCATACACCAATTAGGTGCCACCAATCCTCCCATAGCCCTCTAAGGGAAAGAAGACCAAAACAGTCAAATATCACTGCAAAATCTCTCAGAAAATCTGAAGAAAAGATAGGACTGAAACTCCATGGTACTTTTTCACTGTACACTTTTCTATATATATTCAAATCTATCTCCTTTTAGCTTCTAATCCGTATTGTCTAACTTTACTTCTTTGTTTTACTTTTCTCATCTCCACCTCTCTGTTCTCTATCTTTCTGGAATTATAAAAACCAAAATGAAACAGAATTTTAAGCAATTGCATATGCTAGATTGGATCCTTGTAAATTGGCAAAGCATTGACAAAATTTGCAAATCTTCTACTGAGTTAATCTGAAGCTTAACATCATTTTGTAAGATTTCTACTCTTTAGGCCCCAAAAGTGTACTCTAGCTTGTAATCATCCTCTAAAGAGGCCCTATCATCTTATCATTTGTAACCATTAGGTTCCTGGAAATGGAGTTACCAAATCTAGAATTTTTTAATTGGATTCCCAATTGTATCTGTGTTGTTCTGCTGACTGATGGAGAAAATATTTACAGCTATAGAGATGGAAATCTCTACACATTACTGTATTTATTACTTTAAATGGAAATTATAAAAACATCCACCCAAGTCACAGTCCAGTCTTGCCCTGACTGTGGGAGCCTCACCTACTTTCCATCTCCTAGATGCCAGTCTTTCAAAACATTTCCAGAATACAGTCAAATTCAAAACACAGAGAAAAGTGAAAAGTCAGATTCAGCCCTCAACATTTTAAGGGCTCAGTTATGGTGGCTTTTAGGGAACAAGATTCGTGAGCCACAGAGGGTTTTTTTTTGAATAAATTTTGGACATGCACAGTCTATCAGGAAAATAAAAGGAATTCCAGGTCTCAGGTTTCTTCAGGAAAACACCAAGTATCATACAGAAGATATAATATATCTCTTGTTTGTGTGTATATGGAGTTTTCTGCTCTACAGGTACTTTCCATAAGCCTTGGATGCTGTAAGTGCTCTCTTTTAAAAAAGTAATTAAATTATCTCTCTGTCTCAGTGACACGCCGTCTTATCATTCATGTTTAATTGCTGATATAGCTCAGAGTATACATAGAAGGGCCAAAAAGCAGATGCCTTGTCTTTAGGGTGTAAACTTTAGAATGTATACCTCCCCACAGAAAAGTTGAGTAATTATGGACAATGGGGAAGAATTTAATCATACCAGCAGCTAGGAACATGATTAATGCATTAGCAAAGGGATGTCTAATGCACCCCATGGGAAATGATAAATCTGCAGGGTTCTGTTTTAATGGTCTAAATCTTACTCTTTCAATAACTGTGAAGCACTGAATTTTTTTACTACAAAGATACAAAATGACTTTAACAGGCTTTTTATAAGATGGAAAAACATGATCCAAGGTATGTTTGGTTTTGCACTCATTAGGCTTGCAACTTGCAGAAGAAAATTAGGAGAAATGGAGAGAAAGGGCAGAAACAAAGCAAAAAAAACCAAAAACCCAAAAGTATTCAGTGTTGTTCCTTAACTAAAATGCTTCTCTAAGAGTAATTCTCAATGTGTAAGTCAGTTGCAAGGGTGTGAGCATTTCTGATCCTGTGAGTTTAGACACAGATCACAGACCTATTACTGTAACTTAACCATTTGGCATCTTATTCCTTTTACTTGATGCTTCATCAGCTAATACATTAAAAAAAAAGAGGCATGGTTCACAAACTGATCCTAATTTTTGCAAATTTTTGTTATTAGCAAGCAGTGAGAGAGGTAGTAATTTTTTAACTCCCACCAGTTTGGAAAGCGAAAACATTAAATCTTTGATTTAAATGATTGTATTGATGTTTATCAAATGACCATTTTACCAATTTAGTCTGTTTACATTTCTATATGCATAATTTATACAATTCATACAATACAATAATATACATGTTGCGAATGGATATGGGGGTTTAGATAAGCCCCTGCCTCTGCCCAGGCCTCAGGCAGCAGGCAGCAGCTTTATTGAGGTGGCCAGCACCCCAAAAACCCACTTTCATTTGCAAGTTCTTTAGTAATGGCTGATTTGGTTTATTATAAAATGAATTATTTATTCAATAGACATAAAACTAACAGACATAAGACTTAAACAAACTATATACTACACAGGAATAAGGATAAAAAGAAACTACTAGTAGGAATATACAGCATGAGGTTAAAGGTACCATTAATGTTACAGCTAGCGAAGAAATAATAGAACTTAGGATTCAATGTATTTCACCATCCCATTGCTGATGGGGCACATATTGAGATCCTTCCCCCAATTCCCAGTAAAGTAACCATGGAATCTGCATCCAGACTCCAGGGAGAAGTCCCCCACTCGTTCAGGGTGTGAGTGTAGAAGGCTTCTGCCTCTGTGATAACTCGTGTGTCTTTTATAGTTTGTAAAACAGTGTCTCTCAGTCAAAAGTATTTCTCTTATCTCTTCCCACATGTTTTTTTGATGATTACTTCTTGCCCTTTAAGCGTATTTGGTTCAGAAAAATATTTTTTGTGTGTGATACGTACTATCTCCTAAGTCAAATTCAAAATATTCGCAGCTCCAAATGAGGAGGTAGGATCTTGCATCACAGAATCAAAAGTGTACATTAAAATTATGTTTTGCTCAGTAACTTAAAAACAAAAAAAGTCTGAAAGTTTAAAAACATAAAGTAGTAACTTGGTGTAGTAATTAGTAGTATGTTGTTTTGTATCAAATATCTTACTTGTTTTCCGTCTGAGGAGCTAGGTGTGTTATTTCAGGCCTTGTAGAGTCTTCTGCAATATTCTTAGTAGCTATCATTTTTAGGAAAGCAGAATACTTAAAGTGAATAACTTGTATTCTTTAACTGTTCCTCTATTTCCCCATATTTGTTTCTATCTCTATATTCTATCTGGTCCAAAGAGTTCAACCTTTAGTTTATTCCCTTCTTTGAGGGAGAGTGTGCAAAGGCTTGCAAATCGAAGGAGACAGATGAAAAGTAACAGAAGTCCCTTGATATGAGCATGTGGACATAACCTTTCCCACCCTGCCTCAAAATCCAATAAAGCCCAGCAGCCAGGCACTACTAAATATTGGCTTTGCAGGTTCCTCCATTACAATCACAAAACAGTCCAGTGATAGCATCTTCCTGCTCCCACCACCTCCTTGTTTCTTAGGTTATCAGGATTCTGATGACTCTCACTCTAGAGGAAAGCAGACTTAAAGTGTTAAAGTGATAAAAGCAATAGAAGTGATAAGGATGAAAAAGACTACTGCCATCTGGGTTCCCACTTATTACTCTGTCACTGTAAAGATTTATCAACTGATGCCTCCAGGTAGATAATAAAGTGTGTTAATGCTATCTTGGCCAGAGGATTACGCCTCTGAACATCTTAGCTCTATTCATATCTGTGCTTTCAATTGTATGTGTAATTTAGAGCAAATTACTGACAATCTCTCTCTTCTTCTCCACTGTAAAGCTAAAAGTTTGAATTTTCTCACTGTGCAGCACTTTAAAGCTTTATGGGTCACAGATATTATGTGAATAATTATTGCTAGAAAGTTGAAATCATATGCATATTTATTGCATTTCCTTCCCTGTTAATTTCACATATGAATTTAAATTGGAATTCATAAACACATTCTTGTTTTACTCTAGTACTTTGTCTAGCCTACCTACAAAGTCTGCATTGTTTTTCCAAAGAACCTGGATTTTTTTTAATTTTTTTAATGTGCATAATTCTATCTTGGAGAGCTAAGCTCAAGTACTTTCGATCTAAAAACCACATCTCGACTGGCAGCCTAGACTGAGTCTTGTTCAGTGACTCATACAGAGTTTGCTGGCACACACATTAGCAGGTGCCAACCTCACTTCCAATAAAACTAACATACTGGAGAACTTTTCCAGTAGTTCTGAGATTACTTGACTGCATTTCAACTGGTGTTATGCCACACAGATACCAAATTTTCTACTAAATGGTTGTGTAAACTTTTCATAATGGACATGAGCCAAATGTTTCAAAAGGTTCTGCATACATATTAATTATTTACCCACAAACCAAATTGACAGGGCCAAAAATGTTCAACTTTGTGCCATGTATGGCTTTTCCTTTAACTTCACTGTAACCTGAAAACAATTGTGTGTAAAGGGGTAAATTTCTCCTTAAATATGTCCAGCAGTTCCTATTCTCTTTACATTCCTTAGACAGACTAAGTAATTTATCTTGGAGATGTTCAGAAATGCTTTAAAACCAATGAGAAGAAAATTTGGTCTGTAGTCATTTGGAACTCTCAGTCCAAGGAAGACTCACAGTCTTTCTGCAACTTCTTTCTTATAAACACCAAATTTGTTTTTTCCCATTTTATGTTCTCTAAGAAAAAAAGAAGAAAATCTCAACCTTTCAGAAAATATTAACTTTCATAAAATTTACTTTGCACTAAATTCATGTCATTAAATAGAAGATTTATTGAGACAGAAAAGCATTAGGAAAATACATCTTTTTGGTCTTATATTTTTCCTAAATTATTAAATTAAAATAGATTTTAAACTAAATTGATTATACCTTCAATATTAAAAACATTAAGAACACAGAGAAATTTTCTTGTTAAAGGGAAAACAATGACTGAGTACTAACTTTCCCCAAATGGCCAGTACTTACATAAACCTGGTATGATAATTTCTTTGCATCTCAGCAGTCTGCTCAACACTATAAAAGGAAATATTAAGCTCCCTCTATGCAAACCCTCAAGTTTCCCTTATGTTCCAATTCTTCCCACATAGGATAGTCACTGGGACAGGAGCACCTATGCATTTTGAACTCAGAATATCCTTTAAATCATCACTGAAACCAGGCTTCTATATGGGTTACATCAGGTTCAAAAGTCAGTAACTGGTGAACATCTGAATTACCTACCACGTGTTCATGTCATTTTCATGGCAAGAGTTCTTAAACCTAAAGCTCTTTGTTCTTTAGAGACTACATTCAGAATGTAATCCATGAACAGAAAATCTACTAAATAAATTAGTAAATGGGAAACAGAAACACATTTTAAGGTTTCACAATTCAGGAAAACATTTCAGTACCTTTCTACTCTGTAGTGAATGCAATTTTATCTTTCCTTTAAAGAGAGGAGCTAATGCACTTTTTACTAACAATTCATCAGTTCTGCATCGTGACATTGCAATTTAAACAGTTAGCACTGTGATAGTAAAGTGACTAGGAGTAATGTTTCTCAGGCTTTTATTAGCAAGTCTTTCCATGAACATCATGTCAACCATAACAAACAAAGTATTAATAATTGTTTAGACATCTTCAGTGAATTATTTTCCTTTTTAAGGTCACAGCTCAGAAGAGTAAGATTGAAATATTTTCCATTTATGTGAAAGATTCTAAAAAGTAATATAAACTTAAGGTTATTTCAGTATTGTTTAAATTATATACTGTGATGTCTGTGTTTAGATTTTGTAATAAAAGCAGTGGAACATCATAGAATTGAGTCCTAAGAAAAACAAAAAAGAATAAAGACAATATGAAACTGCTATCCAATAGTAATTCAGATGAAGGCTGAGTCAGTGTACAGCTCTTTTCCACAGATTTCAAGGGATCATTGTTTTTTGCCTCTCTTATCTCTCATTGTAATTATGGATTGGATATTAGCTATTGATACTACTTTACATACCTTGTTACTGTAAATGATGCACAAGGATATTAAAAGTTACAAAAGAAGGACCCACTGTAAATGATTTTCAGTTTACAGAAAGTCATTGAGTTTACAGGATTTGAATTAAACAGAAAAAGGCTCACTTATACAACGTTTCATTTCATTTGAAAACAAGTGACAAAATTTTATATGGCAAATAAAAAATTGGTATGTGGCAAGTTGGACTTAAAGAATAAATATATTGTATATATTGCATATGGTTCTTTTCACCACTGTGTTGGACAAAAGTAGCCATCAAATTCTTTTAGCATCTGCATTCTGAATGTAAGAAAGCAAAATCATATGGAGACATTTTAAAAACCATAACTCACAGAAACAGAAGACTGGCAATCAAATCACAGACGCTATTTCTCCAATGTAATGTGTCAGGTTCTAGAAGACCTATGCAAGACACATTATCTCCACCAGGACAGAAGGAAAATCTGCTTCTTTGAGCAAATATACAGATATAAAAGACACAACTGTTTATATAGCTCTCCAAGTTATGTGCCCTCTTGCTACCATGTGAAAAGTCAACAATAACTGAAATGTGAGACCCAGTAGAATTATTGGGACATGATTACTTTAGTGTAGTTTTTACTAATTTCTTTAATGAACCAATTTCTGATATGGTTTGTCGCAGACTCCTGTATTTCTAGCTAGCCAGAAGTGCACTTTCATACATGTTCTTTATCAGAATTTTATATCTCCATTATCACAGCTAGGACTGTGCTGAAGGACAATGCTACAGTGTCATGACAAGAACAGAGCTCCAGCTGTTTTATTTAATGATGTTTAATTTCCTTTCATCTTCCTCAAAATCTTTCAAAAAACCATGCCTTTATTAGTTTCACATTCAATACAGCTGCCAAAGAGTATAGGCTGGTGTTGTTTATCAGGACACACTGCATATATGACTCTTGCCTGTTTCAAGTTTCTTTCTGTGTCCCTCCTGCAGGAGACAGTCCCAAACAAACTTCTCCACAGTGGGACCTTCCCATGGGCTTTATGAACTCTTCCAGCATGGGTCCCCTGTGGGATCACAGGTCCTGCCAGGAGCCTGCTGCAGTGTGAGCTTCCCACAGGGACAAATCCTCTTTTGGGTATCCACCTTCTCTGCTGTGGGCTTCTCCACAGGCTGCAGGGGGTCTCTGCTACCAAAACCTGGCCATGCAAACCCAATAAAATAGTTTAGTTTATCGTTTAGTTTAGATTTGTGCTGTTCATTTTATTATAGTAGAAATAAAGATTCCATATATGATATTAAATAAGAGCAGTTTGCCTGAATGTAATTAATTTTTTTTGTAAGACATAAATACAAAAAATTAAAACAGAGGGATTTAGGAGATGAAAAGATAATCTTTACACCGACAAAACTTCAAATTAAATCTGAAAGAGCTTTGCCAGCGTAGTCTGTGCAGGAACCACAGATTAAAATATGATTTCTAAATAATTTAAAGAAACTATAAAATAACACTTCTCTCTCACTCTTTCTTCCTTCACATGCCCTCATGCATATCCTTAGAAGATGCAGAAATGGACCATTATGTTGGTGCAATCCTGCAATTTTCATTTGTCTAGTAAGGTCTTTGTTTCTTATGAAGACTTTTATATACTAAACAAGAAAAGATTTAAGATTTGTTAAGAACTACTGAATGGTCCCTAGAAAAACACACTAGGTAGTCTAATCATGTAAACAATGTAACAATGTAGAAGTAATCTTCTAGGAATGATATTTAAACAGCTTTAGTGTTTTATAATTTTTGTGTTTTGAAAATATGGACAATCTGTTACCTGGTATGTAAAATTTAGAGTGTTGTGGTAAAGAAGGAAATGAAAATGCTTTAACTACTTTTAGCTATCTGTATGACCAGTTAATAAAAGTATCTACAGGCTGACAGCCTGTGCCGGTTTGGAC
>VZRX01007024.1:0-19581 GCA_013398075.1 Notiomystis cincta
GGTGGGAGCGGGCGAACAGCACTGAGGGCGACCTGAGGGGAGCCCGCCGTTCCCTAGCCCCTGCACCCCTTAGCCGCCGGGGGATGGTCCTCCTCGAAAACAACTCTTTTTGTGTTGCTTTTACCCCTGAAACTTCATGTTTTTGTGGGGTTTTGGTGTGTCGGGAAGGGCAGTGTCAGGGGCTGTGCTGGGTGAGGGGAACAAGATGGCGGCGGGTCAGGCCCGGCCGGGCCCGCCCTCGGTCCGGAGCTGCCAAAACTCCAAAGGCCGTTTTTCCAGAAATTAAAATGGATTGGCAGCGCACCTCTGACCTAATTTCACTTTCAGAGAAGAATCTGAACTGATGCAGTTTGACGTTTTTGGCGGGAATGTCGCCGTGTGGCTTGAAATAAAGAAGGTGCTAGAGAGGGTTTAAACACTCCCGGGGCTGCAGCCGCCTCAAAAACAGACACTAAAGGAATGGTGACAGACACGTCAACTTCCAACAGAACATGAAAGGATCAGAAAGTAACTCTGCTGTTTCAATTCTTTGCAATTGATGCAAAAAATAATTCTATGAGGAAATAAATCCGGTTTGGTAACAGGTGTTTATGAGGGAGCACAGAGGAGTCTTCGCATAAAACCAGTTTATTATTGGTAACACATGAATCTAAGTTCACATTCTTTTCCTCTAACTGCATTTATGCATTTATGCATTGCTGGATGTCTGTGGACTACTCCATCCTTGGATTTTTCAGAGTAGAAAGGAGGCATCAGTATTGACTACATTAAAAGTTATACCTGTGAATTATTGTGTTGATCACACAGCCCAGCAAAAATGTTTTAAATACCAGCTGACATGACTTAATATGTGCATTGAGTGGATCTGAACCTTGAAAATGGGTATCAGAGTGCAGAGATTCACATTTCACATGAATTTAAACCTGGGCAGGTCCAGGCAGCCTCATCCAGAGGTGTTTCAGCTGAGGATGATTCTGTCCGTGCAGAGATTCGGGAGGCTCTGCCCAGCCTTCACCTTCCCTGGGTTAACTCAGGTAATTTGTGTTTCTGTGAGTCCATAATGCCTTTTGCTTTATGTAATAACTAATTTCTTAACATTAAAAGAGCATTAGTAGGTTTCTTTATGTGGATTAAAGTCTTGTTGGTTGCTCCTGGGATCTGTGTCAGTTTATACAACAGATAGCCCAGCTGAAAAATAAAAATAATAAAAAAAGTCACACTAGAGGGCCTGCCTTTCAGCTGTGTGATGGGCAGAGTAAAAAATGAAATTCAGGAAGAAAGAAACAACAGTGGAAAAGTCAGCCCCTGTCACACAGACTAACCTTTTCCCACATTAATATCTTTTACAGCTACTGCAGTGGCCAGGAAACACCCGAGGGACAGTCACAGTGTTCTGCCTGTCATTTTTGTTGCCATTTAGAAGCTGTTTCCCAGTGTGGTGAAAGGAGATCCCAGGAAATAGGCCCTCCTTCCCTTCTTTGTCGGGAAAGGTGTTCCCCCAAAAGCTTCAGGTGGAACAAGGTAAGTGGAAGGGAGGCCAAAGGTGGGTTTGGATCTGTAGAGAGGAAGGTGGTGGTGGCAGCAGAGACAGAGCAAAGAAGAGCAGGAGGAAGGGGATGGAAAGAGAGCAAAAGTGTGGATTGAAGAGGGATTTTGCCGTGGAAGTGGCGGAAAATGAGATGACAGAGGAGGGGTAGAAATTTGTTTTCACAACTAGCTGAAGACATGTTCCTTGGGGGATTCTCTTCAGATCCTTGGGAATTGTGGCCCAGCGCTGACTGTCACCACATGGAGGCAGCAAACTATGCAAAACCAGGGATTTAACAAAATCCGGGGGGCTGTGAAAGCGCTCTGAACATACTCCTGGGTGTATCTGTGTTAACGATCAGTGATGCCACAGGGTTTCTTTTATTCCTGCCATGTTTGAGTTAGTGTTTTATGTTTTATGGCCCCTTGGACAATCCTCTGCTGCTAAATCATGTGTTGTACCCATGGATTTATGTTGTCAGGTACGACTTCTCCCAGAACAACCATCAGGAGTGCAGCCTGCTCTTCATGCTGGAGGTGTTGCTGTGTGGTGCTGTGAGCACTTACAGCATTTGCAAAAGCTTTATTATGGGGGAACATAAAAATGGGTTATTGTGCAGTAAGGGCCACAAATGAAAGAACGTAGTAAAAAGAATAGGGGAAATTATTGCTGCAGCTTCTGCTTGTAGAAAGCAGAAGGGAAGAACCTTGCTTCTGTAGCAACTGTAGATTGTAGGTGGGTTTGGGTTTTGTAGACTTAGCTGAAAATTCTGAGGTTTTTTTGATTGTTACCTGTTTAATGATGCCCACTCTAACCATGTCATGAGTGTTCTAATCCTTGCTCTGTCTGCTTCTGTAACTACCTGCAGATTTCAAATTAGTATTGTAGAAATCTTTGTCCATCATGGGTACTTAGTAATTTTCATCTGCATCTTTCCAAACTCAATAATGTGCTAAGAATGGGAAGGCAAAGTGTAGAATAGGACCTGTTCTTGGGTTTACCCCTTTGTACAAGATCAAGCCTTCTGCTTCCTCCACTGTGTGGAAATCCTATTACCTCTTGCTTGATATTGGATCTTGCTAATTTAATAATTAGAATGTTTAGTGGTCTTAGAAAAGAGTTCTCCTAGAACTGCAGAGAGTAGTCTTTATCATAATCAGCCTTGACGGGATTTGAGCCAGTGGTCAAGGGATTTGAGCTTGTGGAAGCCAGAAGGCTCCTGCAGATTATCTGCAGGGATTTCCTTGTAAATGGAGTGCCAGCATGTGTAGTTATCTCTTCCCTGTTGAGTCTCATCAAGCTGCACACGCTTAATCTTTACTTACATGGTCCCTGATTCTTGCTGTAAAGTGGGCCTCAGTTTTAACTTCTGCTCTCAGGAAGAAGGGGCTGTTATAACAAATTCTAATCCTTTTGCAGTTCCACAATCACTAAAGCCTATAAATTGCCTGCCAAACAAACCAAGTGATCTTTTCCTGGGCTGAGGGAAAGAGGAGAGTGTAAAACGCAGGTGCCAGCATTTGCTGGGGAAGAACTGGTACATTATCAACTAATCCGCCTTCTGCTATTTCTGATTTCCTCCCCAACAGCTGCAGCATTGAATGAGAGCTTCTGCATTTGGGAAGAATTAGAAAGCCTGGTAATGCAGGGTCTCTATTACAGATACAACAGCTCACAGACAGGGAGGAGATTTTTGCTGCCGGTGTAGAATTTGGAGTGCTAGGCATTTTATAGCCTGGAAAAATTGTAATTTTCAGCTGTTGTTATGGAGTAATCAATGAAGAAGAGATGCCACAGTTTCTGCTGGGTTTCTCTCAGAGCCTGATGTCATTGCATGCAGGAGCTATTATTTTTTTTTAATGTGCCACTTTGAGGCTGAAGCACATGCAGTTTTTATTAAAACTTTTTTTTTTATGATGAACTGATGCTCACTGGTAGTTTTAGTCCTTCTGAAATATCTTTGCTTCTGTAGTGATAGCTCCTGTATCAGATAAAAATGTTCAGAAGAAATTGTTCCTTGCTAGACCATTGAAATATTATTATATTTTAATTATTTTATCTAATCCTTGCTTAGCTTAGGAGTACATGTTGATAATTTTTTGTCCTTGTCAAATATCTGTGACTTCACTCAAGGATGAGCATGGCCATTCTCAATGTAATAAAGGACAATGTCCCCAGAGAGACCACAGTCTGCAGAGCAGAGCAGCAGGGAAAGCTGCTGCAGAAATGTCCCACAGCTGAAATGCTGGCACTTTAATGTCACAATGTGTCCCTTGAGCAGCCCAATGGCAGCAAATGCAACCCTGGAAAGAGTAACTCAGCCACACTGACCCACTCAGTCCAGTCAGTGCTCATCACTGGCTGTGGTGAAGTCGGAAAGTCTGACTCTTTTCATTAATATGATGTGTTACAGTCAAACCACAAAATGAGAACTGGGTAAGACTGGCTTAGTCAGGAGAATAAAGATGATGTGCATTTCAGTTTGAGAAGTGCAGGCTCATTGCTGCTCCCAGAGAAAGTCAGTTGAATGGAGAGAGTTTTGTGGGCCCCTCTTAATTTTAGTTGCAGGAGATGTTCTCTTTCCCACAAAAAGTCACTGCCTTTGAAACCTGCTCCCTCTGGTAGCTCCCCAAAGCTGAATTTGCCAATGAGCATCATCCAGTGCATGACTCATCTCTTCAATTCAGCCTTTCCAAGTGCAAGGACAGCTCAGCACCTGTGTGGCTGGAGATGGAAAACCCAGCCTTGTGACATTTATATGCCAAGATGGGAAGGCCTAAAAAGAGGACTAGGGAGACTGGCATGGCATTTGCGGGTACCAGGTTGCCAAGGAGGCATATTGTATTGAAACAGTTGCCTGGGAAACATTTAAAAATACATTGAATGGAAAAGCATATGTGATGTGCCCACAAGTGTTCTGTGTGAATGAAATGCCATGGCTGATGATGGCACCAAGAGACTGTTACTATTACATGTAAAAATGCTGCAAGTGACGTGTGGTTTTTTTTTCCTTTTGTGGTGTTTTCCTACCCTGTTTGCAGGAGGGGCACCGAGGGAAGGTTGTTTTGCTCTTGGCTGATGGATTAAAGAGAATGTAGGGAAGGTGGAACACACAGGCAGCAGCAGCAGCTGGGGATGGCAAGAGCAATTTGGCTTCATTTAGGCAACCTAAACCAGTTGACAAGGAGCCTGCACAATTCCCCCTCAAAAGTAATAACAGTGCTGCTCAAACTCCTACAGTATAAAGATAGATGGTTCTCTGAGCATTGCCACTTTAATTGGTGCTAAAATGGGTGTTGGGAAGCTCTGATGTCACTGCAGTGGGACTTACATGTAAATATCATGGAAAATGCAGGGGTTTTGATCAAAGGTTGGACAACATATATGAAAAAAATCTCTCATTGACCTTTTTTTTTGTTTGGGGCACTGCAGTAGAGGGAGATGAAGGGAGAAAGTTTCAGAAGACAGTGCTCTAGTCCTTCCTTAGACCAGAGTCACTTACTGAGAGATGGTGCTGACAAAAAAGAATGATGTCACCAGAACCAAAACAAACAATCATATCCACTCTTTGTCTCACAGAAAAAACCCCTTTTTTTCCTATGCAGCCAAGAAGCAAGGGAGCTAGGACCTGTAATTTTTGATATCCTACCTTGCACAAAGAGGTTCATCTGCCAGCAACTTCTGGATACTAAAATGCACCTCTCCTTTGCTAAGAATGAGTGGCAGGTGTGAGGCTTGTTAGGATTATGGTCACCCTGCCTAATCCTCCTTTGGAGATTTGGAAACAAATATCCTACTCTTGATTTGCTAGAGGCTTAAGAAGCCTGTTTGGGAGCCAGCAGATTTAGCTCAGTCCAGGCTTTATGTGGTACAGTAAATTTTTTGGATGAGAGATGCAGTTGAGAGTTCAGTTGAGTAAGAAGGAAGGTCTGGAGGCCTTTTTGGTGGTGGTAACTCTGCAAAGAGTTGCCTTGCAGGGGAGGGTGCCAGGGCCTTGGCTCCTGGAAGCTGTTGCCTGTTTGGGGCTGGGAGGTTGCTGCCTGTCTGGTGAGTGCAGTTCCCCAGGGAGGAGGAGACTCTGCTGACTTTGCTGTTGGTTTGGCCAGCGAGGAGATGCTTTTTGGCATCCTGGTTATCTCCTCATTTCAGCACAATCTGCTCAGGGGTCTGAGGTGGTGCAATGAGCACATTGGAAAACCATGAATCAGATGAAGTCTCCTTGGTGTCAGTCAAGTCCCAGTATCACTCATCATTTTTCTGGCCCAGTGTGTGTTTGGTTAAATCAAGTCCTGCTGTTTCTAGGCCCTGGGGTTAGTGTAAGAGAGGAGGAGAATCTGCCTTTCATCCTCTCAGAATTTTGCAATGTGACTGAAAACTTGGAGAGAATGTGTCAGATCTCAAACAAAGATTAGGTTTGATGGCACGGAGCCGTGGGTTCTGTGGCCCAGCCCAGAGTTCTGCTGAGGGAGTTGTATCATCTCCCCATACTTTAAAGGATTTAAACTCTGAGTTTAGGATGAAATACGGCTTGAGGTTTTCATATTTATTTCTTTGCTTGCTTTATTATTTTTTGGGTTGGTTTTTTTTTTACTTTTATTTAATTCTAAGTGTATCTCACAAATTATAGCCAATAGAAGTCTGAGTTCCTCTTCTTTGATATGTGTCATTCCTTCATTTGAAATCAACATATTAAAGAGCTCCACAAAACAAAATCCATAAATCACTTGTTTATGGGCATGAAACCACAAAACAGTGGGACAAAATTACCACTACTAGTTACTGTGGTGTGATTTTATCCATAACTACAGTGGTGTATAAAATCAACATAAAATAGAATATAATTCAACAGATGAGTATGTATTTATTGCTTCAGCAAATGTGGGTAGTAGGTTTAGTTAGTTTTGCAATTTTTTTAAGGCCTAACTAGTGTTTTAGAAAGAAAACAGGGTAAAGTCTGAAGGAATAATCAAAGCTGGGGAGACAAATATCAATCTTTTCACTGAGAAGGGTGTATTTTCATATTCATTCTCCCTTTGTCATTAATGCTTTGATAAAAGAAATAGAAAATGGGATTAATGTAGAATCCTGACAGTAAAATACAGGAGAGCTCTAGTTTCTTTTATTTCCAGGTATCATTTATTTAATTTTATCAGACATGGGCTGAGTTTGGTTTATTTACATTGTCTTAAAACCCACTGAAGTGAAACTCCTTTGAGATGTTGTCAGTGTGAGGGGTTGCCCTGCCTGGAAGGTCCCTTGCTGTGGCAGAGCTGCAGCACCCAGCCAGAGGTGCTGAACTGGGCTGTGCCTGCCTCTGCTGTCACTTTGCAGCTCCCAGCAGCCATCACTCAAATCCATTCAGCCAACTTCAGAACAGAGAGCTGACACCTTCCTGCCACATCCCAAAACTGCTGTTATCAAAGGGTAGCTTCATGCTACTGTTCCTTTCATGAGTGGGTTTTGAATTGGACTGATTTTGGAGGATTTTCCCCAACAGAACCTCTCCTGCTCCCCAAATCCATTTTGCTGTTCCTTCAGTCCAGCTGTCCTGCCCTCAGAGAAATTCTGGGCTGTTCCCTTTGGATCAGTGGAAAGTGCTCCGAGGGAGATGTGTGGTAGCTAAACCAAGATGTTGTGGTGCTGGCTGAGGACAGGAAGCCTGTTCACTTACTGAAGTGCTTGCTCTGGTTTGTACCACAGTCTGGTTCCATCATTAGCCTGGTTTTATGAGTCTGTCCTCCCATACTGGAATCAGATGTTTTATCAGAGCACTCTGAGGAAAAGCAGCAGCCTCACAGCTCTCCGTGACTGTGCTGTACCCTGCAGAAAATGAGTTGTTTAACTTAAAGCCACATCCCACCAGGCGAGAGGCAACATCACAAAGCGCTGCAAAAATATTGGCACCATTAAACCTCAGTATCAAAGGAAGAGATCAATAAGGGTCCTTCCAAGAAGCTGTTTGGGCTAATTGGGTTGGCTGGGCATGATGAGATGCAATCTCTGACCAGTGCAGCTTTGTAGGCAGAAATGTCAAATAGAGATGCATTTAAGTGAGAGCTTTGGAGGAGCCTGCTCGCTGCAGGGTTCAAAGGACAGCAGGGATCGGCAGGGAATTGTCCTCAGTGGTTCTGGGAGCGGGGTTTGGGTTCTGCAGTTACAGGGAAACCAGAATTGACATCCTCGTTTGCTGGCCACATTATTTAGTAAGGGATGGTTGTTTTTCTGAAATGTTTACCTGTTCAGTGATGATTTAATTTAGCAGTTAATTTGGGGAATTTCTACTGCCTGTAGTGTGGTGCAGGAAGTCAGAATACTTGATTATGACATGCCCTCTGCCTTAAAGCAGTCCTTTCTTACTTAATTTCATACTGATACCTGTTTATAAGATGGAACACAGGTGCACAAAAATTAGGGATATTGCTTGTGATAACACAAGACCTGGGAACTGAACTCTGTCCTGTTCACTGGGTCTTTGCATAGGCATGAGACTGATCTTCCTTTCAAGCCCTGTTTTACTCCCAAGAGCTTCCAACACAGTGTCTTTCATCAGCTTTGAGTTCACTAGAAAGCAATAAAAAGCTGGGACATCTTTCTGAAAGCCTCTGCCTAATGGCTCATGTTTTCCAGAGTATTGATAAACCCCAGTGCAAATCCTGAGCCTCCCCTGCCCCAGAGACGTGCTCTGGCTTCAGTACCACACTTAATGACAAACAGTCACCTAGTTTACCATATGCATTCTTTTATCTTAGCTGCTCTCCGTGCATGCTAGGAGATTTATTTCTCCTCATAATGCATTTCATGTGTGTTAGTTGTAAATATTGTGCTCATAAATCAGCCTGGAGCATCCAGCCCCAAGGATGGAGACAGCTCACAATAGGTCTGTCTGCTTCACATTGTGAGGCTGAGCTCTCTCTGCTTTTTCCATAGCTGGGCTCTGCAAGTGGCGTGTTGCCAGTCTCCTGCCTCACATTAACAGGAATACTGTATATTACTGAATGCAGAGTGCTTTTCCTTCAGGACTAGAACATAATGGAGCATGCATCTGGCAGCAGGACACCCTGGCTGTGGTGTGCAGGGAGTCAGGAATCACCCTGGGGCTCCCTGCTCCAGTCACCTGGGCTCAGCCCAGGCTGGGGACACCTTATGGCAAGGGTGGCATGCAGATAGACACAGTGTGTCATGAGAAACAGATTCTTCTCCCTTCCCTTCACCAGATTCTCTTAATTCAATACCACAAAAGTAGCAAGTCTGGAGTGTAATCCCTAGAATTCCCTTTTTTTTCATGCCACTTCTAGAGCCAGCTCCATCTGTATTCATACCTACTGACCTCACTTTTCTCATCTGGGAGATGGAAAGTTATTTTACTTGCCTCTTAAGGAATTTTTTTTGACAATGAATTAGTTTGTTATGTATATGCATGAGGAGATGGCAACAAGGTGCATACCAAACTGCCCCAAAACTGGGGCTGTTACTCCCCATTTTTGGGTAGTGTCATTTGGCTTCCTCTCCATCTGTCCTTTTATTGGGAAGTTTGTCTGCCTAGTGGGAGCTGCAAGAACTTTCTGCAGTGTTCCTCATAAATTGTTGCCCTTTTACTAACTTTAAGGATGTTGTGCTCTCAAAATTCCTTTGTTTACATGAATCAAGGCTGCATTAAATTGCATGGTCTAAAGCAATCAATATTCAATAAGCTTTTGGTGTTTTAACTGGCTTGTATTTGGATGTCTGAAATGGGCTGAGCTGCAGGACTAAAACTAAACAGAGTCTGTCACACCAAAAATACTCTGAAGGAGTGTATTTCTTCTTGGTAGTGCAGCTGAAAACACCCCGTTTACTGTAATTAGTTCATCTCACTCCTGTGACTTGGCTTCCCACCTAATTTATACATATTCAAATATGTTTCTAGGTATGTGGTCCTTGGAGCCCGTGTTAAACCAGTGCCTTCTGTTGGTTATTCTGGTCTAGTGAGATTTTGATTTGCCTCACACAGTACATCCCAAACCTTTGACCCTACATGAAGAAACTGTTCCCCAGAACAGGCTGTAACCATGATGCTCACGATACATTTCAGGAGAGCTGGAGAGGAGAATGGTGTCATCACCTGAGGGGAAACACAAAGCAGAAAGAAACGAGGAGGGGAAATTTCGGTGCTTATTTTTAGACTCCGTGGGTGAGTATTATTTTCAGCCTTATCTCTATTAATTTCTGCAGAACACAGTGTTAACGTGTGATTAGGCTACCTACGAAGAAAGTATTGTAGTTTCTAGCTCAGGCTAAAGTAATCCCTCCCTGGCAATCCCTGGAGAGTCAATACATCCCTTTGTACCAGGGTAAGGCAGCAAAGACATGGCTACAGACGTGGATGTGTCTGAGACAGCTCCAAGCTGTTGAGAAATAAACCTTACACGTGCATTTATGCTTGTTGAGTTCACAAAAATTGTCCCTGACACTGGGTCAGTCCTCCCTGGAGCTGAAGACACTCTGTTAGTGAGTTGGTTTAAAGCTAAATTTCAATATGTTGATGGGGAGCTGTTCTCACACTCATCATCACATACCTTCAGCATCTTCTGTATTTAGCACAAGACTACACACTCATACGTTTCATTGAAGAACATGCTGCCTGTTAATCAGCACTTTATTGTCTCAGTATGCTTAAAATAAGCATTTTGTCACTTTCAAGAAGAAGGAACTTTATTGGTTTGCATTCTGGCACCGTGCTCCATGTTGTCAAGTGCTGTCAGTTGGCTTCTTTCTGTAACTTACGAGATTGAAACATTCTGGTAACAATTTTCATCAGATACATATTGGATGTGTTAGAGAAGTATCTCTAATGTTCCAGAGAAAAGAGATTTAGTGGGTAACAGTCTGATCTGTAGTGCCAGAGGTCCCCTTTAGAGCCTCTGATTGCTGTATGGGACAGGGAACTTGCAACTGAAATTCCCCTGTTGAACAGTGAATACAGTGAGAGGAAGGAAAGAAAGAAGATAACATCTTATCGAGGGATCTTCTTGTTTCCTTTATGAACAGCTAAGAAGCAGCATTAGCCCTTCCCTCACTCAGTATTAAGCAGAGGACCTTTGAGGGAGCAGTGGCTGCTAGGCTACCAAAATTCAGCTTGACTGTCTGAGACTGGGTCTGGAGTCTGAGGAGCAGTAAAAGCTCACACTGCCTTCAAGCCAGATGTTTTGAGTTAGGCTGCAGTGCTGTCTTTTAATTCTGTGTGGAGGCAGAAAAGTACAATGGAGCCTGATGTTTTCTTTGAGAGACCTGTCAGTGGCCCTGAGCCTTTCAGCCAGCTCTGAGCCATTTCAGCCCTGCAGCACTCCCAGTCCATCAGCACCAGCACGAGGGGCAGCGTTGCTCTTGACACAAGGAGGGCCTGATCCTTTCAGCCAAGGTTAGATATGACTGTCATTAAATTTAATAATTTGCAGAAGTGCCCATTGCTAGTTTATATTCTAAGTGGAGCATCAGCAAAGGCAGCAAAGGAGACCTGAGTGGAGACCTGAGTGGAGACAGGGAGAGCCAAACCCTGAAGTGATAAACTCACAATGCCCAAACCAGTCTGTGGAGCCATAAAGCACATTAATCCCTAAATTCCAATAACCTGTGAAAACTTTTGAGGCTTGACTGTGGCAAAATTGCCCAGAAGTTTGGGAAGAATTGAGTTGAGCAATGTCCTCTGCAGAAGGCCACAAGTAGCTTTAGAAAAAGACTTGTGTAAGCCTATTAAATCTGCTTAGGTTCTTGGATATTTCCTGTTGTAAACAGATATGGTTGGAGCCCTTATTAAAACCTGTATATAATTAAATTATGGATATACCTTTAGCCTGTTACAAAACATCCCTTTGCAGCTCTTTTTGAGAAGAAAAACCCCCAAAAACAAAGCAAAGTTTCTTAGGGTAGATGAA
This sequence comes from Notiomystis cincta, assembly GCA_013398075.1. Lineage (NCBI taxonomy): Eukaryota > Metazoa > Chordata > Aves > Passeriformes > Notiomystidae > Notiomystis > Notiomystis cincta. The sequence goes on from VZRX01007024.1 coordinate 11,440, forward strand.
CACAAAATAAATGCATGAGATTTTTGTCTTGGAAAATGCAGCAGATTGTAGCTAACCTTGAACTCTCATATTAGGGAAAAAAAAGCTGTGAGAAGTTAACAAAATGCTGCAATTATCCATGTTTCTAATGGGATTTTTTTTGGTTATTAATTGAGTTTTATTGTGCAGCAGCTTTTCCAGATATTGTGGGTGCCAGGAGCATACCATTAAAGTCTTGTTTTGAATCACCCAACTGAGGAAAAAAAAAATCTAGAAAAAATAACTTTTTTTGGATTACAAAATGTCAGAAGCATATTGATATAATTATCCTTAAAAGGAGATACTGTAGGAAATAGGATGGATTAAGTTATTACAAACATTCATGGAGTAAAAACACTATTAAGCATTACAAGAGTCAAACAACCAGTGAACCAAAAGTGTAAAAACAACGCTTTAGAAATGAATATTTTTCCAAGAATTGTTTCCAGTAAGAACCTGGGAAACTGCACTTTTTCTTGTGGGTGAAAAAAAGTCACATTCCAACTTTAAAGGGACAGTGCTTCTGGAGAGTTTAGACATTCAGGATGTTCTCTATCTCCATAAAAACTGTGAAAAAAAAACCTTTAAGGGCGTCTTCTGGGTTTTTTTCCCAGTGTATGCCCGTTAGTCTTTTTGTGTGTTTTTCCATGGACAGTAAAAGTAGATGGGACAATTTCACAACTGCTTCCATTTCTTTTTCTGACTCCTGGGTACTTGTGGCATTGCTGCTTGTGGAAAATACTAATAAAATCCCTCTGGGGAGCAAAGTGCCCAGCATATTTTGGTGACATTTATGGTGCACTGGGTAACCCTTTCCCTGCCCCTGCTCCGTGAGCCTGCTCTGGGGGAGGGCTGCTGTGCTTTGCTCCCAGCCTCTCTGCTAAGGAAACCAGAAACTCTGATTGCATTTCAAATCCAGTCTGTGCCAGTAGCAGCTCACTGGTTGTTTTCCATAGGGTTATTTTCAAGTGGCCCATAAATAACCAGGGACGCTGTCCCCAATGTGTTCCGGCCGAAATGACGAACGCGATTGATCTTAATTGGTTTCCTTGGTAGTTCTCAGAAAGAGCTCTCAGAAAGGGAGAACCTTGACTGCTTAGTTAGCCTCAATATTGCTCGTTCCTGACTTTTGCTGGTGGTTCCTGGAAGTTTCTCAAGGCATTGTTGATTGAAATATACTGCTGAAGCAGTGTCCAAGTGAAGTCCCACCCTCCTGCTGTCAGAACTGGACCTTTTGTGGAGACAAAGGACTGCAGGCTCCAGGGCTGTCATGTCTGATATCCTTCCCTGGGAACAAATGCACAGGGAAAAGGAGAGAGCAGAGGCAGACCCTGCTTCAGCTCCTTGCTGTGTGGAGGCACAGACTTGAGCTTCTAACATGTACCGTGAAGCATAAATACATATATTTATATCTATATTTTTAACTGTGTACTGCTGGCTGTGCAGCTGAGAGTGTGGAAGGATTCAGGAATGATGGGATATTTGTATGGCGCAAAAACCCCCGGATTTGTTCCAGTAATGATCTTTAAAACAAAATACAGCAGAGAGGGAACGAGAGAACCCTTTTAACTCTTGGTGGTGAAGGACAAACTTCTTTTTTTTGGGATTGGTACCTCTTGAAGTGTCTTAAAGTTTTGTGTGAAGCAGCTTTTCGTGGCCAGTGTCAGGGAAAGGATAGTGGGCACTGCATGGGATCCACTGCAGCAATTCCAATGCTGAAAATAACACCAACAGCATTTGGTGTCAAGAAACAAAGACTTGGTCCCAAAATTATTATGGATCAGAGGAGTAAGCTTTTGAGAATGGAATGAAAAAGCAAAAAGAATAAGAAGGAAAATAAGGCCTGATTAAAGACTTTAAAAAATGCTTCTTCCTGTGGGATTTTTGACAGTGTCATTCTATCAGCATAAATTAATTCTAATCCAGCAGTGGCCATCCTCCTCGCCGCCTTTTTTTTTGTTTTTTTGGCTTAGCTAACTGTACAAATTACTCAGTTTTCTTGTGTAGAAATTCAAACAGAGAAAAAATAATCCAATCCCTGGATTTCTAAATTCAAGCAGCTTTCAAATCAGAAATAGTTTTGAGGCAAGAACAATAATCTTTCTGGTAGTGGGTGGCATAAAAAGACTGTTTTTTTCCATTCAAGGCTTTTTCTTTTAAATGTATTTGATTTAGATTGATTTAGCCTGGTGTGGGAATTGAAAGTCTGACTGAAACTTCCTGTTCTGAGTTGTGGCTTGAGTGAGTTGCTGGGTGAAGGTGTTGGAGCAGCCCTGTATCCTCTCTCTTGCATAATGATCCTTGGTTCTGATGAGTTTCCATCACCTGCGTGGGCTTGATGAGGCAGAGCCTTCATGACTGGTTAAAAGCACAGGAAATCAGTGCTTCTCTCCAGACATCCTCTGGTTTTTGAGAGAATTGCTTCATCCCTTTCTCTTGCCTCAGTTTGTCAGTACAGTGTAACTTTTCTAAGTGCTCAGAAACCCTGTTGAGGCCTTGCTGGAATCCTTGGGTGGAGGTGACACCTGATATTCTACAGGTTCTTCTTTACTGAGGTGCTAAATAACCTCAGCTCTGTCATTGGAAATAGTCCAACTTGCCTTTCCTTCTCAGAACCCACTTTACTGTTCTTTCAGTGAACTGGTCCTTTTCCTGTCTCCACTACTTTTTAATGATTTTGTGGAATGTTGTAGGATGTTTGTGGCAGCTCAGACCTCGTCCTCCACTGCGAGCTGAGCAGGTTGGCACCAGAGGTTTCCTCTGAGTTGAGGCACATGGGAAGCAGTTCTGTCCTCCAGGCTGTGCAGGGAAAGCCTTTAAGTTACAGCAACACCTACAGATGTTTCCCCTCTCCTGACTACTCCTGTCAACAGGAAATGGCCAATAAGCAGAGTGGCTTCCAAACTGCAAAATCCTGCAAGAGGTTCAGAAGGAGATGGGAGTGCTGGTACTGTCCAGCTCAGGGAGAGGTTCCTGGGCTCTGGAGCTTTGTGGATCATGGACACAGCACTGAGCTTGTGCAGGGTTTTGGTGTTGGGAGCCACAGCCCATTCCCACAGGGCATTTTGTGCTCAGCCATCCTGATCTAGAGTTGGTCACTCGGTGCTGTGCACACACTGGGGCCATGTGGCATGAAACACTCTCCCAGCACAGCTCAGACCTTTTGGACAGGTAGCACAGACCTGTGCTCTGGATCTGGAATACAGGAGAAAATAGGTAGTTTGTGTTGATTGTATGATCCCATCCACAGCAGGTTGTGTATTGAAGCCCATGTCCTAAACACTTCTAGTTTTGTTTTAAATGCTCAACTGATTCCTTACTTACACTGAACAGTTACTACTTTCTTATGTTTTTTTTTAAATTTTCCCCTTCTTTCCCTGCATCGATTAATATAAACTAGAGGTCAGAGCAGCTCTTCATTATGAAAATGTGCTAGTTTTTATCTGTTCTGTGACTCATTTTTCGTGAAGCAAATAAAGAAGGAAAGAGCCTTTGAATCTCAGTGTGATGAAAAGTATATAAAAACGATTCCTTTATGTGCTCGAGTGTATGATGTTTTCAAGGTTCTGTTTTTGAAGAAAATGTTCAGAATCTTACTGATCATATTGACCTGCTGGATTTCTTTCTGCACTTCACATTTCTAGAGGGTGATACGTGGGAGCACTAAGTTGAAATCATCTGAGGCAAATCTTTATGCTTTTCAAAGAGCATAACTTGCTCTCCAAACCCAGTGTCTGTGAAACACCATCTTAAAAATTCAAATGTTGGTGAAGACAATTAGCTTGAGTTTAGTGAGTACAAAATTGAACTTTGGAAGATAAAGTAGGTAACTTTTGGCTTATTACAGAGCATCAGCCACAGGGCCTCTGCTGAGATGCTGAGTTCTTAGTGCGCAGGCACTGCCAGCACAGCTCCTGAGGATAAGTGTGTGTGACTGGATGTTCTGTGTCCAGTTTGGCAACCCTTGGAGTTAGCTGAGCAGCACCCCAGGGCACTGCCACCTTTCCAGAGGCTGTACATCCCCTCTGAGTATGTGGTGCCCAAACAATCATTTTCCTCCTTAGCCCCCCTGCCATGGCTGTGAAATATTTGCAGGACCTGTATTTCAGGACTGGCCCGTTACTGATTTATCTGCTGTACTGTTTATCCCACTGGGACCACGTTATTTTTTTTAGAGCTGACCTCCCTTGCTCACAAACCACAGCTAATTTAGGTTTATTTCCCTCCCTGCCCCCTCCTCCTGGCATGCTGACAGTGATTCCAACTGGCTGTTAACTTCCACTCTGGAATTGTCACCGGATCTTTCCAAGTTCAGTCTTGCAAATGAAAATCACAATATGCTTGGCACTGTCTTCACTTGGAGGTGCAGTCTGCCCTTAGGAGGTGATGGTCCTTACCAAATGTCAGCTTTGGGGAGATCCAGCAGATGGGAATGTTCTGGTTTAGATGAACTGCCCATGTATTTGTTCAGACAGATTCAGGGGCACCTCTGATGCCTTTGGGAGCCAGAATTCCATACACAGCACTGGAAAGGAAGGGGAATGTGGAGGTGGAAGGAAGTGCTTGAGGTGCACATGAAAGGCTTTCAAGTAAGATTTTGAAATTGCACAAACAGTGCATACTCCTGTTTGTTTAAACTGTGTGGCAACAAAAGCCATTAAAAAGAAATCTGGATGAGCATTCCCTCATGTGGCTCACATGGAGCTCAGCTCCTGGCCCACCACTGGACACCAGAACAACCTCCTGGACACCAGGAGCAGACCTGGACATCAGGAACAGACCTTCTGGACACCTTGTTACTGACAGATGCCTGTGGGAACCAAGTGTCAGCAGTAGTAGCTGAAGCTTTTTAGAAGCGATCTTTTCTTGCTTGCTTTTCCTAGAACTCACATAAAATGAGAACAGGATCTGGGGCCTGACCTATCTCCAGAGAAATTTCATGGACTTCATTAATCAATTATATAAAGAAGATCATTGGACAATGGGCAGAAATGACAAAGCATCTCTGTGAACTTGCTGAGTTTTTCTAAGCAGCCCTTTTAAGGCCCTCACTGTTTTTCCCCACTGCTGAGGGAGAAGAGTCTCTCTTTACAGAAGCAATTTAAGGCAGTAGCTCCTTGTGATGAGAAGGAATGAAAACATGGCAGGAAAACTTGTTTTTGGTAGGTAACACAGTAGGTCAGGACAAAATTGTCTTGTTCCTGATGCTAAACATGTCCCACTCCACTGTTTCCTCTTGTAAAACCCTGCTCTTGGTATGGTCTGTGTACAGCTCTGATAAAGGAAGTCATGGTGGTTTGACTTGCTAAAAATGGCCTTTCCAACCCGGGAAAGAACCAGGGATTCAGTTGTGAAGTTCACAACTCCATCATTCCACGTGTCTTTGTAATAGCAATTGATCAAAATGTCAGTGATCTGTGTAGAGTAAGTAGGGAAGAAGGGCATGAAAAAGATTAAATATGGATAAACTGCAGGTGAATTCTAAACATACCCAGTGTGGGTAAGACTGAACATCTAAAAGAAACATTATTATTGATATCGTTAGTCATGGAGCTCTTCTAGGTATGAGCAAAAATCAAAGGCAGCACAAATCTGTGTCACGCACCTCTCATTTGCATTTCTTCTTTAACCTGGATGCGTTCCCCGTGGAGCTTCTGTAGGCCAGCCCAAAATAATCTGCATGGATCCAAACAGACTTAATTTTCTGTGTGTAAGGAGACTGAACTTGGCATTTCTGAATCTTACTAAGCTTTTCTTTTTAGGCTTAAACACAGGAAAGACTTCAAACCTAATTTCTCAGCTTATCGTGCAAATAATATTCTGAATCTTGCAGGATCATAACTTTTTGTATAAAGCTTTCCAGCTGTTTTCTGTTGATAAAAGACTTTAGCTGGGCACCAGGAGATAAGACTGTGGGACTGAGAAATTGCTGACTTAGTCTTGTAATCTTCCAGCATGGCATTCCCATAGGGAAGTTATGGATAGGTGTAACTCTGCACAAGTTAATGTTCTAATCCTTGAATCCCACTCGATGGCTCAGCCACTGAATTTGATGGAAATTCTGGGCACCTGACACGTTTCAGGATTCAGTTTTCTACAGAGACTTTCAATTCCTGGCAGATTGTCAGTGTGGAGCTCAAACTGATTCACTTGGGGCTGTTCCTCTGGATTTGAGAATGTCGTGTTCTGAGAGCAAACCTGGCTGGGAACTTCAGTGACACCCTTTGGAAGGGCTTTGAACTTCCAGGCTCCAGATCAGGAAAAAGTGTCAGGATCAAACATGATTTATAGCATGAAGAAATATATTTATTGCCAGCAGAGAATGGCAGTGGAGTTTGGAATAGCTTAGAGCTTATGTTCTTTGCTTCTGATAGCAAAGAGACTGTCCATCCCTCTGCTGGGATAAAGGCTTGTCTTGATGTTCCAGATAACTCTAATTATATAGACAGAGAGATAAAATTAAGACAAATAAACTGAAGATGGAAAATTAGTTAGACAAATGGAAAAACTGCATACAGATGGTTAGGAACACCTAAAATCCCACATGGTGCAGTGTCTGCTAAGTCAGCCAGCAATTTTTTATGAATGAGAAATTTAATAAGGAGGGGAAACCAGTTAAAATTTGCCCTGGAGCAATTGTAACTTCTACACCTCTTTTTTTGGTTCATAAACACCTCTGTCGCCTGCAAAAATACTTGTGAAGATGCTTTTTAATATGGTTTGCTAAGTTTTGTTGCTTGACTTCATTGTTCCTGCAAATCAGCAAATGAATTCCATTCGCAGTTCAATTTTTTTCCTAAGACAAGGAATGTTCATGCCAGATTGCTGTTCCTACATTTACCCTCCAAGCTCACACAGCACTGGAGCTCTGTGTCATGCAGGAATACACAAGTGTAGGATCCATGTGGAAAGAGCCAGACTATGACAGGTATTTTGCAGTGTTAATCCATTAAGTAACTTGAGCCATACATTGAATGGCACTTTTATCTCACATTTAATGGGTGAATACAGGCAGGGAAGTTGTTGGCTGTGTGTCTCAGTCCCTTTGTCTCAGCTTCACATGGCAATCATTCTCCTCATTTCACTTGAGCTGTCCTGCAGCTGATTTATCCCCAGCCCAGCAGATGAGACACTCAGAGTGTGACTGGAGTCAAATCATTCCAGTTTGATACCAATGCAAGACAAAGCTGTCTGTTAGAAGTCAGATTTTTCCCTAGAGGAGGGAAGAAGAGAAGGTGTTCTCCTCAGCTGAGGCAGCTGGTGAGCTGCTTTGTTTGCTTGTTTATGCAGAAGTTTGTGACTTTTTAATATTCCACTCTGCAGAGGACAGTGCTGATGCAAAGTACATAAAGAAAATAAGAAGTCTAAAGTAGAAAAAATTTAAAAATCAGAGAAGACTTTGGAGCTGGTGAGAAAATGAGAGGTGACATGAGAACAGGAAGGAAAGGGGAAGGTTATGTCATTAGAGGCTGGAATTCAATGTTTTGATGAAACTCCATGGATACAGGAAGGAGCAGGGCGGGTAAAAATAGCTAAATGAAAATGGTATGAGTTCCAAGAATTCAGCTCTGAAAAGAAATAAAGAAATATATGTTCTTGCTCAAAACCAGGCGGAAAAAGTTATGTGTTCTTGTAAAGCATTAGAAAGAATCAAGCAAATTTTGCTGTCTGCAATTCCTTTATTTTTTTTCTCCAACCAAAACTCGAGATGTTATGTTATTATACACATCTCTTCCAAATCCTCAGTGGCCTGGTTCCCAGGAGAGGGAACACTTTGTCAGGAAAGTCGTCTCATCAGCAGCCCTTGGATGCTGTTCAGATCCGAGAAGTTTTTGGGGCTGGGCACATGCAAATGCTTACAGAGACAAGAATTCTCTCCCTGCCTGACTGACAGGAACACTCCTGATCCCTGCAGGAGGAAATGGCCATCACTGAGGGAACAGTTTGCTTTGCAGGACGTCCATTTGCGCAAAGCCAGCAAACAATTACACCGGAGTCTCTATTTTCTTGTGCTGAGCTCTGTGAGCTCACAGTTCCCCTTGGAGATTCACTCTTATCTACAGAACAGAAAGTTCTTACTACAGGAAAAAGAAAGAAAAGAAAGGAGGGAAGGAAGAAAGGAAG
>VZRX01007027.1:0-10455 GCA_013398075.1 Notiomystis cincta
GGTCCCTTCCAGCCTGACCCAGCTTGTGATTTTGTATTGTTTATACCAGTTTCCTGGTGTTTAACTTTTGCATCCACGTGCCAGCACTTTGCCTGATAAATTCACCCTCCTAAAGGATGTACAAAGTGGGAAAACACTTCTGCCTCCTTAGCTGGCAAGGTACCATCACCTCACTGCACAGCAGGTGACTGAAGCAGAGGGAGGCCTCAGGATGGAACAAGCAACTGGCAGAGATGTGCATCTGTCTGAAGATCAACAAATGAGGAGAGGAGAGAAGCTGAGGGTACCTGGTGAGTCCAGCTGGAGCAGAGGACACCGAGGTCAGAGCTCCCTGGGGCTGCAGCTCCTCAGAGGGACAGCTCTGATCTCTGCTCCTGGGACAAGGACAGGATCCCAGCTGGAGCTGGGCCAGGGCAGGCTGGGGCTGGAGCTCAGGGAAAGGTTCTTATCCCAGAGGGTGCTGGCACTGCCCAGGCTCCCCAGGGAATGGGCACGGCCCCGAGGCTGCCAGAGCTGCAGGAGCCTTTGGACAGCACTGCCAGGGATGGACAGGCTGGGATTGTTGGGGGGGCTGGGCAGGGCTGGGACTGGATCATCCCTGGGGGTCCCTTCCAGCTCAGGATATTCTGTGGTTCTATGAAACAGAGACCACCTGGGTTGTTACCTTTACCTGGTGTTGGCTATAAGGATAAGCCAAAAACCAAGCTGGTTTTTCCTCCCCTCATCCTGGAGTGGGAAGGATGAAGAGTCTGTCCTCCTGCAGTTTATTCATACCTTGTTTATCCACACTGAGGGCCTGGCCTCCTGTGACCAATGCCATCACAAATACCAACAATTTGCAGAGTGGTCCCAGCTTTTCTGAAGTGCTGCAGACTTTTCCAGAGGCTGCAGGGACATGGCAACCATTTCCTCTGAGTGGTCACCACATCCTCCCCCAGCACTGGCTCCGCTTCAGCGATGAGTGAAGGGACTCCTATAAAAATGGTCTGAAAAGCACTCAGGGATTGCTTCAGGGTAAAAGCTGCAGTTCCTCACCATATGCTGCAAATGGGCAGGAATAATGTACATCCTTGGCAGGAAAAGCTAAAATCTGCCAGAGGCACAGGGATCCTAGCTAGGAATTATACCATCAGCTTGGGTTGGAGGGTTGTGCACTTGGACTTGTTTTAAAGGACATTTTCTGAGAGAAAAAATAAAGATAAATTTATTTAATTTTTAGGCAGATGCAAAGTGTTAAAGTAAAACATTTCACTGAGTTCCAAAGAGACAGGATTAAATATATTTTTTAAATTATATGTAATTCTACAAGTACAGGTGAAAGCAAAATTAACACACAGAAGGGAATGATGAAACTTTAAAAATTCACAGTCTCATGAGAGACTTTCAACCTCCTATCTCACACAGAAAACATTAAAAAAAAAAAAGTAGTAATTTGTAAATCCAAATTACTAATCCCTGCATCTCTCAATCTCTCACATCTTTAACTAGATGCTAAAACTACCCAAGACAGCAGTTTGAAACATATCTGTTAGAACTTTTATTCCATCTGATCCATAGTTATAAAGTTGGCATGTGGATTTTATTTTAAGGGAACTTTTCAAGCCTGTGAATGCACCTTTCCACTACAGAATCAAGAAGCAGCAATGTATGCAAATCCTTTACAGAGATTATCTTTATCTTACTTTAGCTGCCCAAAAATTTGACATCTAGATTAAAATTGTTGCCTAGGCTCCTCTGAAATCTATTTTTAAATGGAATTAAATACCCTCAGGATATGCCAATATTTCCATGAGCTCTGAAGGCAGGTTTAGCTCTCAGAGTTAGGTGAGAAGGATGTTGATTCTAAAGACATAAAGTCTCTTTTCAGTGGAGCCCAGTGATGGGACAAGGAGCAATGGCCATAAACGAAACCCCAAGAAGGTCCTCCTCAATATGAGGAAGAATTTCTTTCCATGGAGAGGGCAGAGCACTGGAGCAGCTGCCCAGGGAAGGTGTGGACTCTCCCTCTGGAGACATCCCAAACCCACCTGGACGCTTTCCTGTGTCACCTGCTCCAGGTGACCCTGTCTTGGCTGGAGGTTGGACTGGAGGAACTCCAGAGGTCCCTTCCAACCCCAGCCCCTCCAGGATTCTGTGACAGCAACAGCACTGCATGGAATTCAGAGCAGGGCTCCATAGGCCTCATCTACAGGACATCAGGAAGCAGAAATAATCAGAGATGGGAAGGCAGAAAACACAAAAACACATCCTACAAAGCACATGGCCCTGGGCAGCCAGTGCAGCTCCTGATCCGAGGGAACTCAGGGCACACCGAGATCTCATTGACGTAACTGAGGAACCAACTCAGCTCCCTCTGCTCCAGCTGATTCTGCTGGGAACTCTGAATGAAGCATGTGGCCACTGCTCTACACAGCTCCCCACGTGCAGATGTGTCTGAGAGCTGAGGAAGCTCTAAATAGGAATTGGGTCCTCCACACCTCCAGTTTAAATCCAGCTCAGCAGGCAGGTGCTTATCTAGCAGTGGTTTTAGTCCAGGCCCCAGCAAATACACCTTGGGTCACACCCATGCCTTGGCAGTCTCCTCTGGAAAGGAAAAGGCTCCCTCGAGGGACAGAGACCAAACAATTCCCTCATCCTGCAGTGAGTGTCTGAAGCCATGCCTGAAGGCACCGCTGCGATGGAAACGATGCTCACACGGATTCCTCCTGCTCCACACTGTTCTCCCAGGCAAAAGGGCTCCCAGGCCCTTCCCAGTGCACAGTCCACATGCAAATGCTGGCATGGTACCTGGGTAGAAACTTCACAGCCTAACACAGTATCTTACAGCTGACCCTGAAGCTACCTCAAAGCATTTTTCCAAGGACACCACTTGACAGTATGGCCAGAAACCTTTACTGACTGTCCCATTCACTGAACAAGTGACATTTCCTCAGCCAGGAAGAGACTTTTATAAAGCAGACTCCTAATGCATCACTGACCATCAACTCTTCTGTGTTTTGTTTTCATATTTAATTTCTTTCTTTCTGGAATCTCTCAGCAGGGGCTGCTGAGCCTTGAGAGGAGCCCCAGCAGAGAGGGGCCCTCAGCCCGGGGTGTCCCTGGGTGTCACTGTCTGTCCCTGGGTATTCCTGGGTGTCCCTGGGTGTCCCTGTCTGTCCCTGTCTGTCCCCTGTCTGTCCCTGGGTGCAGGGAGGGCTCTGAGCAGGGCCCAGGCTCTGCTCCCAGGCCCAGCAATGGCCCCAGAGCCACGGGCAGGGGCTGATCCCAGCAATTCCCCTGCACAGGAGGCACAATTTCTGCCCTGGGCAGTGCCCAGCCCTGAGCAGAGCCCAGAGAGGGGCTGGAGTCTCCTCCCTGGGGATATTCCAGAGCCCTCTGGACACAGCCCTGTGCCCTGTGCTCTGGGATGGCCCTGCTGGAGCAGGGAGGTGGCACCAGTGACCCACTGTGGTCCCTTCCAGCCTGACCCATCCTGTGATTTGATTTCAATACAATCAAACCCCAAGTGTTTTTACACCATCTGAGCAGCTCCTAAAGCTGATTATGGTATTAATTACCATCCCTGCCATTTGTCAGCCACTGCACCACATGGATCACTGCCTGGCCCAGACAGAATACAAGTGTACCAGAAGCTCAGGACTCTGCAGAGTAGACTTTAAGATTAAAGTTATCAAAGAGAAATGGCTGTCATAGGATGCAGGTTCGTATTTCGCTACAAATTAGAACCTGATAAGCAAAGAGCCAGAGACCAGTTTTCATCATGGAAGAAGATAAATGCAGTATCTCAAAATGCTTTTCAGTGTATTTAATTGCAGTGGTAGTTATTCAATAGCACAGATTTTTTTTACATTACTTTCTTAGATGGATTTGTCAGAGTGCAGCATTTTCTGCTTGGCTTGGTAAAACATTCTGTATTTCCTCAGTTTGTCCTGAATAACTTAAAAATATATGACCATGGATATCATCTCCAATGTGATTGGGGTCTCACTTCCAGCTCATTACCAAATGGATTAAACAATGCCAGATTTAGGATCTGATTTGAGACACCCTGCTACTGATCTTGAGTGCCAGCCTGAAAAATTAGTTTTGACTATTTTTTCATGGTTTTTCCTTGTTATTTTTTCCTATTTCTTTCCTATCCATTTTTAATGGCTGACTGAATGTCACTTTTTCCTTCGACAAGAAAGCTTTTGGAGCTGTTTTTTTAAAAAATAAACTCCTTCTTTCAAATCTGCTTTCTTTTTCTGTGTGTGTGTGACCTAAAAAATGTGCTACAACAAAGACTTCCAATTTTCCTTTGGAAAATACGTCCCACTTCATATGGTTGATGGAGGAGGTGTATTTATAACTTTGCCATTGTTTATTATTGCGACTGGTTAGGTGTTATTTTTGCCCTGCAGTAAGGCTTGGAGGTGCTTCCCAGCTCTGCTCTCATGTTTGTTTTTAGAAGCAAGTACAAAGGCTGTCACTCTTGAGTTCCCCACTTCCCCTGAGTCCATACACTTGTGTTGTGAGCAGCTCAGGCACTTCATTCTTCAGGCCTTTCCAAACTCCTGGATTAATACCATTAGGTCTGGGTAACTTGTTGCTATTTAATTTATCAGTTTGTTCCAGCACCTCGACTGTTGATCCTGGCAACAGAAGCAAAATGCTTTAGGGGCGCCTCTAGAGCAGATATCTAAAGAAAGTCACACACACATCCCTAAAAAAAATGCTCACTCCAGCAGCCAGAATTGGAGATTACAGCCTGGTTCATGGATGTGAGCCACACCAAACCAAACGGGGGAACCAAATAACTCGGGTCTTTCTGCTGCCGAACGCGTGGTACCACGTCAAGGCTCTTTATAATTAGCACAATCCAAAACAGATTTGTTTTTCCTCCCAAGTAGTAAACATTCTCATGCTTTACTCAGCTGAGGTGGCTGCAGCTCTGCTCCCAGCTGTGTGTGTGTGCAGGCACACGTATCCCTGAGACTGCCCTGAGCTGAGAGACAAACCTGACCCAGAGTGCAGAACCATGGAATCACAGAATCATTCAGGTTGGGAAAGACCTCCAAAATCAGCAACCTGTGACTGATGCCCACCTTGGCAAACAGAGCACTGGGTGCCATGTCCAGGAACTCCTTGGGTCTCCACCACCTCCCTGGGCAGCCCCTGCCAAGGCCTGAGCACCCTTTCCAGGGAGAAATTCCTGCTGCTGTCCACCCTGAGCCTGCCCTGGCACAGCCTGAGGCCGTTCCCTCTCCTCCTGGCCCTGTTCCCTGGGAGCAGAGCCCGACCCCCCTGAGCCCCCTCCTGTCAGGGACTTGTGCAGAGCCACAAGGTCCCCCCTGAGCCTCCTCTGCTCCAGGCTCAGCCCCTTGCCCAGCTCCCTCAGGACTTTTCCAGCCCCTTCCCAGCACCCTTCCCTGCCCTGGACACGCTCCAGCCCCTCCAGGGCTCTCCTGCAGAAGCCACAACTGGACCCAGCCCTCGAGGGGCTCTCAGTGCCCAGCACAGAGGGACAATCCCTGCCCTGCTCCTGCTGGACACACAATTCCTCCTCCAGCCCAGGGGCCAGCGGCCTCTTGCCCACCTGGGCACCCCTGGGCTCGTGTCCAGCCCCTGCCACCAGCACCCCCAAGTCCAAACTCTGTTCCAGAAGAACTCTTGGTGACAAAATCACCATCACTAAGGGAGTATCATACTCAAAGCACCTACACCCAATAATTCAACCCTGGTGTGAGCTCAGTGCTGCTGGCCATGTGTGCCACTTCCTTGCCCCAAACTGTGCCAGTAAGAACAAACTGAGGAACTGGCCAGGCCTGGACACCTCTGTTTGCAAGAAGCAGCCTGGAGACAGATGAAGCAGGGAGGGAGCTGACCTGGCAGCAGCCCCCTGAGCCCTCTCCCCCATCCCAGCATTATTAGGGCTGCAATGGGATCCATGTGTGACCGCCCCACATGTGCACGGCGCTTCCTGCGCTCCCAGCCCTGCTGGGGCTGGCTTGGAATGACAGCATTTAATTTATAAATCTGCTGCCAGAGGCCTGCAAAGGCTGGGATAATGCTGGACACCTGCAAGGTCCATACAGGGAGCAGCCAGGCGGGAAGAGAGGCAGGGAAAACGCTGGGAAGAGAACAGAGCAGTGCCAGCCCTGAGGACAGGAGTGCTGGGAGCAAGGAGAGCTGGTCCCTACATTTGCTTTGCAGCATGTGTTTTGACACCAGACACAAACCTCATTAAATTTGGTGTTTGTTTGAGCTCTATGAGTACATCCCATGGTTGGGGGGGCTGCAGGTCACTCTGCCCAGGAGTTACCTTGTGATCACCTCCCAGGCTCCACAAAAACTCTGGGATTTGGTTCCTTTCTACTTTGAGCACATTAAACCAAGCACAGCCAAAAACAAAGGTAGGGGAGGATCAAATCTGTTCTACAGCAAACCAACAGAAATACTTTCTCCAAAGCCTGCCTGATAGATTTAATACAACTGCTTTTTGGAGGCTATCTATCATTTTCATTTGGCATGAATATAAATCCAAAAACCCCTTGATCCCAAGAAGGCACTGAGGGGACTCAGTCAAGACTTCAGAAGAGATGTGCTCCTTAACTTGGAAAGTTGGCAGATGATTTAATTTTGTTAGCAAATTTGACAGTGCCGCAGGAATTTTCCAAAATCAAAGAGCCCTTTCATAGGCTTCCCTACCCAATACTCAATCCAGAGCCTAAGAATAACATTCAGCCCTCATTAATTAATGATATCAGTCCGAATAATGTCAGATTGCCTCACAGGCCTTGCTGGGAGGGATGAATCACAGCCGGCCGGCTCCAAGGCTCTCCCTCTGACAAACTCCAGCGCATGATGACGGAAAGCTCAGCCTGGAAAGCTCTCACCCATGGAGCCCCCGCAGCCCTCACCCCGTCTGAGGTGTGTGGGGCACACCTGGAGATGCACCCTGGCTGTATCAGGAAGGAAAATATTGTTTTCACCCTGGTTAAATGGTGCTGCACCTCCCCGTGTACTTTGCGTGGTGGACACAAGAAAAGGACTGCAGAGGTCCACTAATTTTTGGGACTCCCAGCAGAGTCAAGATGGTATCCAACAGCAAAATACCACTAAGAAATCTCTATCTGTGATTCTGGCTTTTACCAAAACTACAAACTGAGATTTCTCACAAGCCCGACTCAGCTGATCCTATTCCAACATGGGGAAAGACACACCAGCTGTCTCTGTAAAAGTACAATTTTACTGAAGCCATGATTATGTATGAAAACATCCAGACTGCTTCCAGAGTGCTCTGTCCTAATATTGACATAAAATCGCCTTGTTTCTATTTGCAACGTGATCACAAATCCACAACTGGAGTTTCCCACCTATCCACACTCCGCTTTCTGCCACAGCTGAAAGCAGCGACTCCTTACCAGCCACGAACACCAGGTTTGGTAATATTTGTGTATCACCATCTTTTTACGTCAATGTTGCATTCCAGGGCCTCGTGAAAGATCTCCAGGCAAGAACAACCGCATTGTTTAAGGCATTCACATAAATATTTATCCACGGGCCTTCTCCCTTTCCCCTCACGATGGCCACGGCTGGCCAGGCACAAACCTCATCCCTGGTGTCCTCAGCCTGGGGCTGAGCCCAGCTCAACCTAAACACGAGCTCAGCAGAAAGGCACATGTGGCCCTGGTTGTGGGATCCTGGTCACAGAGGCGAAGTGTCAGGCAGACAAAGCTGGGACTTGTCTTTTTTCTGCGCCGTGTTTGTTTATCCGCCGCACACGTCGTGCCCGGTAACACGAAGCCGCCAGTTTCGGATTACAAATATACCATAAATGCCATAAGTGATTTATTTTTCTGCCTCGCCTGGGAAAGCAAATTTGGCATTTTCTGAAAAATCCTGACGCTGATGTATTCTGATTGGCACTGGGAATATAGATGTTTTTGTTATGTGCAAGCAGGGTTTTGATGTGATGGCCAAAGCTCTCGGAGGGTTTGATTCGGGGAGATGGAGCCTTGAGAGAGACCCGTCAGATTTCGGGACCCCCGCCACAAACAATTTTCAGTTCGGTAGGACGGGTCTGAGAACAACTTTAATGTGCTGTTTACTCTGAGGCATGTTGGTTCTAAAAGCCACTGACAAGTTTTGCACACAAACATTTGTGTTTGGAGGAGGCGCTGCCAAGCGAGCCTGTAAAAACCATTAAATCTAGAATTTGTTATTTCTCTAAAGCATTCTGAAAAATCACACCGAGCCACCGCATTTTGGAAAATCTGGAGACGTTAATTTCACCCCTGAAATGTGATTTCTTTTAAAACCCTTTTTTCCTCCCTAGTCCCTGCCACAGGATCCACCCCAACATCTGGAGAGCAGAATCCAGGCTGACAGACTAATGCACATGTGGAGGAGTGTGTCTGCTCCTTTGCTGCTTCTCAGGACAGACACATTGTCTCCCTCTCCTTCTGCCTGTCCCCTCCTTTTCTTTTCCTTCTTCTTTTTTATTTTTTTCCCTTCCTTTAATAAGACTCCACATGTCTTGCAGCTCTCTGCTGCGTATGTGACCAGGATGTGATATTGCCTTGCACCGACACACAAGGTCTGGCTTAGGTGATACCAAGTTACTGCCCTGGCTTTGAATGCCTGCAAGGTTATTAACCAGCACATCTGGCTCTCTCCCTAGGAGGGTGAGTTCTGCAGTGCCCCAGGAATTTCTTTCATACACCACTTTTATTAGCTTTTCAAAAGAATACGGATTACCACTGGAAGGGAAGACTTAGGTCGTTTGCAAACATATTGGTCCCCAACCTGCTTGCCATGTTTGAAATGCAACAATAACCAAAACCCATGATTTCATTTTCAGAAGTAATCCTCCTTCATTTTAGCACAGTCTTATTGCTCTTGGTCTGCTTTACTAAAAAAATGGCTGGTGATTTGTGATAAATAGAATTTAAAAAAAAAAAGACATTACAGAAAGCCACAAGGATAACTTAGTTTGGAAATAAAGCCCCCAAAACATTAATTTCTAATCCTTTTTTCCCGCAGACCTCACTCTGTGATCACAGAAGGGAAATGTGTTTCAGGCTTAATCAAAAGAAAGAAGCGCATGTGTAGCTCCAGAGAGCAAATTTATCTCCTTTGCCCACACATGGAAGTTGTGCAGGACGTGAAGTTCGAATGCACAAGTGATATTACTGTAATTTCCCATCTGGACATCCCTATTTCAGTAATGCCACAGAGGCCTTTTCTGGTTTCATTTATGTCACTTCCGAAGCAGTTTGAGACAAATGGGAAAACTACAAAAAAAGAAAAAGTCCATGTGGGGTTGTTACAGAGGGAGCTCCCCAGGGTTTTCCTTCTACCTGCCCAGTGAAGTTCAACGTTCCTGGCCAAAGCTCTCCTGAAAAAAAACTCAGGAAACACCTGCCCAGCTCCCTGCCTGCCTCCCAACCCACCTGGAACTCCACCTTCCCGGGAGAAACCTCCACCACCTGCCACTGCTGAGCACACCTCAAGTGCAGACAATATTCTCCATGCAGAGCTAAGCAAATCCAGAAAAAGAACTAAGCTAGTCTAAAAAACCCCATTTTGCTGGACTTGCTGATTAATCTCCTTCTGAAGCTGTGTGAGGCCAGATTTTCGGAAGCTGCCGGCGCTCAGCAGCTCCCATTGTTCCAAGTGGGAGTTGTTTGGCACTCCCAGCTTTTGAAGGGCTGCTCCTTCAGTGTAGGTGTTTAAATGGGAGCTCTGCTCTCCACTAACCTTTCACAACTGCTTTTGGCCAGGCTGATCCTCCAGAAATCTCTTATTGCAAAGAGCACTGCAAGCACTCACAGAAAAAAGTCTATTTTAAAATGAAGCATAAATAGCCCATACTCCTCCAGCCAGGGAAAAGAAACAACATTCTGTGATTTCCACAACCAAGGGAGACAGCCAGGCAAAAAGTTCACAAACTCCAGTAAATTCATACAATGAAAACAAAACAAAGATTCCTAATTATGCAAATGAAAACAGTGAATGTTTTCAAGAATGTCACAACCTTACGTGGGGATTTCTGCCAAACAGACCAAGAATTTAAATCCATCAGATAAAATCCTGATTTCTTTAGATTAACATCCAAACAAAAGAGATGCCTAGTTGAAACTCTAACCATAAATTCTACTATCAGATAAATTACAGCCAACAGAACATAAAGATCTTCTCACCTCCTCAGGTCTGAATCTTCTGAAAAGCCCACCTTGGCAGCCTTAGACTTGGCATTATTCAGTCAGCTCCAGCCTTCAAAATAACCACGACTCATTTGGTCCACTAAGGCTCATGGAAATCCTTACAGGGTTTTTTGTTGCGCCTGCCTATAAATTGCATTGTCTTCTTAAGGCTTCCTGTCCTGCAAACAGAGGCACCAGCACAGAGATTCAACTGAGATTGTTTTCCCCCTCTTCTGCTGCTTTTATTTAACACACACACACATAAAAA
>VZRX01007029.1:0-13339 GCA_013398075.1 Notiomystis cincta
TAACAACAACAACAACAACAATGTTTTAAAAGAATAAGTAATCCCAGATCACTTTATCTAACAGGATACTCTAGAGCTTAGCATTCAGTAAATTGACCACTGGAGGCCAAAAAGCCTTAGAAAATACTGAAGTCACTATGCCAAGCAGAATGTGCTTTTGTTCCTGAACAAACAGGAAAACCCAGGTTTGCTTACTACTTGGAGATATTATGGTCACAAATTGCCTCTGTGTTCATCCACTCTGAATTTCTCTTTAACAGACGGCATATGCCTTCCCATTTGTACCACTAACTTCATTTCTCATTCTTGTATTTGAGTTAGATTCTATTGCTTTAAAAAGGTCATTCAATGAGTACCAGAATGGATGAAACTCTCTTTCTGTGACTCTGAGCCTCCGGGATGTTTGACTGATTAGTTAGGTATCTTTAACACACTGAAAATCTTATTAGATTTTCTCTTTTAAGGATACGCTCTATTTAGAGTGATAATCACAGCAACAATCAAGTGCTAGAACCCGAGAAAAGTACATTCACTCCAAACTCCCTATTCACAGCTTTAGAGGTGAGAGAAATTAATCAATATGTGGCTTCTTTGTGAGAAAAATATGTGAACATGCTCCCATGTAATGGCACGTAACTTTCAGGCTGCCTCATTTCCATACCATTCATAGGAAAGATTGTTTTCTGTGGGAATGTTAAACTGAGTTCTTCATGCTTCAGTCTTTACTACCTGATTCATACTGTGTGGATGTTACTCTGAATTGCTGTCATCAGGTCTGTTTTTCACAGTTTGAGTACATAAGTGACTATGAGCAGGCCATCATGACAGGCTACATCCAGTTGGCTGAATAGGTTGCACTTATCTATAATCCTCTAATCATTCTTGTAGCTTTTGCTTCCCCAATTACTCAACATTCTTCTTGAAGACTAGAGACCAGAACTGAGTTCTACATGTCAACATCAATCACATCAGAGCCAGCTGTAAAAGAAAAAAGTTGTCCCCTCCCAACTCTTTTCCTGATGCTACAAATACTAGAATATGCTGTTTTGATCATGGCTTCATTTATTTAAAAAAACATGACGCTCAAGTCTCCTAGAGTCCCTTCTCTAAAAAATACAGTGGATTCTCTTCTATAATGGCTATTATTCTATGTTTGCAGCTGATCACATTGAAAGCCATATTATTACTTGTGCTTGGTTAAGTGACACAGACAAGCCTGTGCTGGGGTAATGTCCATCTCACCTACCTTCAACTAGCCCAAAGCCCCTTTCTATCAACCACACTGCTTCCTTTGTGAGCCATGGGAAAGCCACAGGTGCTTCCTGAGGACACTTCCTCACATCTTTTTGAGATAATGACATGGGAAGGATTGTCTCTTCGAGGTGCCACTAACCCTCCTTTGGCTCTGCAGAACTGTACAATCTGCACAGATTACACACCTGACGCTATGGCTACTGACAGTGGGATGTAAGAGCAACCCCATCCCCAGTGAAATGGCAGCACCATTACTTAGCCCCACCCTAATCTCTGTGTATGTTCTATCTGTTTGTTGTGTTGGGGTTTTTTCAGGAGTGGTTTTACATCTTCATTCAAGCTCCAAGTATGAGCTTTGAAATGAAAGAAGGTCAATTACTTACCTCTAGGGGCTCTGCACATACATATACACAGACACATACACTAATAATGATTTGCCTGCTTCCAATTCCATTTTAAAACATCTTGACTTACTGAATTGTTTCATCCCTTCTCTTTTTTTTTTCCATTAAAATGCTGTGTGACATCAAATCAAATTAATTTTGGAATAAAAATATATTATAATAGCCCTGATGATTGACCGGTTATTCATAAACTCATTGTGGCTGACACACACTAGAGGTTTTCCTTTCTGGAATCCAATTCTACTTTTTCTTAGGATCAGTGTCAGTTCAGCTCATTTAGAAATATCTGATAAAATAGTAAATTTTCATCCATTCCTCTGAAACTTTTTTTATACAAAACCTACGAAAAATCAGTATTAACAGTTCACACTGCTCTCTTTAAATAGGTATTTCAAAATGCCCAATTTCATTTTCTGTAGTTTAATATTTTTTCAGTCAATAAATAATTAATATATAATAATTAAAGTAACAAATTAACATGTACAGTTAATATGTCTTCTGTTTTCTCTGATAGAAACGTCTAATTTATTTTTTGCCTTTTTGCTAACATCTCTGACATTTTTATCTATAAATAAATGTAGTTAATGTGTCTCCCCCTTTATAAAAGACTTCAGAAGCTCCTACCTTTTTCTTTCCTCTTTAGAAGCACCTGAAATCTGCTCATAAAATCATAGATTTTCTCATGTCCTTATTCTTCCTTTCTTAATCTTTTCAAACTCCTTAATTTTAGTTTATATCCTTACCCTGTTTTCATTATTAATGTTCCTGTCTTAATGAATCAGAACCCTACTTCAGGCAGGCACCTTAAAAAAGGAAACAATCCACTCAGTCTTCAGAAAAAAAATGTAACGCAGAAAATCTTTCCAGTCATCCCATTCCTAGTTCACAGATACCCAGTTCTTGACTATCAGATGCTGTAGCAAAGTTCTGCAGCTTGTGGTATCTGCTACTCTACTGGATATCTTACCATTAAGATTCAGAATGGTGCTCAGTTCCTTCTTTCGTGGGGGAAAATAAAGAAAAAAACAAAAGTGGTTTTAGCACTTTAGCATGTCCTGGATCTAACTGCTTTTTAATTCCAAAAATATCCAAGCATCCTAAGACCTCTTAAACTTTCTCACTTAGTTATAGGATGTCAACAGTCTCATAATTCTGCATGCTAAATTTTTGAGGTTCAGAAAACCTCCCTTCCATTTTTGATCTCTGCACAAGATTTGGAATCCAAATAAGACCTTGAATAGTTTCAGTTCCAGACAATAGATTATCAGGAATTTCCTCAATTTTAGGCTTGAATGGGATGAATTGGGAAATTTGAGGAATTTGGATGCTACGAGCAGAAGCAGAGTAAGAAAAATATTTGCGTAGAAGATTTAATTGTTCAAGACTCTGAAATCTAGAGCTATGTAATGTAAATGAGAAGAGAAATAGAACATTGATTTTAAACATTTTAAGCTACAGCTGTTCATCTGATAGAAACAAGACATTTTTTGATTTTCTATGGAATCCCTTGCACATAGCTCAGAAGCCAGCACCAAGAAAAAACAGCAAAGGAAACAGGTCTTCCAGGAGAAATTACTGAAATGAGGCATAGTTGGAAGATTTACTGTACTCACAGTAGTTTTCACACTGAATGTTTTCTAGATCCTATATTCTGGAATTGTAAAATTACCTGTAATTGCATTCAGTAAAATAGAGTTAAAAAACAAAGGTAGAGAAAATATGTATTTGCTGTGCAACAACACAGATATTTCTCTAAGCTTGGCTATAAAGTTGACTCTTGCACTACATTCTGATTCTTGGATGTTTTAGCTGAACTATGAAATATGTGTATGACTGTGGTCTGTAAATCAGCACTGTAATAATCTACCCAAGGGCACTTACTGCTGTACACCTGAGTGCAGCAACACTGCCCCAGCTGTAGCAGCTCAGCGCTACAAACCGCTTTTGCACAGCAGCAAAACAAGTCAACATGTCCCTTTGTGAAGCAGATACATTACTGTTAGTGCACTTCAACTTTCCTGCAGTTCTGAAAACACAAAAGTGCCAAAAATTCAGAAATCAATATGGTCTGAACCAAAGCTGTTCTGAAAATAAAACTTCTTAGCAGCAAAGGAATGTTTAAACATCTTGGTTCAAACTGACCAATTTTTATTTAACTTTTTTTTATTTATTATGACTTACTCACTTAACTGAAAATTTTAAAATTACCTATTTACCTAGTTCAACATCTGAGCCTGAGACAGATCCAGAAGAGGAAGGACCCCCAGGAAGCCCCAGCTCTTCCTCTCCTTCATAATTTTGCATCTTGATGAAGCAGAAAAGGAAGCAAGTGAGCTGCCAGACAGAAAGCAATGTAATGAACATCTGGGACAGGAGAATTAAGTTTCGAGAAAACATTATGAGTAGATACCTTGACTGAATGGTGGATTGGAGGTGAAATAAAATCTACAGATATCTGAAGTGAATGATCTCAAAGAATAAATAAATAATTTAAAGCTCCCTAATCTACTGCAGGGAGGAAAGGAAAACAAACCTAACAAAACAAAACAAAACAGACCAAGCACACCAAGTCTCAAAACATCTACTGGATGAAATAAGTAGGCAAAAGTAACACTTGTTCTTGCACAGGTTCTGGTGAATTATTGTGAGGTTAGTTATTTTCTAACGAATTATTGGCATGAAAAATGCATGGTAATTAGCCAGCAGCATACAGAGATCCATGAGGGCCAGCAGCCTTCACTTCCTAGTCAATTTTAAGAAAAGCATGATAAGTTTATAAGGAGTATACATGACATGGTTTCAAATTATGCCTGCTCACATAACCCTAAATAGTTTGAATGCTTTTAGGAGTTCCACACACTCATTGACAAGGACTTACTGACTCTTCTCTGCCTTCTGGGGTTGTTTTGCCACAACTTGAGACATCTCATATCTTTAGCCATGCTAAATAAAGTTACATAATGGCAGAAATGTAAACATGGAAAACAAGTTAGTATATCTATTCTTTTATTATATACCAGCTCTCTTGAAATGTTGCTGATTAAAGCAATAAACTCAGCTGAACCAAAATCATAACAGATGTACTATAAGTGTTCCCAGACCTAGACACCTTGGAAGGTCTGAGGTCATATTTATTAAAACTGATCCCTATCTTAAGCAGTTTTGACACATATTCTTGGCCTTGCTGGTAAGCAAATAAGTAAGTCCTTTGAAGCATTCTGAAGCAGGCAAACAAAGATCTGTCATATAGGGCTCTTTCAACCTTCTATTTTTGCACAAATTTCTCCAACTTGGTTAAATTCATGAGGATTTTTCCAGTGATGCTTCATGGAGCTGACATTTTAAAGCAACAACCTGACTGTCTGGGCATGTGTGTGTATAAAATGGAAGACAGCATCTATATATTCCAAAGTCAAGTGAAGTGATTCAATTGGAAGTAAATTGGAAGTGACATATCATCAAATAACTATAAAAGTGTTCTCTAGTGACCAGATTCAACTATGTTTTCAACAGAGATATATTTCCTTCCCTCTTCATCATTTTTCTGGTTATTACTAAACCAGTAAAAGAGTAAACAATCGTTTCTAATTTTGTAAATTGTTTTAATTCAGCATAGGCAGGCATACCCACTACTGCAATATGACATGGTGAACATGATGAAAGCCATCTGCTTCCAAAGGTTATGGTTCAGAATTTCACTCCAAATGTTGTTCAGTGGTTCCAATTACAGATGCTGATATTCGTGTGACAGTGGCATAAAGAACATGAAAAGGCAGTCTCACCAGATCTGTCCAGAAACAGGTTCATCATAACTTCCCAGATTTTTGCAGACAACCCCAAAATCACAGCTGGCCACATCTTAGGCCACCCAAGATATTTCCACACCACCAGCTGGTATTTATATGTTCCAAGGCATTTATTTTTTACTGTGGCTTTACAGTTCTGTTAACCTATGTGAGGCTTTAGGGAAAAAATTGGTTGAGAATAAATCCTTAGGATCAAAATAAAACAATATATATGTAATAACTCATTATATTTAAGGCAATGGTAACAGTAAGCTGGTACTTTGTTTAGTAAATTCTTATACAATAAAAAGTTTTAATTATAAAAAAAACTATCAGAAAGTACAATAGGTAGGTAGATTGTTAAAGAACAAGCAGGGTCTACTTATAATGAACATGGTATTCAACTCACTAGGATGTGAGGTCCTATTCTGAAAAAAATTAATTACAATCCACCAAAAATGTGCACTTTCTGTTGACTTTGTAAACACACATCTTTTAACTCTCCTTATCCTCCATCTTCCTTAATAATCCTGTTCTCTTGTCCTGCTTATTCTTTCTTCTTGGCTTCATTAGACTGAATTTCTTGTGTTTGGAAACTTCTTTGGAGTTATAGAACAAATAAGACAAATGGGGTTGTGATCTTGACTTCCAGCAGCAGATGCTATCAGAGAATAAACTCTCCTGGCCAGTAGCAGATTATCATCCCTTGTTTTTCACCCTTGCAGGGCACACCATGAAGTGTTCTAACACAAGCATAAAGTGAGGAAAGTCCTCCTCCCACTGCTCTCTGGCATAGCATGCAACCCAGCTCTTTATCTGGAGTCCCTATACAGCACCTTTGTGTGTTAAATATCTGTGGGGCTTTTTTGTCATTCAAAAGTTCCTGCTCATAGGTTTCTAGCTTTTTCTTTAAAAGCCAAAGTCTGCTGGTAAGGTAAAGCCAAATCTTAGATTAAGGCTTACTTTTGATGTGTATGGAAGAGCAGTAATGGAGAGTAAACAGCAACATACCAAAACATACAGAAAGGCAGAACTTTAATATACAAATAAATTTAAGTACTCAAATTAGGCAGATAGGGTCTTCAGAGACATGACATAATTACCTCTCTCCATCAGCTGAGGAAGGGAAACTGGGCAGAGCTGTCTCACTAAGGGCCTACAGTTCATCCTCAAGCTAAATGCCTTGATTATCCAAAATCACCTCAGTCAGTCAGGAAGAGACAGCTCTAAATTATCTGCAAGTATCACTGACACATGTGAGTAAAACACATCATAGGATAAAAGTGAAATTAATCTTACAATTAAAGTCTATATAATGGCTCGGTTCAGCAAGGAAATGTAGGTACCACTGCAGACAGCACACTAAGAGCTCATGGTCTCCCCCCAAAAATCTAACAGCATTCAGGTGCTGCAGAAGCATGGAGGAGAGGATGGAAACAGCACAGAAAGTATCATAATGCCTCTGCATATACAAAGCGCAGAGAATATTTCAGATACTTCTTGCAGCACCAGACATTGTGTCCCAGAAAACAACATGATAGACTTGGTGAGAGATCACAGAAAAATAACAGAAATGGAAATGTGGTCTTGTGAAGAGAAATTGGAAAGACAGAGAATTTTCCCCTCATACAAGAAGGAATGAGAGGCAAAATGAAAACATTGTACAGGTTAATGTTATCATATAAAACAGCATAGGCAAAGCAGATCAGGGGCTTCCACTCTGGCTCTGGAAGGAAAAACAACAAGGTATTCACTGAAATTAAAAGGTGGGCAAGTCAAAACTGATAAAAGGAAATACCTTTTTATATTACGTGTAATTAAATTGTGGAACTCATTGCCAAAGGAAGTCGTTAAGACCAAAAACTTCACCAGATTCATCAAGAGATTGGATATTATATCAATATCATGGATATCCAGAGTTATCATAATTAAAGAAAATAAAACTTTTGGAAGAGATATTAAACCTAGTGCTTCAGGGCTTAAACTAGTCTCTCACAATTAGTGAGTAGGATCAGGAGATCTCTGTGGAGGCAGATTATTCTGCCTCTGCCTCCTGCAGGGTTCTTCTGGCGTTCTTTATAGCATCTATTTCTGGTTATATCAGATTGAGTAGCAGACAAAATTGTTCACCAGTCTGACTTAGTCAAGGATTCCTCTATACTTGCACTCTTCTGCAAGGAAGGTCTACCCAGAAGTGGGTGTGGATATGTCTTAAACCTTTGTGAGTAAGCACAGGATGGGCTCACAATTTCATCCTTAGTCTCATGTGAATGGTATGTAAACACAGGATTGCATGCTTGCAGGGGTTGATTGCTTTCCCGATCTCAGTGTGAGATTTGCCCAGCACTTCCAGATTTGTTATTCAGCACAAAGATGCAAAACAGTCTTAAGAGATAAGAAAAGAAGTTTTATTTAACAGCAAGACAATCCAGATGATATATCAATGAGTTTGTGGTGCCAAAACAACAGAAAAGAATAAATCAATACACGGGACTAAGAAGCACATTTTAAAGCAGGTCATTACAAAGATGCCTCTTTTCTGTATTTCTTCTCACCTTGGTTTAGTTTTGCTGAGTCTCAACACAAATTCTGATCCCCATCCTGGCCTCGGGGAACCTGAGCACACACACAGACCAACTGTGAGATAAGCAACTCACAGATTTCCTTCTCCAGAGAAATGTCCTGTCCCCTATATGTAGGTTACATTTAAAATTCAGCTGCAGTGAACTCCTTTAATCTAGGGCTGGCAGCACGGAGATGCCACTATCATGGTTTGAGAAGACATACGGCAGTGGACTGCCAGTCAGCAGGAAAATACATCTTTTGTATTATTTGCATAGTACAAAATGGGGAGGAAAAAACTTTTGGAATTAATCCAGACATAATTTTTACCTCTTTTGAACCAACAATAATTGACCTAGTTTCACTCCAAACAATAGGTGACCATTACAAACATAAGAGGTCTTTAAAAGCTCACTTTCCATCTCACCCACCCACCAAAGCTCTTTCTTTCTTTGGAGATTTAAATTGCCTCACTATAAAGAAAATTCATACTAGCTTTAGTTTCAGAAATCTGATCCTACATTTTTTTCCCATGAAGAATATTCCTTGATCTGCTATCTTTGGCATTTTTCCTAATCCTTACAAGCATTCATTATCTATTTTGTTTGGTTGGGTTTTGAGCTACATTTGGAGACATTATTGGCAAGTACTTGTAAATATACAGTAGCCTAGGTAACCTCTTCTTTTGTGTTTGCCTTCATGCACAGCGTTACTTTAAGCTTCCTCTGCCAGTGTGGGCAGAATTTAACTAAGTTCATAACAAGATATTTGCTCCATTTGACCATCTTTGAAAATAATTTCTTTAAAAAGAAGTAACTGAAGATACAAATTGAGAGCACTAAAGACAAAGGTTTTTACCCTTTTCATTGCTATTTTTGGTATTGTCCAGGTAAATTTAAAAATACAATTCTTCTCCTGTCTCAGGCTCTTATATTCAATTATTTCATTTTGAGAGTATTCTGACAATGATGGCTAGTTTAAAAATTTCTACTACCTCGTTGTTATATATATACTTTTTAAAAAAGGGATCAAAAAAGTCAGGTTTTTGACAGTAGAGTTGTGACTAAAACATATTTCAAACTCCTTTTTTCTTAGTTTTAACTTTCATTGTCTTATTTAATTTTATATGAGTACCATAGGAATTTGGGTTTCTACTCTTTACTCCATTATATTTCTATTTTTCCCTTTTTTATCATCTTCTTTAAACCCCCTCCATACCTATACAGCCTACTGCAACAAGGGCAGAGGAGACAAACACTGTTTGAAAATAGTGGGAGAGAATGATTTTTGCACTTTTGTCTCTCAATCAGAGAAACTCACAATAATGAGTGAGAAAATTTTATGTGAGTTGATAAATAATAACAATAGTAATAGCAATGCAATGCTGCAGCTGAATAAATATATGAATATGTAGCTGTGTATGTACTTTTAATTTTGAATATAAATTAATTTATACAGATTTCTCTGCAAGCCCCAAGCTTGCTTTCTCTTACCCAAGTGTTAATGTCAAAAATGCAAAATTTTATCCTGGAGTAATTTTTTATAACTGACTCATAACCCAGTGAATATAGGGGTATTTTTAATGGGAATGCTGACACAGTCTCATCTATTCTAGCTCAGACAGTGCTACTCAGTTTCTTGTACATAAAACTCATTTAAATGCAGTGATGACAAGAGCTTGTGTTTTCATAAGCCCTATAAAGTTCAGTTCAAACAAATACCTGTTATCAGGCTATTCAAGAAAAGGAATGTGGGAGGAGGGGTTGTTTTAATGTTTTACTTAGTTTTGAAGTGGTTGAATGGTTCATCAACCCACTGAGTAGTTTCCTTAATCATTTTCTTTTTAATTAATAGACTTGTGAACAACCACAACTGCCTTGTGGAAACACTAAACAGATGACTAACTTGCAGTGAGCAATCTACTCAATACAGTCTGTCTTAATTTGAGCCATACATGCTGAAAAATAAAAGCATGGCAAGCATGCAGGTTATTGTACAGCTTTGTGTCTGCTTTAAGTTAAAATAAGTCCCTGGTGAGCAGAAAGCAGCAATCATAAAACTGGGAGGAACATTTTAGATTTATTGCCACCTGTTAGCATGACTTTGAGCCATGTAAGGGATGTGCATTATCAGCTAGGTTAGTGTCACAGTGCTGGTGCTGGTGGCCACCATGGCTGCAGAAAGAGATGGTCAAGTGTCAGCTCTGTGGCCCAGAGCAGACATTAGTTATCACTGTGCTCCTTCTGTCCTGCTTCTGGATAGGAACCATCTACTTGGGTTCATTAGAAACCAGCCTCGAGGCAAGCCAGCTCTGCAAACTACAGCTGTCTAATTGGTTTTGCTTGTGTGCACTGTCTTTGCTTTTATTAATGGGGAAAAGCAACACAGCCTTTCTAATTAGATTGTTAAACATAATAGCTGAATGGCGCAGCAGTAAAGAATTTGCCCTAGTCTTTGTAATTCCAGAATAAGGCACAGCTAAGATCCAGGATTTTTCCAGCCCATTTCCCACATCATCATATCCAATGGTAATGAGACTGGGTGTTTTTTTTCCCTTAAAATAATGCAAACAATTGTAGGCCTTGCTAAAATCCAAAATAAATGTCAAAACAGAATTCCAGGAGCAAACACATCTCTCCCTTTATTCTGTTGTCTCTGCTTTCATTTGCTTCAAATGCTGGGGCTATGCACTAATTGGTGTCTTTGTTGGCAGTGAGCACAGGGAGGGGAAAATGCACAGGCTTGGAAGATGAGCTCTCCTCTCTGCCCAAAGGTGGTCCCCCTCAACTGAGGCTGAAATGCGCTGGTACAGTGGGGAAAGCTCAAAAATCACCATTTGCTGCATCTGTTTTGCCTATTAAGAAAGGAATTTGGTCTGTCAGTTCAGCACCTTTCATAGGCTCTAAATTGATTCAGAAGGAATAAGAAAGCTTCACAAAGCCAGTTTTTCTCAGTGCCTTAGATTCAAAGTTCTTGATTCTTTTATAGGTCCTTGCTGGTTTTCACATAAGGACTTTGTCAGCATGCTGAGCACATGCAGAAGGATGCAGAGAGGCCTCTGTTTCCATTTGCTTTCTATAGAGTAATTTAATGCATATCCTCACAGACATGGAAGGATTCCTAATACAGTTGAAGATTTTCTATTTTTTAACAATCATATTCTCTTTTCCTTTCACAAGTCTGCCCTGGCGAAAGAGTCTCCGTTGGATCCATAGGAAAAACAGAGTAGTGGGCAAATAAGCAAGTATCAAATAACTGTGCAATTTGTATTGATTCTAAGGTTTAAGTCACTCTTGTCAACATGGCAGCCAGATGCTATTTTACTACAGTCTTCAGTGACTCTTTTTGATTTCCTGGTTAGAAAGTAGGAAAAAGGAAAATGATTTGATAGAATAACCAAATATGAACTTCCCCATAAATGCTCTGTTAGAAAAAGTAAATTCTTCAGTACTCATGTAAAAGAGTTTTTTTTTTCTGGAATAACGCAGAAGAAACTGATGTTTGAGATGTATGAAAGATGTCATGGGAAATAGAAAACTATTCAATGTGCAACTGCAGTAAACAACAGCACGAGGAACTAGCTGTGCAACTTTCATGTGGGTGTCTTAAAGGAAACAGAAAATTAATAACAAAAGATAAGTGCACTACACAGCCTTTAGCATGTATTGGTCTCCGCTGCCTTAAGCCTTCTGAGTCAAAATGAATTTGATTTCTACACAGTGTCACTTCCTCATCTCTCAGAGTTGCACCCTGTTCTGCAGAATCTTCAGAACCAGAATTCTGAGAGGAATTGCTTGAACCACATAGTCTCTTTCTATTATGTCACGGTCACATCACCCTCTATTACCAGAAGCATGCACAGCAAATAAAACTCTTTACGTTTCCAAAATTGGAGACTTTTTCCTTCTCTTTTATCTATAAACATGATTTTATATCATACAACTCTTTTAGTTCTTGGGAAATTGCAATGTTTAGGTAACATTTGTAAATAGTAAATACTGAAGAATTTTGGATCAATACACAGAGGATTCCATCTTTTCTGTCAGAGATTATTTCTGAATATGAGAATGACAAGTAGGTACTTCTAAGAAATTTACTTTAGTTACTTATCTGCCTTTTCCCTGGCTCATCCAACTGGGATATAAACATCATTTTAATAAGTAGATATGAATCTATCACAACTGTATTCACCAACCAAGATCTCACCAGAATGGTAACATTTAATTCCAAAAATTAGGTTCCAAAGATCTCCATTAAAGACCTGCTTCATAAAATGGATTTGAGAGACCTTAGGAGGTCATTGGTTGCTTTTTACTGTTACATGAAGTTGCTCATGGCTCTTTTCTGACAAATTTTTATTATCTCCAGGGATGGAGTTTTCGCATCTCTAGGCAATTTGCACCAGTGTTAGACAATACTCATGGTGAAAATTATTTCCTGATAGCCAATAAAGACTTTTTTGTTTTGCACTTTGTGTCTGTTTTCCTTCTTATGATTTTGTTGCGCATGCCCGAGAGAAAACAACATTAAGATCTGGCTTTGCCTTCTGTCCTTCAGACTGAGAAAATCAAGGTTTCTCAGATAGTCCTTGTACATCAAGGACTTAGCAGCTAATGACTCTCAGTAAGTCCAGATGATAGACTGGACTCATTCCAGTACCTTGGGCTTAGTCTTGTCCTGGGGAGTTCAGAGCTGGACATAGGCTCAGAAGTATGGAACAAAGAATGTTCTACTACCTAAGTTTGGAGACTCTGCTCTCACTAGCTCAAGTCACTCACCAGGACTCTTTGTTCTCTTTTCAAAGTTGCCTTCTTCCCAGCCTGTCTTGTTGCATGGGACTGTTCTATACCACACTGGAAGAATTTATACCTGCCCTTATTGAACTTTGTGAGTTTTCTGTAAGCCCACTCCTCATTGTACTGATGTCTTAAGTGTGTTTCTTCCTTATTGTTGTCACTGCTTGTAAGAGAGAAACTTGCCTTCCCAGAACTGGTTTCCATGGCTGCTGGGGAAAACCATTTAATAAAAATAAGTGAAGAGTTTTCTCTTTAGAACTGGCTGGTAACTTTCCAGGAAGTTCAATAAGACCTTTTTCCAGGGAAGTCCCTCCTAGCTGAAGCACAAACCCATAGGAAAGATTGAGCCAGGAACCAGGAGGAGCTGTGCTGCCTATCTGATGCATTTGGTCTGCAGGGTCTGAGAGCAATGTGTCTTAGTGAACACAGAGAGGGCAGGAAATTAGAACTGTTCCCAAAGTGGCCAAAATTTAGAGCACCACACCCTGGCAGCTGTACCACAGTCTAGAACACACATGAGCTGTTAGGCATGAGAAGA
>VZRX01007030.1:0-45599 GCA_013398075.1 Notiomystis cincta
TTATGAAGTTTGTACATAGTTGGAATATTAAAGGAGTGAGAGGATAAAAACGAAACAGTTCTTTAGATTTCATCAGCAGACTTTGGGCTGTGTGATGGCAGTCTCTGTGGGTTCATTCAACATTGTACCATGATGGAAGAAAAAGAGCTTGAAGTTGGATCTGAAAAAACTCTAGTTATGGTAAAAAAAATTAGTTTTAATAAGCTGAAGAAGACTGTAATTCATTTGTAAAGGAAATACTTTGCTTTCCAAATACAGTGGGCATATTTAGCTTTCTAAAACAGCTTTCTTTCACCCACTGAATTACTCAGTTCACCTTTAAAAATAGAATATCTACAATGGTTTTTCTTAAATTCACAACACAGTGTATCAAAACTTATAAAATAATTAAACATTTCCTTGGGCATGAGTTATGCCTATCATTTGGTGATGAAGAGCCCAACAAAACTTCACATCTTCAGACAATAGTGACAGGAAAAAGATAAGATGGTTCTGGAGTTCAGCATTACAACTTGATAAGAAAAAAGTATTTTCACATGGCAAGGACCTGAAGTCCTACTCACAGATTTCCTACTGGGATGTATTCAAAAGCCTTCAGAGTACTTCATGAACTTTAAATTTCAGCTGACCTACACCTCTGCATTAAATGTCCTTGATCTTTTAAAAGCTTCCCATTCCCTTTTATTATAAAACCCCACCAATCTGTCTATTGGACATATCTATCCTTTCCATAAAGTGGCATAATTTAAAATATGCACCAGTAGCCTGCTAAATTCATAGGATCACAGATTCAAAGATTTGTTTGGATGGAGGGGACCTTAAAAATCATCTTGTTCCATGTCATGCCCAGGGAGGGACACTTTCCACTAGACCAGGTTGTTCAAAACCCCATCCAGCCTGGCCTTGAAGACTAACAGGAATGGGACATCCACAAGTGATCTACAAATTCAAGTACAATCAAACACACTTTAGAAAGAATTTAAGTCATTTTCTATAAATAAATGGGAGAAGTTTGTGTTAGGTAAACATGAAACTGAGTCATGTGTTGAAGATTGCTTCAGGTGCTTAAGTGTTTGGCAAGCACTCTGAAATAATTTAAAATATTAATCCGGTTACATTATTGACATATTTTGCATTCTGTTCTTAGATAAAAAAAATACACCAGTATTCAGCCATTCAAGAGCTGGTCATCTGTTATTTCAAGTTCAATATGATTTATCTACCTTTCTAAAAGTACTAATAAAGCCCACTTCTTCACATTCTATATTTTCAAGAGAGTTTACGGTTTATGCAGGCTGGTCACAGTTGAGTATAATATATCTATGTGTCAGAAATTGGAACCGGCAGTAGACATTATAGATGAATTGCCAGGAAATTACCCCAGTGTGCTGACTTCCCAAATTCCTTCAAATGACTTAACAGGCTTGACATGGCAGCTCAGTGTTCAGTTTGCTTAGGGGACTTTAGGAGAATCAGTGGTTCCAATCCATTGCTAAGGTTTGAGTTTTTCACATTTACATAGCAATAAGGAGCTTAGGGAATCTGTAACTGGCAAAGGCAAAAGCATTTAAGGCAGTATTATTGCCAATAACATTGTTTAAGCTCATGGCAAAATTAAAATTTAGAGCCTTTATTTTTCTAAAAAAAATTAAATGGGCAGATGATATTATTATTGCTGAATTGTTGATAAGCAACAGCACCTTTGATCTGCATGGCTTTGGGATCATGGCAGCACTGGCAGTAGCAGACATGCTCATTTTTGATGAGACAATGAAGTGTGTAGGGGTGACAGACTTTATGGCAAAAGGCATCACATATCTTCCACAAATCACTCATTTGTCGAGTTTGGGATGGTATAATGCTGTGACCTATGAAATTAAAAGCAGAAACCCTGATTTTCTCTTTATGTAGCTCCTTGCATCATCCAGGATAGAGAATGACTGTTGGGCTCTCATTGCTACATGAAATTAAAGGCATTTAGAAAATGTAGCATCATTCTGCTGAGATCAGGGAATTCCCCTCAGATGTAACACACTGTGGTCTAACATCTTGGAACTTACACATAAAGCTAGGAAGTGGATACAATAAAATAAATTTTCTTATTTATTATAAATTCGCCCTTGCAACATTTTCTGCTATTATTTCACAGAACCTTTAAATTAGAAAAAAACTGAAGCAAATAAGGGTTGCCAAGATCTAGTGAGTGATGGGAAAATGGCCTCCAATGAGACTCTTCTAATAATTGAACTTAAGGTGTGTCAAACTGTTGTTAATGCTACAACTAAAATATTCTACGTGTTGTTAGAGCTTGGCTGATTTCCAAAACAACCACAGTCTAAACATAAAAGAAAACTGAACCAAAAATTACTGAAAAACTGTACCACATTAGATAGAGCAATAAAGATACCAGGAGGTAATTGTTTTGACTATACCAATGTCCCTTTTTTACTATGATATAACTGTACAGCAATTAGGTTATTCTTGTAAATGGCATGGTGACTACAGCTGCAAAAAGACATCACTGCCATCTTCTGGCAATAGCTCGTTCAGCTTGCCAGCATGTGGGTTTTCATTTATTTATTTCCCTTTTCATAGAACACTACACAGGCAATCAGGGTTTTTTGTTTACAAGACCAGGGAAATGTAAGTATTGTGCTTTAGCATTCAGAATTTTTTTGATCAATAATCCTGTTCCAGAATTCCTGCACTGATATGTAACTCCTACTGGTGAAACATTCTTGAGGCTGATTTCCCTTTGAGGATGAAGAGACCATAAGTCCAGAAATTTGCATTTCATAGCACAATCTTGTATTATACTTGTATCCCACAGTGTGAGCTACCTGATGACTGAATGTATGGAAATAGAAATGCTATGTGTCATGAAGATCGAGTTCAACTGAAAGTCAAAGATGCTGCTATGATCACCCTCATTTATATTTGCTGAGGGTCTAAATCTCTTAAGCAGGTTAGAGTTAAGTATTTGTCAGTGTGACAAAACTCTGCTTTCTGCTTCCTCCAGAACCTTTAGTGCCTCAGCTTTACCTCTGATAATTTGGTGGGTTCTGTTTGTCGCTGATCATCAAACAGAAACAAAACAGCAGCAGTCTGTCTTGCTCCAGGAGATGTAGCTCAATTCGTGACATGATCTTTACTCATCTTAGCTTCAAACATAATTGCTACTAATAAGTAATAATACTGCTTTAAATAACTAATTCCAATCTTACTTGAGATGTATTCACAATGTCCCCTCCTGGACAAGAGCTATGGCCTGTAATGCAATTGCTTTATAAAATGTAATACTCATTCCCCTAAGTATTTGTTTGGAAACCATTTGTCATAACTTTGGAATTTCCTCAGATACTAATTTAAAATGTAAATGCTTTCATTTATTTTTTTTTCTTCACGTTCTTAAACCTGACCATTGCTCAGTTTATGACAAATTAATAAATACATACACACACATTTTTGTGTGGGAAGGTAAACACAGGACAGAAGAATATGGAGTGCTTTTGGACAATGATTCACGTATGTGAATTGCTGTGTCCTCACACAGCAGCAGGGGAGGATTTCAGGTCAATTCTTCCATGCAAAGCTTTATTTATAGTCCTGACTGAGGTAATCAGAGACTATGGAGGTTCAGGGGCAGGTCCAGGAGGCACTAAGCAACTCAGTACTTTGGCCATTCCAAAGTAGACAGTGGAGACAAGAACTTGCTGGCCTTGCTGGATGTGCAGCAAAGGCAGCCAGAGAGGTTTCATTGATTTCTGAAGTTATCCTACTGGCAGGAATGATGAGTTACTCTTACAGTTCATACAGATCTTCAGCAGCCTTATTTTTGCCTTATGGCTCGCCACCCTATCAGAAACTGGACAAAATTTTCGCCCAAACGTGTCTACATAGGTAAACAGTAACTTTTATGTAGATGTTGCCATGATCAGCCTGCCTTGAAGCTTGTTTCTGCAATAAACAAGCATTTGGTCCAGTGGTCTGCTGGCCACAAAGTAATTTTTGTCTCTGGCCCCACAGAGCAGGGTGAGCAAATGTGGTAGATAATGCCAAGTATCCCCTACCTTTGCTGGCTTCCTCTTCACTGATCCGCAGCCCCACCCCCAGCATCTCTGCTTGACTGGTTTTTCAGAAGGGAAAATATATTTCCCTTGTACTTTCTCTGTATTGCAAGCCTAGCCTCGATTTGCAGTCTATATATTTAAGCATAAATCTTGCATTCAAGTCCTCACAACCACTGTGAGAGTCATATCACTCTTGGAGATATTTCCCTTTCAAAGCAGCCAGCCTGTCCTCAGAAGAAGAGATCTGAGATAGTAAATTCTCCTGAATCATTTTTTTATTGGAAGCAGAGCTGTTCTCCATAAACGCAGGAGCCAACCATCTTCAAACCCAGAGCCGGACAGTGGCTATTCACTGTCCATTCATGCCAGTGACAGATGCCTGGCAATCAGGAGCTGCTTGTCAGGCACAGAACACACACTTCTGTTGAAAGAGCAGAGAGGCTGTTGGTGAGCATCAGCTTTTACGGTGAAGCTGGCACAGGTTTCCCCCCAGCGCCGCTCAGAACCCGCCCGCCGCAGCGCCAACCCAGCTGTGAGCCAGCTGCTGGCTGCGAGGAGGAGGAACAGAGATCCTCTAAAGTACTTCTCCTGGTAAGCAACTTTGCAAAAATGTAGCTGCAGCTTTAAAGAGCCCTCCTAAAGCACACATCTCCTTGCCTTACCTGCTGGCTTTTATCAGTCCACTGCTGGTTTGGCAATTTGTGGTTTGTTAGCATACAGTGATTGCCTGCACACTGATTTAACAGCAAACTGAAAAAGAGATGCAAAGAGAGGATTACAGAACAGGCTTCACTTTGCAGTTCATCAGCCCCAGCTAGTTTTATGTTTACTTTCCAGAGCTTCCAGAAAACTACTGTAAAAACAGGAGATACCATTCTTATCATTTACCCATAAGCAGTGGGTTTAAATCAAATCCAGTCCCATCAATCAACCCTTCAGAAGTACCTGGCTGCTAGTAGGTTGCTGTGCTCAACTGAGTGCTTTTGAAAACAGATCAAAAACTTAAGTAAACTCAATTTTTTTTTTTTTTTTACATTCACTTTGATCCTAAATTTTGCAATAAAATGCAGCACAATGTGTTCAATAGTGGTGACATGGGGGGAAGAAACTTTAGCATGGAAAAATCAGTTACAAAGTAACAGAAGAAGTACTGGAAGGTCCCTTCCTCTTAGACTTTTTTTCCTGGCTTAGTGGAAAGTGAATGAAATGAAATATAAATTATGAATTAGCAGCACACAGGAAACTATGCAATAGCCATTACACCATAATGTCATTTATGTTAGTCCCTTCCCCACCCTTTTTTTGTTGGTTGTTTTATCTCTTCATTCTGCCTAGAAGTTGACCTGAATTGTGGCACATTCCCAGGAGTTCCTTAAGAAATGCAATATCTATTTTTATCATATTAACCTTAACAATTCATTAAAAAGCCACCTTCCTCCAGTGGTCTTCTCTTTACAACTAGTCCTAGTAGATTGGCAGCTGAAATAGTGCAGAGGAGTACTAAAATTTCTGATTTTCTGAGTTATTAGTCAATGTAAACAGCACTTGTACCAGTGCAGTCTTAGTCTGCAGTTTTTCAGAAATTAAGACAGACTGGCAGCAGTGAGATTAATGTGGATTTGTAATGGTAAAATTCAGCTTTTATTTGTATGTTATTTGTATACTGTGTTAGCTTTATTTCAAAGTTAAATATCAAATGCTGCTTTGTTTATTGCATTAAAGGTTCTCTTATTTTAATCACAATTTTCAGGGGGGTAATTCATAAAAATTGGCATATAAACTAACTATTGGAATATTCATATATGACATTTACTTATAAACCATTCGTGAAGCAATCATAATAAATCAATGTAGAGGTCTTGATGATTCTCCTGCTTCCATATTATCACAAGTATTTTAAGATTGTTAGTGACTCTGAAATACTCTAAACTTTCTTTGTAACCCAGATCATTAGATTATGTGAATAACTGTAACCCCAGTCTAGAATTTCTCTGCTTCCTTTCAGTCTTTTTCCTTTCCTGGTTAATTCATACTTAGGTCAGTGTTACACAGGACATGAAATGGAGCCCAGAGTGGCCGTCCTTCTGTATCACAGTCCAAAAAGGCATTTAGGAGATTACTCCTATAGCAGCAGCTGTCATAGTTGTTTGATAAAGCTCAAAATATGCTCTAAATTCCTTCTGAGCTGAGTACCAATCCCTCCAGAGCCTGGAAAGAAGAAGATAAAGATATTAGGAAGCCTTTATGATGACAAGCATTTCAGAAGCCTGCAGACCTCCTTCTTCAATTGGTAGTTCTTCTGTTTTGTATATTTTAAAACCTAACAACATTTGAGACAGATCTTGCAAGCTGGGAGGATGGGAATTCTCAGGAACTGACTTTTTCCTGCTAGTGGGAAACCATTGTTTGCTGGTGCTGGCAGGAATTGGAGGAGTCTGACTAAAAAATAGTACTGGAATGAAGTATTATTCCGTGATTAATAGGATATTTTTCCTTTCAAGTGTGGAATGCCAGCACCTTCCCAAAGCCTGTTCAAATCTGGTGTGTGATGCAGGGCCCCCTGCACGTCTGGGTGCACGAGACATGATGTCAGCTTCAGCAATACCTCCCAGCCACGTTATCGTGCTGCTTCTGCATTCTGCACCCAGACATTTGGAATTCCGCATCAGCTGCCGGAACACAGCGTTGGGATTGGAGACCCACTGATCATTTCACTGCCTGAGTGGCCAGAAGTCACCCTTGCTAATCGTTGCTGCCTTTAATCACTATCATTGCACTAATTACAGGCTGATATTCTCCAGCTTCTCAGAAACGCTGAACGGTTGGAAGTGAAAATAATACAATGCAAGCAAATTGGATTCTGAAATTGCTTCCTTATTCAGGAAGAACCACAAGAACATCTGAGAATTCCAATAAATTTACACCACCCGAGAAGTGTTTGCTGTAACAAATAGAAACCACAAATAAAAAAAATAACGAGCCCCCACTTCTCTTTCACCACTTTTTTTCCCATAATTAAAAATCTTCTGATTTTTTTTTTCAAAACAGAGTATCTGGTAATGCTTCCTGCTACAGATTTTTTCTTTTAAAATGCATTTTAGCAATTCTGACATTTATATAAAAGACATAAAGATTCCAAGCTCCTCAGTGCATATACTTGCATTTTTTCAACTTTTACAAATGTTAAGCAGATTTAGGAAGTGGAAAGTGACTACTGTTTGTTATGAACTGTATTCATAAATCTGCCTTGGATGGACCTAAAGTAGATATGAGTAAATGACTAATGGACCTGAATTATTGAACTGTTACTTGCAGTTCATAAATAACACACTTTTCCTTAAAGCTGCCTATATTTTGTATTGTAAGCTTAGGATCTAAAAGCTGCTGCATCAAAGTGAGTTTGGACTAAGAAGCTTTCTCAGAAACTGCCAGAGCAGGAGATGTCATATATTAAAAAGCAAGCAGCATTTCTATGCCACAAGGAATAGGCACATTCCTTTTGACATGTTTATTTCTAAAATATAGTTATACTGGAATTTACTGTCTCTTCCAGACTTGTTTCACAAGCCCACTGGACTGGACAAACAATTCCAAAGAGTATAGCTTGATAAGAAAAGAAAATAATATTTCAATATATGCCCCTCTTTTTCCAGTGCTCATCCTCAAGAACTGATCAAATACTTAAACCTCAAAAAAATTATTAAAGCTGGGTATTACATACAGGGAACATTTTGCCTACAACTGAAATGCAGTAACCTCTCCACTAAGCACTTTTTTATTTCTTTAAGAAAGCCATGGTATGAAATATATTTGTAACTTATTTCTTCTTAATAATTTATTTCCTATTCCAATAACTTAAACAGTTATGTAAAAATTGCTGTAAGGCAGTATAGATTTTTGTACATAACCATCCCTGTAATCTTTTAGTTTGTATAAGACTGCATAGAGCTTTAGATAATTGTTTGGTTTAGAAAAATCTTTTTCTTCCAACTCTGTTTCTAAAACTGTTTTTCAAGTTGCAGCAAGGCTTATTTCTTGATGTTTATTGTTTGCACTTTGATCAGTGCAAGAATTATGTTCAATTAGGTTTTATTCTAAAAAGTAAGAAAAGTTCTTGCAATGGTGTCACTGATGCTTTAGCTGATTCTTTTTCAACTATTGTCTAATAATTTCTGCAAACTCTGAGAATTTCTGGCTTCCATATGAGTAAACAGTGCCTGTGAGTGTTCTGTTAACAACCAAATTTCAGGAATAATTTTGCAAGGAAAAATTGTGTGAGCTTCATTCAAGAAGTAAGCTCCTATTGGACATAACACAAGCATTTTTGAAAGACCTGTGCAAAACTGAACCTACAGCTGGTCTCTACAACTATTTTCTCCCTTGCTTTTCCATGTACATTCATCCATTCCATATTTATTATCAACAAAGTTCCCAAAGATCATTATCCCCATTTAGAGATGATTAAACTTGAAAAGTGTTCTTGCATGTATATCCCAATCTCTGCATCCAGTACATTTTCTGATTTTGTTAGATAAAGATATTTGTTATTTTTGGCATAGTTTGATACTGCCATTTTAAGGTTCATGATTCTGTCACCTTCTGCTGCTAACATGTATTTTTATGAGGAAATAACAAAATGTTTTCCATTTGGTTCATCTTCACCTCAGATGTTAAGAAACAGAGATTTACAAATTTGCCTGAAGATGTTTCTAAAACTGTATTTTGCTTCCATCTTTTTGTGGAGGTTTCACTGAGGTCCCATTTTCTGGTGGTTCTGACAGTAACTACCAAGAGAGTGACATTTGTAAACATTTCAAGCTCTTTTGTGGTAGGATCCTCTCTGATATAAGAGTCAAAGGAATATTGGTATAGTGCTTATGAACTATTTTATGACTGAGCTGATGGAAGAAGCTCTGCATGCAGGTTAAAATTTACTTTGGATGTTCCTCTCAGGATAAGAAAAGAATTTTCTGAATGTTTTATGAGCTGCTCATCATGTCTGCTTTAGATTTTGAAAATTTTTACAGAATAGTGTTCTGTTAGAATATTCATTTAGAATTTTCTTTAAATAATTTTCTAATGTGAGTCAATATAACTGTTCTTTTGTGTCTGAAGAATAGAGAAATTTTATATAATGTAGCACTCCATTTCAAAATAATTTTTAAGAGGAATATTTTCCCTTTCACTTCTGAACTTATTGCTATTATGTCACATAATAATTTTATTTAAAATATAAAACAATTTTTAAAATTTTGTTAGACACATTTTAACTTATCTATTTTTCCCATCAGAGGGAGAGTTTTGACACGTGGCACTATTTCCTGAGCTCATGATGAAACCTGCCTGTTTCACCTCAGCTTGGACATGAGCCCTTTCTAAATATAAGCATATCTAAGTAGAGTAGTTGTACCCAGAGCATACTCGAGCCTGGAGGACTCCTGTTTGCTCATTCCAGTGTCTCTGCTCTGTCACCCATAAGAGCAGGATTTGATCAGAAGATCTTTTTGCATGTGATTACCCACAAAAGGTTAATCTGATTTTGGCACAGGAATTCAGGAAGAAAAAATGATTAATAATTACAGATATTCAGGACATAGTGCAGTGCAAAGACATGTTC
The DNA here is from genome assembly GCA_013398075.1 of Notiomystis cincta. Taxonomy (NCBI): domain Eukaryota; kingdom Metazoa; phylum Chordata; class Aves; order Passeriformes; family Notiomystidae; genus Notiomystis; species Notiomystis cincta. Next base: position 9,688 of record VZRX01007030.1, read on the forward strand.
AAATTTAATATTAAGCATATCATGCTGGTAAAGGCACTATTTGCTTAAATCTTGACTGTGATAAACTGCAGCAAAGTTTTCCATCTGAATCAGGCTATAGTGAGTCAGAATTACAAAGAAAACTATTTTGGCATCATTGTTGATCAGAAGCAAAGTTATGACAATTACTTTTTTACACTAAAATTTTTAAATTGCAAAATTGGATAGCACAGCAGACACTTAATAGATAGGAGCTATTAACAAATAAAATATATCAGAATAGCTCAAGTCCTGGGATTCAGAATTACAGAAGAACTAATGAAAGCCAGGAGCTTCGGCACTGCACCAAACCCCAGTGACTCAGCTAACAGCTCTGAAATTGTGCATGGAGAAAACCTACCCTCCCACCCTGCAGAAAATAAAAATAAAACAGGGCTCTTCTGTGATAATTACTCCAGCACCGTGCCCAGATTTCAACTCCATGGACACCCCATTTGACACTGATACAAACAAACTATCTGTCTCCCTCGCTGGCCTGCACTCCTAACAATAAAATTGTCTGACAGTGTAGACATGATATAATTCAAGTTTTCTAACCAGTATTTTTCCTGGGTGCCTTCCCTTTGCTGTCATGAGTACTTTGCCAGATCTGCAACAAAGACAAAAGTCAAAGCCTGCTACTCCTGCTCCTGATTTTAAGTCAAAGACAATTAAGAATTTTTTTTCTCCCCCAGGAGGAAACTATTACATGAATTATTTCAAAATGTAAAGAAAAAAAAATATTATCAGGAAATCTATTTCCTTTGCAATCTTTCTCACACACTCAGAGGTTCCCCAAAGGTTGTAGGTCTCTGTCCCTCAGGGAAGCACAGCAATGCTGCTGGGGAGGGAGGCTGTTTGTGGGCAACAAATAGATGAAGAAATGCTTGAAGATGCTCAATTATTACTCATAGAAGAAAGATCTGTGCACAGAGGATCCTTTGTGATCAAGTAAGTCAAAGGAAGGTATTTTGGCCAAATGAACTTTGTGTTAAGCTGTCCATGGTGCAGAGTTTAGCTTTTTATTTTTCCAGAAGAGCTGCAGTGTTTACAAACATGGGGTTTTCATGACTCATTGCCTAAACTATGAAGTACTCTGTCTTCTCCTTACTAGCTTAAGCATATCCCAAGCAATTCTCTTTGATTTTGGTCAAAATTCAGAGCACCACAGTTTAGTCTATACAATCTTAGTATTTTATATTTTTTTGAATTTTCTTCTGATATCTATACTCCTCCCAGGTTCTCTTTCACTGTTTAAAGTGCTAGCCTATTTTTCTGGAGTGAATAACGCAAGAAACTGAGTGAGAGGAAAAACAAATTTTTCAGAGTCTGTGTACATGTTTCTTTTTAAAAGTTTCCTGTTGGCTTAAGCACATTGTGTTCCTCTGTATCACATCCTTTCAGAGCCATATGTGGAAGCAATAAAGTGTATCCTTGCCTTCAAAGATATGGAGTATTTCTTTAGCCAACTGACTAAGGAAAATACTATGAACCCATTAACAAATATGGTTTTATGTGGTCAATTAATCATAGAGAGCAGGCTGCAGAGCACAGCTCAGGAAATATTAGTCAGCACAGGCAATGGGTAACTGTCAGTTACTGATCCCAGGATTTCTTGCCAGGGGAAGGCAGACAGCACATTAGCAACAAAACACACCAAGTCTGCCAGCACTTTCCATTAAGATCAGATTTCCAGCCCTAGAAATGCTTGCAGATACAGGTGATGATAGCTGATGAACTTCAAAAGGAGACTTTTCTTCCTTAAACCAGAGATGTGCCCATTAAAGTGGGCACAGCCTGTTTCCTCTCTGTTCCCCCACTGTGCCTCAGCCAAAAATGAGGTGTTTTCATTGCTGTGCAAATGTACAACATGCACTGAAGAAAGAAAAATATCTTGCAAGACTGTGAAGTGCACATACCCTGAACACTTCACTACCCAAACACTTGAAGATACCACCTTTTTTTCTTCTTGTTAATAAACAAAGGATTTATGTTTTCCTGACAAGTGCTGTCCTGCATAAGGCATGCCTGAGCATTAATCAGACTAACAGATTTGCCTGTCCTGTGGAGAGAGAGAAAGTTCAAGGGGAAAACAAGACAAATAATAACCCAATTATGCTATAGAAAAAATACTTAGAAGGAAGTGGCCTTTTTCAGATTTGGATGAAATTCACAGAAATAGCATCTGATTTTAAAATTCTATTAATTTTACAGGTAAAATTTGGAATAGTTCCATTAAACACTGAAAATTATTGTGTTTTGTTACTTCTGCTTTTTTGGGAATTGAGTTTTATGAGTTTTGAAAAATTTGCAAATATTTGTCATTTTTTTATGTCTTCTCAACCTCCAAAATTTGGCAAAACTCAGTTTTTTTTCTAGGTACCTAATTAATAGCTTGTGTTAGACCAGCAATTTTCAATCTCTGATCTAAACCAACAGTTGCATCACAGTAGGAGTTGTCCACTGCAGCTCCTGACACCACTGCTCTGATACCACCCCTGGCACGGGCATTCCTTCTGTGCCACATCCCCCCACAGGGCCCACGAGCTGAACAAAGCCTGTAGAACCTCAGCTTTATTTGCCTCAGAAGCTGGAATATGTTGATGAGTGAATTCAGGAAGAGAAATCTGGGTCCCACACTCAAGTCATAAAAGTATAAACCCCAGGGATTAGCTACTGTGCTCGTAAATCTCTGTGTGAAGATGTGTACATTACCAAGTCTACAATTCAACTTGATATATAAATGTGATTAATCAGACTAAATAGAGAGGTCTATAAAACAGCTTGCCTCCACTGTCAACAGAGATCTAGTCAATATAATCAGTGGAGTATAAGACACAGTTCAACTCACTTTAAAGATGCTGTCTAAAATTTGCCAAATTAATTAGCCTTTAACTACGCATTATATTTTCTTCTGTTGACATAAAGGCAGACAGCTCAAAAATGAAAAACCTAAGTTCAGACAGAATAAACATAAAATCTAAAACGGGATACAATCTGGAAACTTGAAAGTATTCTCAGTATTGATAGGCATTAAGAGTTAATAGTGCAATTACAAGCACTTATTAATCGTCGTTAATAATTTGGTTTTAATTCCCATCTTTCTCTGCCTCAATGAGTATAGGCAGCTTTATTGAAGCATGTCAGAGAGGTGGCATTTCATTCACTACCCTCCACACGGGACTCAAAGCTAGAATTATATCCAAAGAATGCCATGAATAGATCATTCTGTCTGGGATTGTCTTCAGAAGATTTGTGGTGAATATAAAAAAGGTCATGGAGGTATAGCTGCCCAAGAGTAAGAGATCATCTTTCTTGAACTGAACCAGGAAGGCCTTACAGAAACAAAAGATTCACATATATACATCTTTATGTTTTATATCTTCTAAGACTTACGGTTTCTCCAAACTCAGCTGAGGAGAGCTACAAATTGTCATTCTGTTATTTACAAAAAAAACTTGTTATTTTTCATTACAGATTGCTTTAAGTGTGGCAACACTGCTGTGTCTGAACAATGATGCATATTCCATGATATATTGGGTTTTTTGGATGACCTTGTCTGTTCAGCTGCTGCACTTGCTCAGCTGCTGTCCTGTCACTAAAAAGGACTGTCACTGGTTCCATTAAAAAGTGCAGATAGTGTGATAGAAACACACACCAGTAACTCTTCTACAAAGATTTTAAAAGATCTCATCTCTAGCATTATTTTACACTACAAATGAAATTTTACAGATCATTAGTCCAGAATGTAAGCTAGTTGTTTGACAAAATGAATTAAAAAGTCTAGGATTATTTCACGTAGAAAAGTATAGTCTGCACATGTGCCATAATTATTTTCTGTAGAAATTCCCAAGCACTATTGTTTGTGCAGACTTGCACTGCATAATTAAAGCCTCTGTATGTGGCACTGTGTGGACATTAGTGCTATGCAGCCTAAAAGCTCTGAATTAGCCCTTGAAATATAATGAATATGTGACAGATGAAAGAGTTCTGCAAAACCAGAAAGCTGCTCACACACCTGCTGTTGCCAAAATACAGCAAGCTTCTCACCAAGGAATCTCATCTTGTGCTAAACTGTGCAATGTCCTTGTACTGGATAAGGGAAATCATTGTGTTTACAGCTATGAAAATCAACCCTGAGTTTCAAAATATTTAAAACCAGAACTAAGTATCATTTTATTTCATTAGAAGGCTTGTTATATATATTACATAAATTTCTCTTGTAAGAGACCAAGAGGTCATTTATGGCTTCTCAATTTACATGCCATGGTCCACCACACTGAGCTCAGTCCTAAAAACATGTAACTTATGGGAGTCAATCCAAGTACTCTGTCTGACATCATATACAGTCCTGGCTGTTTATTTCCTCATCCTTCCAAAGCAAATGAAAGATGTAATTTTTTTCCCCATTCTTCCCTTCTCCTCAGTAGTCCACAGACATGAGCTAACTAGATTTGAGTAGTGAGAACTGCTCCTCCCATTTACCAATAGCAAATCATTCTCTTTGTCTTCAAAGGTGTACAAAAGCTAATTTTTAGTTCAAGAGGAGGATGTGAACTTCTCTTTAACAGCAAAAAGAAAAAAAATTAAGAGTGTCTTTGAGAAAAAAAAATCATTTAAACACAATTTTAAAATAAAATTATTGTATTTAATTTTCTTTTGCTTTCACTTTCAGTATTTTATTGAGGTTTTCCCTACAAAAATGCTGAGGTAGTAGCAGAAATATTTTCCTTTAAGGTTTAAAATCCCTGTTGTACCATAACAAGACATTTAACAATTAACACATAATTATGTACAGCTTTCATTAAACAAAAAACCACAATGAATCTGCACTCTGGCCATGATTTCTAGGAATGAAGAGTATGTGTATGCATGTGTTTTCTAAATAGGACACTTATTAAGATTTTAATTTGCTGTCAAGGACAACTTACCATATCAAGATGAATCTTTTATGATTCATTTACCAAGTGTGACTGAGGCAACTGACATTAATTTAATCTGTGATTGTGAGCATTAGTATTCATAAAGAATCAGAAGCACAAATAGAACCATTTAGTCTTTCTTTTCTTCTGAAGCAATGGGTTTATGTTCTGTAGTGAAGATCATATTGAGTTGCAGACTTTTAAATAAATGTTGAAATAGAAATACTGAGCTGAAATAATAATACTTTGGAATATTTAGTGCTGCTCCTTAGAGATACATTTGAGTGAAATACTGTAAAAAATATATACAAGTTTAATATTTACTCCCATAAAGCAGTGTTTAACCTCAATAGTCCTTGTCATTTCTCATCTGGCCTAGGACTTAAATTTTGGGGGAGTTTAACCCTGATTTAGAATGAATTGGGAAAGGGATGGGATATAGTTAACATAAAGTAAACTTTCATTTTTTATGTCCCATATTCTCTAGAACATGAAAGCAAGACCAGCCACATTTTGCCAAATTAATAGTACATAAAAAATCTCTGTTTCATAAAAGCAAGACAACATCATTGCATAATACACATGAAACTACAAGGTGTTTATTGTTAAATTGGCCACAGGAACATAGCTAACCCAGATCTGAAAACAAAATTTATTAATTAGGCTTCCCTAACAACTTTTCCCTAGATGGGAATGTGAAGAGGGGAAGGACATTATCAACCAAAACACCACCTTCATTTCCTGTGCACAGGGCTTTGAACTCAAACTACCTCTCCATGTCAGAGATTTAGGGGGGAACAATAAAATGCTGTGCCTGTGCATCTGCTCAGCACAAAACCTGACAGAGCTGTGGCTGCACCACTGTGAACCTCAGCATTGTCCCAAAGGGCCAAGGTTGGCCCATCAAAGAGAACATGGAGGGACAGATGTTCTCGTTGATTATGTGATTTGCACATTAATGTAACACCTGTGAACTGAAGATTTCTCCTGATTCCTACATGTGTGATTGGAGGAGAACTGTCAGCAATGGAAGTAGTCAAGGAAACAGCATTCAACAAAGAAAATTGTACAGAGTACCTGCTGAGGGCTTTGCCCAGACACCCTGGTCTCTTACAGGTCTTCAAGCAGCAGACTAAAGCCTGTTAAATGTGCCTTGAGGTACCAAGAAATAAGACATGTTAACAATATAAGCTGCAGAAGTGGCAATCCAAGGAATTACTAGAACATTGAGAATTTATAGATTTCAACAAGAAACACATTCAATGATATAATGATGTAATCACTTCATATTTGAGCTAAGGTTAATTTTTTATTCCAGTACAAATTTTGCATTTCAGTCTAGACAACCTTCAACAATTGTGTGGGTATTTTTAAGTTCTGGCTCACAAAATAGTGGAATTATTTCAGAATTAAGCTGCCTGGGAATACAAATATTGAGAGTTGTTGGCTATGTAAAGCCAGCTAATTAAGTAAAATACGGATTTTTTAACTTCCACAGACGTAGCCATATGACACTAACAATAGCTTGAAGACAGGAGACGGTAGAGGAGACAGTGAAGAAATTTCTAAGCAGAAAAGTGAAATACATGTACTTATTTAAGAGAAACTCATTTAATTGTCTGGGTGTACTGCAATAACCAAGAATATAATTATTTTATTTGTACTCCTTCAAAGGGAATAATAGAATGAAGCTATACAGTAATGGGTAAGCAGATTAATTCCATTTAAAAATATTTCACAGATAAATTAAGTGTGCCTAATTTTATCCACATTACATATGTTAATCCTAGACTACAAAAAAGATTCTATCTTTTATAGTTCACAGTATAGAGATCTCTTTTTTGCTATATTCATTCTCATACTCCCTATATGTATTACAACTTCAGCTGAAACCCAAATATGAAGCCATAAAGGATGAAATCTGTCTTTAAAGAAAATGAGCCCAGTTAATTCTTGTGTTCTTTTCATATGTCAATACATAAAATTGTATGTTATAACAATATTGGGAATTATCAGGAACTTATGGCTCAAACTTTTACAGGAAACAGAACATAGGGTGAATTACTGAATTAATTCCTGATTACAGCAGACAACAGGCGAAGCGAGCAATCCATCTCAGGAAGAATGTTTTCACCTAAAGGGTTGTCAAATATCTGAATGGGCTGCTCAGGGAAGTGTGGAGTCACCATGCCTGGCAGAGCTCAAGGAACAACTCGACATGGCACTTAGTGCAGTGGTTGAGTTGATATGGTGGTGTTTGGTCAAAGATTGGGCTTGATGATCTTAGAGGTCTTTTCAACCTAAATGATTCTATGATTCTATGATTCTATGATTTTATGATCTTGATTTTACAACACTTTTTTTAAAGTGATGGCTTTTCCCAAGTACATCACCATCAAAAGGAGGATTTGTATTATCATTTTGAAGTTAACATTTAACAGCTGCAGCAAGATGAACCAGCCAGCCCTTTCTTACCCTTCCTTTCATCTGTTTCAGTTAGCAAACTGCCACAGGACTTGCATGTACAGAAAGCAAGCCAGTGGTGCCCTGCTGTCACACATTGGCAGGATTCATTGGGGAGAGGAGAAAAAGTTAAGAGTTTAGAGTTAAAACCAGCCTTCATATATTTAAAGGCTTACATCCCCCTTTTAAGGATCAACAGCCAGACTGCATTGAAATTAAGACTGAAATGTCCTCTTGAACTGGGACTAAAGCAGCCTGAATAGTAAGATTAAAAAAATGAGTGTGGTTTTCTGATGCATAACAGCACTGAGGCACTTCAAACCACCACAGGATAATGGTAGATTCCTTAAAAAGAATGAAGTAATGCAGTTTTTCAACCTAAGGCTGATCTAAATTTTAGGTTCAGTTTTGGGGTGTAGACTGGTATTTTTATTTTATTTGGAGGCATTTTAACTAAAATAAATTATCCAGTCATAAGCACTGTCAACAGATAGGAAATTCTGGCCTGAGGTTAATCTGTCAGAAATTACAACAATGCCTCTGCTATGTGAGAAGGGGGTGAAATCTGTCTCACAAATATCTTCAAAGATCTTTCCATTAATGCCTCCAGTATTTCTGATGGGGTAGTAATTGAATTTTGAACCTCAGAAACATCTGCCAAGAGTTCTGTTTTTAGAGTGTTTCTCATAAATGGGAAAGTGATACTGGAAAGCCCAAAACCATTGGATGCTTTAATCTCAAGCCTTTTTTTCTATCATCCTTATGTTGTCTAAAAATATTATTTGTGGAAAACTGCTTAGTGCAGAGTTCTTCCACTGGTCTCAGTTGGTCAGTATGTGTGCCTCCTTTTCATCTGGGACCAAAGCATTCTCTATCACTCCCAATGTAATATTCCACACCTAATATAAATCTTCACTAAGATCCAAAAAGCTGACATGCAAATTCCTAAAAAAAAACAAAAAAAACCCAGCTTAAAGACCAATAGAATAAATATTAGCATAGATAAATGTGATCTCATAACTTCAAGGGAGGCTGTGCCACAGTACACGAGATTTCATAAGAGTAAGGTATCAGTAAAGGGACATAATTTTCAATTCTTTTTTTACTTTGTGTTACACTGCTGACAGTGACTGGAAACATAGGAAAAAAACATGTGCTGACATGCTGAATTCACTGCATAGTTAATCAAAAAATAAAGCTTTTTCTGAAGCACACCAGCTACCTCTGGTTGTCCATTGCTGACAGCAGCGTTGCCATGCACTCAGAGGGGAGGGGTGAGCTACAATGTGGTGACTTCAGTGGTTCCTTTCTGACACTTCTGTGTTCCAAATTTTCTCCAGGCATGTTCCATACCCCTTTACACAAAGCATAAGTAAGTTTCTTTAAAAAAAAGTAGTATTCCCCTTGGCCATTTTGCCTTTACATAGTTTTTAGTCTAGACATATTCTATTAATGTCTGTTTACTTTGGGCCATGTTATGATGCTCCAGTTCATTAATATTTTACATCAAGAGTGAAATTTTGAGACATTTCTGAAGTTTTTGCAGCTTACTTCACTTTTTCAAGGGAATCAAGGAGGCAATACAAATATACTCTTGTATGAAGGCAGAGGATATGGATAAACCTTCCTGATATAGTTTAGAGGTCCAGACACCAGTAATCTTGACCCACCATAATAATTCACACACTTGTGAGTTTTGTGATATTTACAGAAAAGAGTGCAAACCTGAGGAACCAAAGGCTATGTTAGATTTTAAAAATAAATCCACTGTCAGTTAGTAATTTTGTAATTAAGTCCTTTAGGGATCACTGTAACTTTAAAAGAATGAAAGTGAAATTATCATTTCATGATGGAAAAATTTCAATCCACACACGTTTCAGACAACACAAACTCTCATATTTCCATATTTGTTCTAGATAAGAAAGGTTCTGAACATTATTAAATGCTAAATTCTGTCATTTCAGGATCCTCTTATTACAGTGGAGAACTGTTGCCACTCACTGCATTTCCAGAAGGTGAATTTTATTCTGCAGCATTTCCAGAAGGTGAATTTTGCACCCTGAGTCAGTTCAGGTGTGTCTGGCCTGACAAGTTACCTTGTACACAATAAAACCCACAACTATACTAGAATTCTTCTCACAAGTCTAAGTTCTGGGTGATAGAGAATTATACATTTACATGTGTCCTGATTGTAAACTTTCTGCACCTACCAGTTTTTGTTAGCTGTGTTTGGATTTTTTTAGAATGCTGCTAATTTCCCTTTGTTTTACCTTCCAGACAACATGCAGTTTTTATGATTTTGTCTGACAGCTTTGATCTTGATATCTAAGACCCCTAGGTTAGAAGTCTTAAGCCCATAGTTTTTAAATGTAATCTTTTATAATTTTTTTACATCTTACTTTCCTAATTTTTACATTGCTGATTTTTCCATCTGTCTAAAGGTGAGGTTGGTCCTCATGTATTCAACTGTTTAAAGGACAACTGATTTGAATATCTGTATTGTGTCACTTAGATTTCTGGCTAATCTTTGGAATTCAATTCCTTAGGCCAGGCAATCCTGTAATTTTGTTCTGTTGATAAAGAATTCTTTGAGTAGGTTGCTTACACGTCAATAGTGGTGCTTCAGATTTTCCCTTCAGGTTTCTGTAAGCATCCACACTGAGAAGAGTAAGACTACACAGACTCAAATAGATTTATTTCTCCTTTTACAAATTTGTATTCTGAATCTCAGCGTGAGAGCTGCAAGTGTTCCACGTCAGGGTGGGAAAGTGGCCAAAAATATTTCCAGGTTGCTAAAATTCAACAGAACTTCCCTTTTGCACAAAGAGAAGTGCAATGTCGGGTGTATATTCATGCACTGGGTACAGTCAGCTCTGCAGAGCAGCACCAAGCCTCAGAAGGCTCTGGCTGCAGTAGAACTCAGCATTATTTTGGGCAGACACTGGCAGAAGCAGCACTGCACAGCCAGACCCATGCTGAGCATGAGGAGCATGCCAGATCTGTTCATAAAACAAATGGAAATAGTATTTTACTGGAATGACGGAGGTGGAAAATGATAACTACTTCTCAGGAATGAAAAATTAGGAGGAACAGTTGTAAAAGTTTAAAATACTCAAAGTTAAGTTCAAAGATGGAAAGGTGAAACTGGAAGTGGAAATAAACTGAAAAGAGAGCTATCAGCTTTTTCCACACAAATTCCAGGGATCGTATGACACAGCCCTGAAGACATATGGGTGTAATAAGGAAACATGATGTAACTGGGGATAACTGGCCATATTAGGAAACTAACTGGATTATATAAATACTCCAGAGCCATTAAGTTTATAGAAAGGATAGTTTATATAATGGGAAATATTTATAGACTTAGACCTCCTGGTTATGTAGAAAGAACCAGACGGAAAGTATTGCAAATGTCAGCTATACCTAGCCCTTACACAAAGCAGTGTAAAATTTTGTATCAGTCCAAAATCCCTCCAGACTCAAAGTACAAAAGCATTGTTTCAAAGAATGCTAAGAAATTGTTCTCTGATAGTATAATTTGGTTTTACCACAATATTTTCATTCTGTTTGTCAGTCTATACTTTTATCTGATAGCTCATTTTATTTTCTCTGAGAAGTGTTAAGATTTTTATAATATGATGTCTTACTTCCCACTGAAAAGTGCCTGAACTAACTCTTAATTTCATAAACACATAAACCACCAAATCATAGAATGAATTGGGTTGGGAGAAATCCTTAGGGTCTGTAGAATTATCCGTTCTGTTCATTGAAAATTAAGTTCTTATTCCTTAGGGGCTGAATGTAAGGATTCAGGGGTGAGATAGGGTGAAGTAGGTTAATTACTGCAGCTTTACATGTAAGTCTGGGTTTCCTAGACTGTGGCTTTGCTATTCAAAGCAGATCTGCTTCATCAAGATAACATTCGCAATAAATGTGTGGAAGTGTTAAAAATATGTAGATGTGATGCTTAGGGACATGGCTTAGTGGTGGACTTTGTAGTGTTAAGTTAATGGCTGGATTCAATGATCTTAGGCTTCTTCTCCAACCTAAATGATTCTTTAACTTTATGACCCAATGTGGGTCAGATGTCTATCCAAAGTCTTAGTGAAACCTAAACCCTCAAATGGATTGAAAATACAATTTGACCATGATTCAGCAACGGTTCAGATGTCTCCAGAACTCCCATGAGTAACTCACCTGTCACATAAACCTCAACCCAGGGCAGGATTCCTATCCAGCAAGCAAGCACTTACATGTGCAAGCCTCACTGAAGTCAGGAGATATTGACCTTCCTGTTGTGACTGCCAAGAACTTCTGAGGCATTGACTAGTGTGCTTTGTTAACTATGGCATCAATGTTAACATTTCAACATGTTTTAAAGTAAATGAGTTTACTGGCACAGAGATAAGGAAAAACCTTGCACCTCTATCAGCTCTAGACTGATATTGTCCTAGAAACCTGCTAGTGTGGCTACTATTCACTGAATCACTATTCATTTTCAACTCCATTTCTAGATGATTCACAGCAAAATATGCTAGAAGTTCTTCTAACTCATTTCAAAAGAAGCAGCACACAGGACAAAATCAGATTCTAGTGTTACAGTGATAGTCTCCAATTAATGACCCTAATGACTTTACCTCTAAACCTAGAAATAAACTCCACAGATTTGAAAATGCTGGGTATATTCTATTATCTAAGAAGAAAAGATGGAAATGCTATTTTCAGGGAAAACTAGGCAAAAGAATTAGTTAGCCAGCTTTTGGTAATATTGGTAAACTTATTTATATTGAAAAAAAGTTTATGAACAAAGATCACAGAATCTTCTTCCTTATTCTAGATCATCTGCTGCAATTCAGGTGCTGGGGGTTTTTTTCTCAGCAAGTATAACATACCACCGTATGTCCAGTCCTGACAATTAAAAGCAGCTAGATGGGCTTTTCAAATTAAAGCAGCGACATTGTCACTGAAAACTTTCTAAGTTCTATACAATTTAGAAAAATATAAGATGCAAGAGACAAGTTATTCAGGAGTTAGGGTCACTGGCAAATATGGAAAACAATGCCATATATTGACATCAGTCATAAGTTTCCTGAAATATCCTAGCACAGAGAAACTTCCTAGGATAAGGGGTAGAAACAGCATCTCAATATAATTTTCTTCAGAAGAATATTTGAACAAACTCATTGTATAAAACTAAAAGGGAAGTACTTCTATAAATAAAGATAATAGCATTGTCTTTTTATGTTTTAGAATCCCTGTGCTAGAATTTAAAATATAAGGAGTTTTCTGAGAGGAAATTTAGAGAAAACTCTTCAAAAGGCATCTCTGTGAAAGGAATTGCACACTTTTTTATTCTTGTTTATAAAGACTATTGCAATTAGCACAGATTGGGGTGGAAATGAAGGAATGAAGGTAGGAGGGGGGCTTTACAATTAGTTTCCCACTGATATAACTCTAGTGGCAAGATATAATCAATCTCAATAACATTTGAGATTGTGTCACCACAGGGTATTTAAGTAGGCCAGCATATGGTTAACATTTGTCTGCATTAATAAAATATCCACAAAACCTTCCAAAATTTCATGGACTGTCAGTCACATCAAACTTAGCTAAAGCTTTCATGACAAATTTATAATGTGGGACAAATGAGTTGTAAATTGTACATGTTTTGAGTAGTCTTGTAAAAATGAGAAACAGAAATGAAAGTTTCAGTGATTGCATGCCAAATTCTGAACAGACTCCTGAGACTCAAATGGGCAAGTTCTGTCCAAGAAGGCCTTTGGTGGCATTAGCTGAAAGGATGATATTATAGTAGAGATAGCTGTGAGTGTTGAAAGTTATAACCAAAGAAAAGATAAGGTGAAGAAATCCTAGTTTCCTACTAGGAAATTAGTCATTGAATCCAAGTATATCAGGAAACATGCAATTCAAACCTCTCAGATAATGACAGACTTGCTATGAGCATCTGGCTCTAAAGCCAAGAGAATGTGGCCTTCCTGTCAAAATCTTATTTACACCCACAGCCATCCTGTCATTCTTAGGGGCTTTTGAGACATTTTAAAAGTAATGGAATTAACATGATCCAAAGAAAATAATCTCCACCCTTTCTTCCTAAGCAGCACAGATAATTTTTCTGTGCATGTGTGCTATATTTGTTAACGTCTCTGCTCTGAGCAAAAGAAGCCTCCAACAGTTCTACCCACATATCTTTAACTAGAAAAAATATAAAGAGGCACATTCAAGGTGTTTCCTGATGTTGGATACCCCGTTACTTTGCATGAAAGGATGGACACAATGGCACCTGAAAATAAGATGTCACACAAAGCAAATGTAACCGCGGGGCAAGCGGAGCCCTCCGCTCTCAAAGCAGCTCTTACTCATAAATTGCCATTGCCAAAGGTCTGCACACTCCTCAGGTTTCTGGCTGTTGTCAGTAGTAGTGTGGATAATTCAGGGATAAAATCAGTATTGTTTGGCTCAACACTTTGAAGCATTTGATTCCAAGGTACTAAAACATATCTCCCAAGGCTGAAATAGCTACACCAATTCAAATAAGATTTACAGTGCAGGTCAGCTGGAGACAGAACGGGTCAAAATCAGATGCCAAGATTAGTTCATTTTGAGAATAAAAAAGCTGTTACACTCCTTCAACCAAATCCTTCCACAAAAAGTGTCAACCCTCACTCACAAAATGAAAAAAGGATGAACCAAAAGAAAATCCACACAAGAAAATGAAATGCACTGTACGGGCAGGCAGCAAAGAGAAAGCATAATTTAAAAAAAAAAAAAAAACACTACTGAGGGTTCATCTGAGGATTTGTAAAGAAGAAATGTGTTTCATCTGAAGACTTTAAAGTTTGAATAATAAAATTTTGGATTCAAATACATCCATGATGCCAGGATCTAGGAAGGAAATTGAAGACACTTTAATATATTTAAGCAACTGTTGCATCTCACATCAAAACTGGATTTTCCTGTTTTACTTTTCCTTTAGATTTTCTCAGTGCAATTGATTCGGATGTATCATACACACAGAATATAAGCACAAGATGGAAAAGAAACAATTGTATTCTCCTGTATTCTCTGTTTCATTTAATCTTATTAATAGTGTAAATAATAGTCTAAAAGTATATTCCTAAGGCTAGCAGAAACCAGTTCAGAGTTCATTGCACCCAGAGATAAAATGTCCAACCTGCAGGACTTTATTTTAGAATGTGAAAGTGTTGTGAGGGGATGGAAGAAAGAGAGAATTAAAGTGAAAGAGCAATAACTGTATGTTGTTGGGGGGTTTTAAATGGGTTTTATAAAAACAATGTTTATGTAAACAAATGTCAGTAGAGGCAGATGTCATTGTGGCACTGAGGAAAACAGGATTAAAAACAATAAACTTCTCACAGGGTTTGGTTCAGCATGTATTTTCATTTTTGTCAACCAAACTTAAATAAGGGGAGTTGATAAGGAAGCATTTGTGGCATATTTATTTTACACAAGAGACAATGTTTTGAAATAATACGTGTGAAGTGCATTAGGCATGTTAGTGTGGGGTTTTCTGCCAAACATAGCTGCAGTGGAAGGAAAACAAACAAGTGTCTGCAAGTATTCAGAGACAGTGTTAGCAGCTAGAAAGGGGGTTTTGTTTTAGGCCATAAACATTGGTGTAAGCAAGTGAATGCCGTTCTTTTATTTATGTTTTTTACAACCATAACAATATATCGAGAGGTGCAGGAGTGGGACAAAATTTACAAAAGATTATGGTATGTCCTAGTAAATGTTTTGTGTGCATGAGTACATGGGGGAGGAGATTTCTAACAAAACAGCAAAATGAAAAAAAAAAACCTTCTCAAACTAGAGTACCCATCCTAGCCTGAAATTAAGTTTGCTGTGTGTTCAGATGACTGAAGAGAAAATAATTTGTGTTCTTAGTCGAAGACTATAAAGGCAAAGAGAGCAGAGAGTCCTCACCAGTCTATATTTGCTGGTGGATCTGTTTTATTTCTTTATGGTATTCTATAGGCTTTTATAATTTAACTTCTCAATTTTTTCTGCAGCCTTATTTGCATGCTGCATAAGGAAATATATCAGTTTTATATTCTCTTGTTCTTGCCTCTCTTCCCTTGCTTTCCAAGTCCAGCTTTCCTTTTCATTTTTTCCCCATTTATTAAATATTCATTTTCCTGGCAATCCAAACTCAATAAGAATTGAGTGCAGCATTTGCCGTAGCATTTGGTATCTTTTTTCAGCTTTTGGATGCAACAGGTAACTCTATAAAAATAGAGTGTGAATGTGACACACATTTAGCAAGTATAGCTGTGCTGAAAAAATGGCAACACTGTTTGCATGAGGGGCACCCAAAAAAGCTCCATGATATCTTAACAGGGACATGAAGAGGGACACAAAAGGTCCAGCCCAGTAATCTGTGTCTCCTCACACCCTGTAAAAGGACACCTAGAGATTACTGGGGCAGAAGAGGTAGGACTGCTGGCATTTCCCTTAGGCTATTTTGTTTCTGTATAAATATCCACACATGACAAAGAACATAAGGCATAAGATACTACTGCTTTTCCCTTCAGCTCCCTGCATCAGGTCTCACTTATGCAAAGCTTATAAGCTAAGAAAAGATACTCCCATGTCATCCTTTCTGCATTAATCCTAGTTAAATTCCTGTCCCTTGTCTGCAGTGATTACTGAGTCTGTGTTTCTTCATTCAGAATAATTATAAACTTTCTTACACACTAAGTGTTAATTTTCTTTAGCTGAAGCAGTTCAGAGCAGTTGTTGCTTCCCAAAGGAATTGCTGCTTCTAAAGAATATGCCAAATTAAAGATAAACCTTGACTGCAGTTTTCTGTGTTTGTGCTGTCTAATAAATAACTCAGTGGCTATGCACCTGCCCTGTCAAAAATTGTACACTGGAACTCCCCAAGGAAAAATCTTCCTGAATATTTCAGCATCTTGATGTACAACTACCCTTATCCATCCCACACTGCTCCTCTACTGAATAACCCAAGGGATACTTCAGTCTGCCACACTGGTGTGTGACTGCTCTGAAATGTGCACTGCTGGGCTGAGAAATCTGTCAGCAGAAGCACTCTGCAAGGATAGTCCTCTGCTAAATGATTCATTACAATAGAATCACTTAGTTGGTGTGAGCTTCTAAAATATAATTGCTACAAAACCCTGCTCCCAGCAGACTGGAAAGTGAATGCCAAGTCATACTTTGAAAAAACAAAGAAACACTGTCCTGATGCCCACACAAATGTAATCTAGTCCATTCTAGGTGAGTTTCCTCTTCAAAGTCTGAAACATTTTAAGACAAATTAGAGTGCTTGGATTTGTTTGGGTTTTTTCCCTTTTTTCAGGCTCCAAGCAAATTTATTCTATGACTTTATCTTGTTCCCTGCTTTCTGTCCTGTGTAGCAAGTCATCACCCAGCTATGGACAAGGAAAAGACCTTTGATTCTTGTTCCTTAGTGCATTGTTCACAGCTGAAAATCAGAACTGAGCTGGTTTTATCTCTAAATGAACACTGTCAGGTTCTGGAAGCCTCACAGACTGGGTATTACAGTGGAAGTCAGTCTTTATAGACTGCACTGCTGATTCACTAAGACCTTGTAATCTGTTCTAGTTTTCAGCACTGGATTCAAAGAAATATCTCTGCAGCAAAAGCCAAGAGAAGGAGATACAGAATTCCAAGGTTACAGCACAGATTATTTATATCAAAGATCTCTTTTTTTCTCCAGAGGGCTTATATTTGGCAGAAATAAAAATCAGTTGAATCTAAATAATAAAAAAAAAAATATATATATATACTTATTTTAACTTAAGCCAATCCATCTAAATCAAATGCCTTCTAATCACTCCTCCTCCTTTTCTTTTTTCTATATTTAAAGACATCATAGCCAAGAAGCTGAAGCATAAAATTACAAACTGGTGTGTTGCCATCCAAGACATGCCCATGCCCAGCATATATTTGACTTGCAAAATTAAAAACTAAAGAAATCTGGAGAAGGAGAATGTTAAGGTTCAGACAATTTATCTGAATAAAACTGATACAGCAGTAGAAGAAAACTGGTTGCAGCCTCATCTGGAGACTGCTGGCTGAATGACCTAGAACTGAGACTCACAATCAGGTAACAGAGGATTCAAATATTATCAACACATGCACACTCTTAGCTGGTGGTAATTGACAAAATGTGCAATTTCAGGTTAACCTCCAGGGAAAGAGGGTTGAATTTCCTTTTCATGGCTTCTGCCACTGTTAGTGTTCAAATGTGGAGTTACAGGCACTCAAATATTACCACATGCTCTGCAAAGCTCCTGGTCTTTGATTCTTCAGCTACACCCTGATTTCTTGAGGAGTGTTTCAGATAACAAATAGGAAAAGATTAACATGGCTTAGTCTAATGAATATGGGGAAAAGACAGTTTTGGTGCCATTGAAGTTGGAGGGGGTTTGGCCCACTGGGAATGTGTTAGGTAAACAGAAAAGGAGAAATAAAGCTGAAAAGTGTCTCCCATCAGTATTCTGCATCTGTGGGAGATGTGTGCAATGTGACAGACAACAGTAATGGAATGTGATCACTGACGTGCCACGGGAATAATGAATTCTGTCAGTTCCCTTGTTGTGCAAGTGCCACAGCTCATTTCTATTCTCTCTGCATTCAGGGGGTTTATACCCAGAATCAGTACACAATAAGAAGAAAAATGAATTTTTGTCTCATGTGGACAGACCAGGGGTAGTGTTTGCATCATGGAAACTTGATTACAAAAACAAATTCAATATATTAAAGATATTTTTGTGCTTATACACTGCTAAAAAGTGTTATTTGGAGGTCAGTTAATATACTCCTGAAATTTTGGTTTTTTTCCTAAAAATCACAGTCAATTTTCATTTATGCTTGATGGAAAATTTATGTCAAAATATTTCTCAAGTTAATTTATATATAATTATTGAAATATGAAATATATGTGTAGATATATTTGGACAAAAATGTGTCTCTAATCTACTGTATTTTGGAAGGAATACATTTAATGTATAGAACTCCCAGCTCAACATTATGACCTATTTATTTAACATCAAATATATGCTATGAAAAATATAATCCAGCTGGACTTCAAGTAGAAGTAACATACTTTCCTAAAGAGCCACAAGAGGGAGTAGAGAGTTACCTTAAGAAAATTAAAGTTTGTGAAAATGTAAATCTCTGTATGAGTGTGTGCCCAGCATGCAGTGAGCAGCAAAGGCACCACAGGCAGGAGTGGAAGATGACTCCAGGAGCTGTCAGTGCTACCTGGCTGGAGAACATCTCTCAGTGCTCTAAGGGGACCTGCAACACAGAGACACATTAATTATTCAGTTGCCTTTTCCTCTGTATTCTATTTTTACATAGTGAGAGAATCAGCATAACTCCTCACAGATGTTTTTTATTCAAGTTTAGCAATAGCTTTTAAAGACATCTTTTTTGTCTGTCTGTGTAAGGTCACATTTTGTGTGCTTGTACATGGAAAAGCTTTTGGTTTGTCTGCACTGAAACATCATCAGAAGACAACCTATATAACAACTTTTTCTACTGAAAACCTGCATTATTTTTTTTGGATGTTGGAATGCTCTGTGGCTTCTGCTGTGTGGTCATGAAAAGCTGTTTTCTGGAAGTGCTGCTCTGAACTCCTGCCATGTCTTCACCCCATATTGTCCTGCTCACAGCCAGGGATGGGGAATATAGATTTACTTTCCAATGCAGATCCACTTTGGTTAGAATTTACCTTTAATACAAGACATGAATGAAAAGGTAACTGATATAAATTGTGTATGAAGTGTCTGTAAGGTAATTATTTTCCATTTAAAATTTATTTTCTTTCCATTAATTATCTGATACATAGTATAATTAAGATTGAGGGATGGTTTCAGTCCTGAACACAAATTGGCTTTTCTGTCCATTTGCTTTAGCATTAAAAGAGTTGTTCTTCCTTTGTTCACAATCACATCTGAAATAAGTTTCTTCCATGATAGTTAGGAAAATAGGCTAAATAGTTCTCCTGCTAAATCTCTGAGGATGAAACAGCTGTTCTTAGAGCAATTGTTACTCCTAGATCAGCACCTCTCAAGTCCTGATGACATTTCTGCAGGCTATGTAATATTTTTTTCTGCTGACTCTGCCTGGGAGCCCAGCTGTGAACGTGAGAGAGAAAGCAATGCTATTGTGTTTCCACCTCCTCCTCCTCATCCAGCCCGAGCTGGGTCAGACCCCACTGGTAACGCTGCAGTCTGGGAAGGAAATCAAATTTTCAGCACCAAGGTTTCCTAAGGTGATTAAGCAAAGCTTGGCTAAGACTACTCAGGAAAGGGGGAAAAAATGTATCCCTGTGTAGAAGCAGCAGATGATTATCATTAATTGAATGCATGTATTTGGCAACAAGGGAAGATAGTACATACTGTGCTCTGACATACCAGATGGCTTCCCAGAGAGACTCCTCTGAACACACTAATACCTTTGGTACACAGAAACATTTTCTTGAGATTTATTGAAAGCTAAATATCCTCATATTAAATTTCTCAGCTCTCAAAACTTGCCTTAAGCTCGGTTAAGCCTGCTAAAATGCTTTTTTAGCATGTGTGTTTGCTGAAGGTGTCCTATCCCTGCAGCCTGGAGAGTTAAGCTACCTGCAGGAGTGCTGGTGAGAAGGGCTGGACATCAGCCCAGGAGAGAAGCAGGTGGATTGCACCAGTGGGGTGTTCAAACTCTGGACAATTCAGTACTAACACTGTCACCTAAGCAACAGGTTTATTAGGCACACAGTTTGGGTTTTTTTCTAAGATGAGTAACATGGACTTGGCAAAAAAGTGACCAGGATTGGTTTTATCCAACACAAAATGTCTTTCTTTGGGAAGTATTACAGGTCACAGGGTGACAAGGTGGTTTACAGAGAGATTTGACTGCTGGAGGAGGTGACAAAGACCTCTGATTTCTCCTCAGCATGCAAAGTAACATGCTCAAATGAGAAAATTGGTGTCTAATGGGGAGGGCTTCTGTTTTTCTGTCTGTCCTGCAGAGATGGTCTGGGTTTACACCTTAGGACCATTGCACTGCAGCTAACTCATCATGTCTGTTATCTGAGATTAGAAAGGAATCAAATTCTTGAGTCTCAGACTGGAAGCACTCTTAGTCAGTGGACAAACCTGAAGATGCTCTTCTGAGAGTTAATGGACTCCCTCAGAGAAGCTCTTAGAACACCTCTGAATAGAGACATAGATTTGTACAAGCTCATCTTGATAAAACCTGAGGATAGACTGTCTCTCTTACATTTTGTTTCTCACCTATAAAATGTGTAATATTTTTCTTTATCCTAATTGCTTTAATTGGCAGAGAGGAAATAATCTGAAGTGACAAATTGCATGTTTAATGCTTCCAGGCTTGGCCATTCCTGCTGTTTCCCAGACATCTACATGTCAGTACTAAAGTTCTGGGCCTTACCCCTCTGTGGATATCTGTGCATTAACAGAGAACAGGCTGGCTTTCAAAGCCCATTCCCTATTCTTTGTGCCTTAATTCTAAATGGAATTCTTCTATGGAAGAGAGGACTGCCGAGGGAAGAGTTCAGAAGACTCTTACATCAGATATCTAAAAGTTCACATCTAATGTGTGCTAGATTCAACAGAAATATCCCCAGATATTTCACTCTATTTGACTAAAGGAGAGCTATAGGCTTCAGAGCTTCAGCTCTATTATTACATAAGAAATGTTTTGGAAATATAGGATTGTCCACTCTGAATCCAAATTCAATAGACTTATAAAATCATAGAATCATAAAATTATTTAATTGTAAGGGACCTTTTAAAGGCCCTTCTCTCTGCCATGGGCAGGGACATCTTCAGCTAGGTCAGGTTGCTCAGAGCCCCATGAAATCTGACCATGAATGTTTCCAGGGATGGGGCATCCACAGCTTCTCTGGGCAACCTGTTCCAGTGTTTTATCATCCACATTGTAAAAAGCTTCCTTTATCTGACCTAACCCTTCTCTCTTTCAATTTAAAGCCATTCTCCCTTTTCAAATCACCACACAGCCTTCTAAAAAAGTCCCTCTCCAGCTCTCCTGCAGGTAGTGGAAGGTGCTACAAGGTCTTCCTGGAGCCTTCTCCTGTCCAGGCTGAACAATCCCCAACTCTCTCAGCCTTTCCTCATGGGAAAAGTGATCCATCCCTCTGACCATCTTTTTGCTCCCCTTGGACTGTCTCCAGCAGGTCAATGTCCTTCCTCTGCTGAGGAGCCCAGAGCTGGGCACAGCACTGCAGGGGAGGTCTCCTGAGAGAAGAGAGGCAAAGGACATCTTCTTGGATTGAGGAAAATAGATTAAGGAAGAAAGGATATTATTTTTCTTATGATCAGCTAGAAAATAATGACTTTAAATAACTCATGAAGATCACAGCTCTAGGGTTTGCCATGTAGGCAATCAGGTGAGACAAAGTAGAAATGTTGCATATTGCACATTTTTGCAGACAATCTACCTACACATTTCCTGTAATTGGAAATAAAGTTATGAAAAATTGAATGCATATATTCAATAAAAAGAAAGATAAGTATTGTAAAATGGTTCCTTTTACTTTTGTTTGTATTGATTTTCCAATTGATATTTGCTTGTACTCTAAGTGGAAATTACTTTAATAATTTTAATGTAGTTTTTCACTCAATCAGTGCCTGCAGATTTAAATACAGTGCTTGGAGCACTGCCTTTTAACAGACACACTGTTTATTTGTAGTTCTGTGCAGTATCTATGATACAAAATCACAGATTCTGGGATTTGTCACAAGCTTTTGTTCTAATAATGTGTAAAATGGATGGAGAGATAGGAGTGTAAAAGGAATTTTAGGAAATTTCCTAGATGAAAGTCTTTAAGAGACATAAAAAGAGCCTAACATGCTCAACACCACCTAGTCTCTAGTTTATTTTGCACAGAGGGCATGCTAGGAAAAAGGGAGAGTTATGAATACTGGTGTGTTTTTTACAAGTGCAGGAGATTGCATAGAAGTGTATTGAGTTAGGGTTTTTGCTGTTATAACTCTGTAAGAGAGGTTGCAAATAACAATGAAGAGAAGCATAATTTGAGTGCTTTTAGAAATAAAGATAGGTTGATATGATTAATGCCAAATATTCCTTGCAAACATTTCCACTGGGGACTTTGGTTCTCTATGAGAAAAAATTAAAAATGATCCAAACCCAAAATTATTTTTAATCGACTCTGAAATGAGAAAAACACTGTCAAGTACACAGGAGAAGGGAAAAAAAATCTCAAAACCTCATAAGCTAAGAAAAGTTCTAGTTGCCAAATTTTGCTCATCCTCTGTCTCCATCTTCTATAGGATGTGAAGGATATTTTAATCACTTATATTTCACAAGTATACTAACTTCTGACTTTAACTCTAAGCCAGCCTTATGAAGAAAAATAGCCCCAAATTTTTACCTTCTCTGCTGACTGGTGTGTGGTCTGATGCAGAACTGCTATATCGAATACTGAAAACTCTGCCAAGGTAGTTACAACCCAACTGCTACAGGGAATTAACTGCATTGATTAGGGAATTATTCTTCTCAGAACAGCACAGGAAACACAGGAAGCAGCTCTATAAAGTGCCAGGAGTGCTCAGTGTCATTGAAACATTACCAGGGGAACCCCTCCGGGTCAGCAGCTGTGGCCGTGCCCAAATGCTGGGGAGGAGCCGTGACCCCGAAGGACTCCTCATCTCTCAAAGGTTGGTTTCAAACAGGGGGATCATGATGGGCCATAAATGTGCATATTGCTCCCTGCCACTGGTCCTGGCCACAAGATTAATCCTGTGCACCTCACATTTTAGGGAGAAGCAGGCAAGACAGCAAAATCTGCTACGTGCACAACACATTTCTTCCCTTGCAGCATAAGCTTTGCCAGATCTTAGGGTGAAATGCTTGTGCTTTGGAAGTGCAGAAGGTGGCCCACGGATATCTGTCCACAAAAGCCCTTCAGGAGGTACCCAGTGCAAGCAGGGGCTGTGCTGCTCCTGCCACAGAAACTGCCTTTGCACAGAAAGAAGGTTTTAACTCAGCTGATGTCTACTGCAGATTCCTCTTGCTCTGAAAGCCACTTAGCAGCTCTCCCGTAAATAAGGAATATTTTCTGAGAAACATAGTCCCAGTATAGTGAGGAAAACATATCATTTAATAAATATTGCACCTTAAATCATAATCTGTGGGATAATGGTGACAGACACTTTTTTGGTGTGAGTAAAACAGTGGTGTCTACTTTAAGTGTTGCAAAAAAACTTCATTAAGGGTAAAGTCTTTTTTGCCGTTAATAACTGGTGCAATTAATTGTCAGAATCTCATGTTCTCTTTAGCCACTTCTAAAAAAATAACAGGTTGTATTTTGAGCCTATTTCTTCACACATACAAAAGTATCTGAAATGCACTGTTTTACAGGGACTGTGTGAAGTTACCTGAAGGGAAAACCACAGTTTTCTGAACAGAATCACAGTTCAGGGCGTGTTCATAAAGTGGAATCAAGCATTCTGCTAAACACACACAAAAAAGAAAAAGAAAGAGAGAGAAAGAGAGAGAAAGAGAGAGAAAGAGAGAGAAAGAGAAAGAAAGAAAGAGAGAGAGAAAAGGAGAGAAAGAGAGAGAGAAAAGAAAGAAAGAGAGAAAAGAAAGAAAGAGAGAAAGAAAGAAAGAGAGAAAGGGAGAAAGAGAGAGAGAAAGAAAGAGAGAAAGAAAGAGAGAAAGAAAGAGAGAAAGAAAGAAAGAAAGAGAGAAAGAGAGAAAGAAAGAGAGAAAGAGAGAAAGAGAGAAAGAGAGAAAGAAAGAAAGAANAAAGAAAAGAAAAGAAAAGAAAAGAAAAGAAAAGAAAAGAAAAGAAAAGAAAAGAAAAGAAAAGAAAAGAAAAGAAAAAAAGAAAAGGCAAGGCGGTGACGGGGCGCTCCAGGCTCGGTACCGCGCGCAGCCACCAGGTGGCGCTCAGCACCCGCCGATAGCGCCAGGCGCGCGATAAGCGGTGTGACGTCATCCCCGGAGCGCTGACGTCATCACAAAACACTCCTCTCTCACATCGATGGTCTCGTTTCCCTTTTTCCTCTCTTTCCGTTTTTCCTGACTCCTACTGATCAAGTTCGGCGGGTTTGAACAGATCAAACTTCATAAATTGTTTGTCGATTCGTTTTGCTATGGATTGTTAGATAAGTAAATTTGTGGTGCACATTCAGCTAAAGCAACAAACTAAATATAAAATAGAAGGAAAATATAAGTAAAATATAAATTAAAGTCAATTCTTGGAAACTCTAGCTAGAGCTTTTCCCACTCTAGCAAATAAAGAAGAAATTATTTGTGACTAAAATGAACTGAGATTCTCCACGTTTTTGCTTGCTGAACCTTGTGATGCAGTTTGGTATGGCCACTCCTCAAGGACCACCCCGGTTCTGCCTCTCATAGAAGAGTTCAGTCATTTTGGAGGGCGATTTGAAAGGAACCATTCTCCTCCCCGAGTCAGTGATCAGAGATTAAGAAGCCAACCCAAGCAAGTGCTTTGTGCCAGGTGTGTGAGAACTCTCCCACAGTGGATCACAATGTGGAGGCTCTGCTTCCCTTCCTGTGACCCAGCAGAAAGTGCCAAAAAAATGTTAAAGATGACCACAAGGTGAGAGAGATTTGCCCCACTGACAACACCCCTACATCTGCATGTCCTGGTCTGGGGTCTGAGACAAACAGGAAGAGAAGCAAGCACTCCTCCACTGCAGCTGTGTTTGGCTTTGGCACCCAGCAAAGTAACTGAGGGATGTAAAAGCAGAGTTTTAGACTAATTTTTCCCTCTTAGAAGTAGTATGAACTCATTTTAATGCTAAAATATTATATGCTGCTATTTTCCTGAAGAAAAGCCTGATTCATCTCAAAAAGGGCAGGTCTTTCTATCAAAAGGCTCCAGTGAGAATACTCATTCTCACACTGGGAATTAAGATGTATTTTATTGAACATATAAAATGACAACATAATGACAATTCCAGCTTTCTAATTCCCCAGTAGAAAAGAGGCAGATTAACTGTCTCCAGAACTGACTGATTTTTATACATTTTTCCCCCCACCTCTCTCCCAGGAGACGTGGCTGATTGTTCAGCTCGTCCTGTTGACTGAGAGAAAATCCCCTCTGATTTTTATTCCTGGAGAAAGCTCAGAGGAGCAACTACCTGACTGCTAGAGCACTCTGCCAAGTGGCTGGTGTTTAGCTTCCAAACCAGTTACACTCAGCAGCTTCAAATCTCATAAGCATCCCCTGGGTTAGCAGCAGAAAGCAGCACAGCCACAACCAAGCAGAAATTTCAAGAATTCTGTCCAAAAAAAGACTTTCCAAAACATTTTTTCCAGTTGTTTGAAAACAGTAGATGTAAATAGGTGGTGGTTTACTCCCATCCTTTTGAAAATGCTCTTGGCAGGTCTGTTGTTTCTTTCATACCTTGTAATGGACTGATAATAAATTACTCCAAAGATGTTGCATTTAGTGCTGCAACCAGTTCAGGGTTCAGGGGGATCCCAGGCTTGACAGTGGTGTCAGGAATAGTGAGACAGAAAGCAAAGAATTTTGCCTCTCTCTCCCCATCCACAGATCTGTGCTCCAATCTCTTGCCTGGTCTGTCCCTCTATTGCTGCTTATTTTAGCCATTTTTCTTCTCTGTAAACCCTGCTTCCTCTGCTGATACACAAACACTGAAATGAGGAGAGAGAGCCAGGGCAGTGTTATGGTGATATGTGAAAACAAAATCCAACAAAAGTGCAGACAAAGAATTGCCACCTTCATCTTGGCTGCAATACACAGTAAGGAAATCACCCTTAGCTGAGGTACAAGGATTTGAAATGGGAACCTTTGTGTTTACTGACACAATGGCTTAGCAGCATCCAGAGCCCTTGTGGGACTGCAGCAGGAGCAGCTGTAGATTCTTTGCCTTGGCTGTTTAATTAATATCTCCCTGCCTCTGGTTTATTTGCACAGCAGCAAAGCTTTAAAAGAAGTGTGTTGTGCTTTAGCATTTAGTGAGGGCTGAAATCCCTTTTCTATTCACCTTGACCTTTGGGTACCACATACATTTATCTGTATAAAAATTTTAGCCTCCTTCCAATGCAGCTTCTTAAAATATCTGTACTGCTATTTTGAGATTCCTGGGCTGAGGGCATGCATAGGATATGTCTGTATTTTTTCCTGTCCCTTAATCTGTTAATAAAACACTTGGGCACACTCTGTCAATATTGTATTGAGACATTTGGGGACTCACAGCCAGCTGCTTGTTGGCTGGATCAATATCAAAGGCAAATCTGGAGCAAGGCAGACTTTGGAGGGCCAGAGGAGACTGTAATATAGAAAGAACCAAACACAGAGAAATGAGACCACAGAGCTGTAGAGCTTTCTTTCAATTAGTCATGTTGAACCACTTAAACATATTTTTCCTAACTCTACATACTTTAGTTTTTTCCCTTTCAACAGGACAGTGTAGCCAAATTAAATAGAAATTACCATACTTATTAAATGGCAATTAGGGTTTGTTTGCTGCATTGCATTTCTCCCAAATTAATTTACTATTGCTATATTGGTGAACAGTTAAACCATTTGATATGGTTGAATGTGCACATTAATATAATTTAAAGAGCATAATGATTACCCATTTTATTACTCCAGTATTGTAATGCTGAATTAATTTATGCCAGTTATAGTTGATTATTATGGTTATTAACATCAGTAAGTGCTCTCTAACAATCAGTGGAGATCTAACACTAACTGCCTTGTTAGAGCTAAATTAAATGCTGGAGACACTCAGCTCACTCTGTAACCCTATCCAGTTCCACTGCAGTTCTCTCCCCTTTACCTAGTAACCTCAGAAGCTGGATTAACTGCAGCAATTATATGCCTCATTAGCAATAAACAACAGTAGTGGCTGCTGGTGGCTATTGTGCCACAGGTGCACGTAGCCATTACAGCTGTCTCAGCAGACAGAGGGGACACAGCAAAACCTCTTCTCTCTGGAGTGTCTAATCTCCAGGAAATAGAAGGTGTTTTAGCCTGCTAATGACAAGGAATGAGGGACAATGTTGACATGCCCCATAAAGCTGCAGAACAAGGCAAAATAAAAAAATATATGGCTGCTGCCATTCTATGACTAATTAAGGAAGCATGATTTATACTTTTTAAAATTTCTGTATGAACAAACTGCAATGTAAATTAACACAGGTAATGTAAAATACAGAGAAATTATATTTTCGGTGTTCTTGGCTTTTACCTATATTGAATTGCTTCATGTAAATAAATAAATACTTCCAGCTACATAAGAACAATTCAACTGTTGTTTAAATGAAAGTTTATTTTTAACTAGAAAATCAAAGGTGGTGTAAGAATTTTAAAATCCTCCTGAACCTTGCAAAAGTGTCTTTCATTTCAGGAAGGGGTAGATGTGTTCTGGTCCCTTCTCCAAGTCTTTTTTTCCTTAATTTTCCTTATTGAATTCCTAATGTGAAATAAAAATAAAGCCTGAGAAAATACAGGTAAAGAATTTTGCTGTAAGATCTTTGGAATAAGATCTGCAGTGGGAGGTGTTGCAGAGACCACTGCAGGGCAAAGACAGTTGAGGTGATCCCAAAGGTTCCTGACACCTTGGTAAGGCAAACCAAGAACCTGCTCTCTGTTCAAGACCCTTGAAGCAAACAATTCCTTTGCAACTAGAGAAAAAGTCCAGTGCCTGCAAAAAGAGATTGGATTCTTAACTAGTCCAAACTCTAAATAAACTCTTGTAGCTGGAGATGCTGAATAAGGATATAACACTTGGGGGAACCCTTGCCATTTGTTTATAAGAGAAACCACTGGAGCAAATATTATATATATACAGTGTGTTTCATAGAGCCTGACTAATTGGAGCTTCATCTGGGGTTATATGTGGCTGAAACTTCACACAGTTTGCATGACTGGTTGGTGCACTATAAAGGTTTTGAGCAGTCTCTTCACATCCTTATCCCAGGTCTCACTGCCCACTTCATCTGCATCTGTATCTTCCTGTGTGTGTGTCTGCCCACCTTTAAAGAGGCACACAGACAAGTCCTGCCAGGAGAGGCTGGAAAGCTACAAGGTGGCACTGGAGGAAGGTGGGCAAAAGAGCACAGAGCAGTGACAGAAAAAACAAACTGTAACCACACTATCATTCCAGCTGGATCTCACATTGAAGTTATAGGTACAGGCACTTTCTGAGCCTGGCTCAGCTAAACAAGCCTGTAAGTTCATATCCTTTTTATTTTTTTTTTTTTTTTTTTCATCGAAGAGGAAAAGCTGCAGATCTTTAGGGCAAGTGAATAGCAGTGCAATGTACTAAGGACAAGAATGGTTTCTTTGGTGATATCCTCTTTTCCCAGCCTCCCTGTCGAGGCTCACACACCCGGAGCACACCCCTGGGATGGTTGAAGAATGAGTTCAGATACTCCTTTCCACTTCAGCCTGAAATCCAATAACTCTATGCACCAATGTATTGCCAGAAAAAATAAGAAAAAATGCACAGAAAGCAGCTGCAGGGAAGCAATCACCATCTCCAAACTAGAGCAAGAGAGAGTCTAATCTCATCCCAAATAAAAATTGCTTTATGAACTGCTGTCAAACCCCTAAGTAACAGAGGCCACAGTATAATTGGGTTTGACAAGGGGAGCAGCATATGCCAAAATTAATCATGATGCTAGGCTGTGTGAAAGAGAATGGCCTAGAAGGTCCAAAGAAATCTTACACTAATTAGAAGCAAGAATATCAATTGATCCCTGTATATAGTGTGGAGGCAATTCCTGTGTGGGATAAGAGACCCCCAGAAACCATGTCTAACCTTGCAAGGAGGAAGATGTGAAAGGATTCACTACTGTTCTTAATGGCAGTGGTGTGCAGGGTGCCTGAGCCCTTGGGCAGAAATGCTTCAAAAGCAGGAAATATGGTTTGGTAGGAGACAGTAAAACACAAGTTAAATTCTTACAAGTGAAAGTGTAGAGCAAAACACTGAGGCCAAGAAAAAGAAAATAGTAAACATACCTATTAAATACAGAAACCCAGTTCGATGAATTCTTTGAGCCAGAAGTAGGAAATTGGATAATGAGAGAAGAAACTGAGGAGGAGGGAGGAAAAGTTATATGGAAAAAACACTGACACCATGTTTTCATGGCAGGATGTGGAGTGGGTTTTATTTAAGGCGATAAAGATGATCAAGGGGAAAGCATTCCTTTTTTATGAATTTTGTTAGGGAGAAGTCATGGAAGGTTTGAGACTTAAAGTTTGGATGTACCACCTCCTGCCACTACAAGCACAGAGGAACCTTTCACTCTCTATGCAGCTTCCAGACTCAGACCTGTCAAAACTGGCAGGTCCACAGGCAGTAGGTTTTATGAGCCTCATTTTTGGCCGTATCTTGGACACTCAGTAGATCTGCACGTAGGTGTCAAGCCTTCTGTGTTGCAGACAGGCCTGGACTGTGCAAGGCAGAACAGCTTTGTCCTTACTGTGCAGGAGAGCTCTTCTTTGTTGACACCATGGTCTTTTGACTGGGATTTCTGCACCTCTGCTGGTAGCCATCCTGAAATCTAGCAGCCTACCTTCAAGAGCCAGAAAGCTGGCAAATGTGAAACATTTTTCCTTTTCTTCTGTGAGAGTTTTTCTCACAACTCTGTTAAAATACAGCACTCCTTGCAGGCCTCTGAACATCTGCTCTCAGCTGGAGCAGAGGGGGCACCAGACTGCTCCTCCAGGGCATTTAATGGAGGTATATAATTCCCCTCTGGAGAAAGTGCACTGGCAGCTGTTGCTTGGTACCCTCCTGGCTTGCATGTTTGCATGAATCATATTCACAGACTTCTTTATCCTCCAGTTCAGGATTCAAAATATCACTTGGACTCCTCCCAGACCTGATGAGATTACTCTGCAGTGCCCTTCCTCTGAGAAGCTGCCCAGATTATGTTTTTAACTGTCTAAACACTACTGAATATCATGTATTTTCCAGTCATTAAGTCAACTCCAGATGCTTCAATGAAGAGGAAAATCTTGACAGACTATTGACACTGTATCTTATCTTCCTGTTCCCTTTTTTAATGTAATCTATTCCTTTAATATATAACTTAAAGGAATATAAATCTCTTATATAACCAAGTTTGTTGGGTCAGATTATCAGATTCATAACCGATATCAGTCCACTGAAGCCAGGCCATTTTCCCCCTCTTGTGTGCTAGCCTTCTCCTCTCACTTCTTTCTTTTTGTTCCTTGTTTTACAACAGCAGTTGCAGGCTTCAGCTGAGATGGGGCTCTCAATATGTTAAGCATAATAGTAATGCCTAAAAAAGACTGCCAGTCTTCCAGAAAGTTTGGATCCATGTTCAGACAGCCTCACTTCCATCCAAATCCTCATGTCCAATGATTTCAACTGTTTGTTTCTAAGTTATATTTGGTTTTGTTTAGACTCAGAAAGTGAAAGGCCTAGCGTCCTTCAATAGTTCTCTGGCAAGGCACAGTATAGAAATGAGTTTCCTACTTTGAGACCAAAGTCCTATGCAGTTTTATTTCTGTTCCCACTTTAATCCAAGGATGTTAAAATTTCCATATGAAAATTGGATGTTTTTCTTTACTCCTGTGTGAGGCAGTGTTTAGTGATGTTTCCCTACCAGCTTGCAGGCTTTCTGCACTCCCAATGTCACCTCAAACAAACAAAAAAAAAATTAAAAAGAAGTAGAAGAAGGAGGAGGGCTCTGAGCAGAGCCTGGCTGGCTGATGCTGCACACTCCACATCTCACACACACGTTCAGGCCTTCCTGTGAGCTGCTGCCTGACAGCTTCCTGCAGCCTTTGGACACAGCCAGGAAAAGAGAATGAGAGAGACACGTTTAGAAGTAGTTGCATTTAGTGTGTCAGAAATAAAAGCAGCTCTTGAAACCTCTTTGGAGATGGAGGAGGCTGGGAAGCAAACTCTGGTTTGCAAACAGCTGAAACTTCATCCCTTCCTTTCTTTCTCTCTCTCCATGTAGCACCCTTATATTTCAATGCTAAGTGCTTTTTAAATTCCTCCTGGGGTGACTATTTACATATTATAATGTGAAGTAATGAAGGGAAAGGGATGTTATGCAAAGCAATTGCCTCTCGTCCTCTTCTCCTGAGTGCAAGGGCCAAGCACATTTCCTGCCATCTGTTTAACTCCATCTCCTGATGCTCATAATGAACCTGGCAGTGCTGGGCAGATGGAAATCACTGGCAGGCATAGCTGTTTACTTGTAAAGGCAGCCCTAATTTGTTAGACTTGCCAGGCAAGTCCCCAGTGGTCAGATATTTCATAGTGATGGAGGGTTATTAAAAGAGCCCAGGTGAAGAAAGCCCTTCCCAGCATATGTGCCTGAGCTGAAGGCTGAGTTTTGCCCCTGTGCCAGAACAGCAGCAGAGCTCAGCAGGATTGGGGCCAGGCTCCTGACCTTGTCTGGTGGCAGCTCTCACTCAGTCTCACACTGACCTGGCTTCGTTAGCTGTACAGCCATCTGCCACACATCATATTTACCTCAACTTAAGACCCCACTAAAGAACAAAAGGAGAAATGTGATTAGGCTTTTGTGTGCTGGCTACAAGGCCATTTGCCTGGTGAAAGGCACATAGGCAGCTATTCCAGTGAAAAAGCCTTTTTTGAAAATAAAAAGATAACTGAATAAAATGTGGATGTCATGGGAACACTCCAGGGACTGCTGGTTGGTTTATCTTTCTACATCATTCATATCTTTTCTTCTCCCTCACCTTCCTCTCTCTGATATGAAGTTAGAAATGAGAAACTGAGAGAATTAAATATTTTGTGTAACTGAAGTTGATTCATCAATTACAAAAATCAAATGCAGGAAAAAAAGAGGGGATTAGAGAAATGTGAACCTTAGAGTTATATAATACATGGGACTTAAAGGAGAAATTCTGTTTCTATTACAGGATTACTTTCCTCTTTTTAAATTTTGCCAATTATTTTACATAAGGCAAATTTTTGACAGTCACATCAAATCTGGGGTGACGTACAAATAAAAAATAAGAGAGGAAGCTTTCATAGAAATATTTTCTTTTCCTAGAAATGTCTGACTAATCTCTTTTATTGCAGCCAATTGAGCATTTAAAAATAATATTTAAAAATATTTTGTACAAGTTGCACATTTTGTTTAGAACTGAAGACCAAGTGAATATAGAGATCACTTTTTGAAGCCTGAATTTCACTGTGCAAGCTATGAGGATACATATTTACTCATTCTGCCAACACATTTGCCATTTCCCACATTGAACTGTGGCTTCTTTGCACACAAACACTCCTTGCTCTTCTGGAATTACGATTTTTTGAGGCTGGCTTGAAGCAGGGAATGCGAGGGGAAAAAAGTTCATTCATTCACTTTAAAAAACATGAGTATTGCAAGGAAAGTCTGTCAGCCATGTGGCCATCACCAGCCTAACTCAGGACCCAGCAGGTTCAATGGGCTGTATCAGCAGTGGTTGTTTGGATAAATTAATCAGGAAGGAACTCTGAATCCATGTGATAAAATATGACCTTGACAGGATTGTTTTATGTGGTGGAGAGGCAGAATTCATCATAGCTCTACTATGAATTACCAAGTAACTGTGGCTATTTCTTTTTCTTCTTTTTCTCTTATGATGTTATACTCTTTCCAGCAATATCACAATACACATGTAATGTCAATATACTTCATCCACAAACACAACTCAACATTTTCTTTCTTTCTTTTTTTCTTTTTTTTTCTTTTTTTAGGAAAATTGAATTAGGCTTGAACAGATCAGAACAGGATAAGTTTTATTGTGATTGATTCTGAAACAAGTACCCATATAGGTAAAAAAATTATTTATTTCTCTTCTTATACAAAGCAAGTCTCCATATTTTACATCTGTTCTAAGACATTAAGGAAAACATTGGACTTGAAGGTTACTATCCATCTAATTTAAAATGTTCAAGCATGATACAACTGTAATCTAGATGTCATTGGCTGTGATCCTGCTAACAGCTTTTTTTTATTAAGAATTTGAGACATATAGTGGTTTATGTAACAGCAGAAATGGACTCTGGTTTCTTACCTTTAGACCAAATGAGTTCCCCTATATATTACCTTTAAAACACATACCAAAATCCTTTCTAAAATGACAAATGCCCATAATTCCTAGTAAATTTAAGAATCACTGCCCCTTAGCTTCCATTCCCTGTCTACTTCAATTTCTGCATGAAATTTCACCTGTTAGCTTATATTAATATCATAATTTCATCATAATTTTAGAAAGAAATTAAGATTAAAGGGAAAAATATTAAATAGATAATATTTCCTTTTTTTTTTTCTCAGTGTCTTTTCAAATTAGTTATTTCTTTGGGGAAAAACAACAGCACTAAAAATTTGTGCCCATTTCCATAGTATGTAAAAGAGAATTTTCAGTTTAGTAGAAAGATAAGTCAACTGAAACCCACTCTTTCTACTCTGGCAGACACCATCTTGAAAAAGCAAACCATTTTTTAACATAGAAATAAATCCTTACACTGTAAGGCATTGATACGATTCTTCTCTGTTATGATTTTTTGCAGGGAGGAAAAAAAAAACCACAAAAACACTCACAACAAAATAAAATTAAAAAAAAACACCAACCAATAAACAAAACTAACCATAAAGACCCCAAATTTAAGTTACAGCTGTTAGAATTTTGGCATGCCAGAAGCAATACATTTGCTTATTGTGTGCTCTTTTCCATGCTGCCCTTTGTTGGTGCAGGATACAGTGTAAGGAAAGAACTCCTTTTTGACACTCCAGGCTGCTGTCTGTGACTGCTGAGCAAGTAAAACTCTGCTGTTGATTTTTTTCCTGTCCAATATAAGTCTCTTCATGGTGCAAGATGTCTAAATAACAAGATTTTCATTTGGAGTTTGTCACAGGGGTCAGCCCCAGTGCACCCTTTTTGCAGAAATGTCTATAGAGCAAGGTTCCATCCACTAGTTTCCAATGGAGCCAGGATTTCAAGATACTTCTTGAAGAAGAGCTTCAGATCTTCTAATCTTTCTGCAAATGTCTGTGTTTCTCCTAAAGGTGTAGAAAATGTCTTCTTTTTCCATGCAATGTACTAGATCAGCTAGAAAGTGAAATAGCTTATAGCATTCATGCTTGTTTAATTAGTCACCACTTTTAAAATAGAAAGTACATGAATTTTAGGTCTGTACTAAAATACAAATATCATGTATTTTTAAATAACCATAGGTTTCAATGGTACATAACGAAAAGATTTCATAGCAGACAATACTCATGTTTCCAAAAGAATAAAATAATAAAAAAAGAAAGATTTTAGCATTAAGACCACTGCAGAATGAAATGACTGAGTGCCTTCCAGACATTTCTGCATTAGACCTTCAAATGTTATCCCAAGGTCAAGAATCTTTCTATGGCAAATATATAGCTGAGCGTTACAGCAAAAAGCACAGCAAAAATAATACAGACAGTTTTGACAAATATGGAAAATATCTCTCACATTCTTAAAGAAAAAAAAACAGTAGAAAAACATGGCCACTGCTGAGTGTTTTCCCAGAGGTGAAACATTTCTGAATGTGGAATAATGTCTTGCATTTTTTCACATACAATATGCAGTGAGAGATACTTAAACAGAAACAGATTTTGCCATTAATAATGGCTACAAATAGGGGGTTTCCTCTTTCTTACTTTTTATTAGTTACTTCTCCACTTAAACAGTGTCAGTGGGGCAAGGACCTGGTTTCAAGCTTCTAGTTAGCTCTGTGTCACCAATGAACACTTTGAAAACATTACTTAAGACTGAATTGTCAAAAAGAAATGGCCTGTCATTCAAAGTACATTATGAATGACTTCATTAATTTTCTTGCAGTTTGCTCAGATTTATGTTCGCATCTCCCTGTGTAAATTTGTCTTTAAAAATAAACACTTAATTTCCAATTCAGATTTTGAAACAGTTCTGCTGAATTTCAGGTGTCATCACTATGTACATACACACACACACACACACACACACACAAACACACACACATATATATATATGTGTGTGTGTATGTATGTATGTATGTATGTATTATTTAGTAACACAATTTTTGGTAGATATCCAGGACACTGCCTTGGCAATAGGAAGGTGCCTTTCTTTGTGAGACGCTGCTCTTGGTTGGCACAGCACACACGGATCCCTCCTCATGTGACCCAGCAGAGCGCTGCCCGAGCAGCACAGCCCGCTGGCTTTGGCTGGGGCGGAGCGGACGCTGTGCAGTAGCAGCTCTGGGCTCTCTTTGGGTTTGTGCTGAAGCGGTGGCGATGATTCAGACACGCTGTGGCTGCTGCTGAGCGGCAGAGGGCTGCGCCACTCGCGAGTGACACCGAGCTGTGCCTCTCCCCAGCGCGGGCTGGGGGGCACAGGAGGGCACAGGAGGGCACAGGGGGGCACAGGAGGGCACAGGGGGGCACAGGAGGGCACAGGAGGGCACAGGAGGG
>VZRX01007030.1:45920-57525 GCA_013398075.1 Notiomystis cincta
GGGCACAGGAGGGCACAGGGGGGCACAGGAGGGCACAGGGAGGCACAGGAGGGCACAGGAGGAGACAGAGCTGGGCCACTGAGCCCACCCGAGCCACGGGGATCCCGCACCCCGCGGCTTCAGGGTCACTTACAAAGCTGAGGGAGGCAGGAGGAAGCCGAGGGCGTGTGCAGGTTCAGAATGTTGGCGTTTGCCCTCCCAAATCCCCGTCCCGTGTGACAGAGCCCGGCTGCCCTGGGCACGGCTCAACAGCTGCCTGCCCTTGGGAAAGCGAGAGAGAATTCCTTGTTCCGCTTTGCTCGTGGGCACAGCTTTTGCTCTACTTGCTAAACTGCCTTTACCTCGCACCAGGAGTTTTCTCACTTTTACCCTTCCGATCCTCTCACCTATCCCACCGGAGAGGAAGGAGGGAGAGACTGGCCGTGTGGGGCTGGGATTCAACCACAGCACTCTGGCCATTAGCAAACAGTAAATGCAAACAAAGTTTCAAGGTTTCAAGGGAAATCAATTAATAATGAAAGATGTCTATAAAATAAAATATCTTAATAA
Organism: Notiomystis cincta; assembly: GCA_013398075.1. NCBI lineage: Eukaryota > Metazoa > Chordata > Aves > Passeriformes > Notiomystidae > Notiomystis > Notiomystis cincta. The sequence goes on from VZRX01007030.1 coordinate 46,470, forward strand.
CCCAGTCATTTACAAATTTGTGGCAATATTCAATTGGTTTTGGTATTCTCATAAAATACATTGGTCTAGGAAAAATAAAAGGAGAATACATTAAGTATGGAGAAACTATATCATAACCCAAAAGCTCACAGTGTATTTCATGCTTTTGGTGATTTACCTGAGGTGTGCACAATGTCACTTACAGTACTATATAAATGTGCTTCAGTGTAATGTAGTTCTATTCAAACTCCTATTGCTTGAGCATTCATTTAATATAGATAACAGGTATGTGTACTGTTTCAAAATGTATTGTTGGACAATATCTCCATAAATTGTCTCTTTTTCTAAAAAGCAGAAGTGCCTAGAAATTCTTATTAAATTTGAAATCTGTGAGTATTTATTTGAAAACTCATCCACTTAAGATAATGCTTTTCTTTCCAAAAATAACAAGAAAAACATTTTAAATAATTTCTACATGTGTGCTCTTGTTTTTCCATGACTTTTCATTCCTGTTAACACCTCCACACCATTTGTCACATAGCATGGAAAGTGATAGGACACTTTCCAGATTTTAGTATTAAATCACCAAGGAGGAAGACAATGTTCATATATATTTTATTTTATTTTCCATGCTTTTGTTCTCTGTAGGGATTTGAACAACAGAATAGAGCTGGATGTCTAACCTATAACAGCTTCCTCATTTCACTGAATGTTGTTTTCCTAAGTATTCCAAAGGTCAGTGTTCTGTAGGAACTTCTTCACCCTCAGGCACACTGAAGAGGAAGGCAATGATTCTAAATTTACCCTGAAAACCAGGGGGAAAAGTGTATATATATACATATATGTATGTGTGTGTGTGTGTGTGTGTGTGTGTGTTTGTGTGTGTGTGTGTGTTTGTGTGTGTGTGTATTGAATGCAAGACTTCATGAAAACATGGAACCAGAAGGCTGAGAAAGAGAGAAAAGTAAGGTGTTTTTTGGATAAATCCAAGTGGCCAGTGATATCTCAGAGCACACTGACATAACCCTCTGACTTTGCAGTCTGAATAACAATTTGTTGATAGTCATATCTTGCATACCTGGAGAAACATATTTACCTTGCAGATGTCCTGTCTCTTAAAACAATTTAAAGAAAGCAGTGTCTCAGTTCATATACAGCACAGTCTGCCTTAAGTACAGCACAATATCAATTCATGAGCCAGGCTCAGGATTTAACTACTGTATCAGAGGAAAAAAAGCTCTTCCATACTTGTAGATCTTTTTAATGTGTTCTTGTTGTCACCTTTCCCTAGCTAAGCAAGTCCACAAGTGTCTCAGTGTGCACATAATAGGATCCAAGATACATTTCCAGCTCAGATTTGGTATTTACTCTTTATTTTTCAGTCACATCTCCCAGTGACATGCTTGGCAGGGCTGTTTTCCAATACAATGCCATTGCTACTCTAATGAAATATGATAAATTGATGTAGCAGTGGCAAGCAGGCTTAAGAAAGCAATTCTTTAAAGAAATAGGTTCATCTTAGACTGCTTTCTTAAAATGCTAACTCATTACTCAACCCTGGGGCTACCTGTAGGGTAATCCCAAGAGCTCTTAAGGTGAATAATGGAAATATTCTTTGTAAGTAGGATTTATCAAGATCTGCTAAATTTAGGCCACTCTTATAAATTTAGTACAGCTCTAGGGTTGAATTAGTCTCACAAAATTTTATTTGTCAAAAATACAGGATTCCAGTGTTAGATGTTCCATAGTCAATGGAAAAAGTTTCCTTCCAGAAGATATTTCATCCTATCTATTTTAGTCTTGATTCTAAAGGGGTATGATTCAGCCTTTGGGGACATTTGTACCTCTATGATTGTAGCACAGGTTGTACATTTTAATCACTATAGTTAGGGTATGCCTAAAGTCCTTAGACAGAGCACCCTAAACACCTACAAAAAACCCAACACCTGCCAGTTTCAAGGCAACTAATTCACTTTTCCCTAATTTAAGATACATACTTCGTCTCTTTTTTTCTTTCAATATTTCACCAGGGAATTATTCAGAGGTCAACACCAAGTGCAGGCAGTTGTCATAACTTGGTCAAATTGATGCAGAGTTTGGAGATAAGCTTCAATTAGACTTAGCAAAAGCTGCTTAAAAGACAGAGAAATTTGGATTTGGTTGAACACAGTTATACTCAAGACCAGTTATCCTGAGAAATGTAACTGTGAAATGAGCCTTTTGAGATTGTCTTGCATGGCAGTCAGGGGAACCGGTTCAGATCTACGGTGTTCAATACAGTCACAATAGCTCGGTTTCTCTCAGGAATAAAAAAATTCCAATATTCAGGGATAACGTGAATATTATAATGCTGATTATCTGTATCATAAAATGGAAAGTGTATTGTAATTTCCTTTGGCAGCGTGCTCAGCATAGGAGGAGTAATCTCAAAGGAACAGTGTTCTGTCGGACCATATGCATGAATAGATGGCTGTCAAGTTTATACTGCATTGTCTTCAGGCTGGCACCGTGCCAGCCCTCAGGCAGGCAGAAGGAAGATATATGTGCAAAGAGGTAGTCAAATTGCTTCCCTATGGCTGCTTTATAAACATACATATGTTAAACACATTTATTAGGGCAATCAGCAGCAGCAAGTGCAAGGGCCCTTCTCCTCCCTCATGAGGGATAGCTGTTGCTTACATAGGAGTGAGAAGCTGGAAGCTGGCCCAGAAATCTGGAAAGCATATTATGCTGGATTCCCCACGGAGGATCACTTTGCTGCCAACATATCTTGCTCTGGGGTTTCGACACGCCATCAATCTGGAACCTGGCAGCCACCATTCCCCAGCTCACCTCGGCTCATGCAGCGAGCAGACACAGTGCAACTATTTGTCTCAGATTGCAGCCCAGCTACTCCTGGAGGGGAAGGAGAGGACGGGAAACAAAACCCCTGCGGTGGAGCTGCGGCCGGGGCTGCGCAGCTGCGGCAAGGTCCTCGCTGCAGCAACACGACCCCTTGAACGACACACTCGCTGCTCCATGTGGGACCAGAACAAGGGCAAGTGTTGCTGTGTGCACAGAGATGTGGCCCTGAGAGACGAGGAGGAGGAGAAGGAGGAAGAGCCTGACTGGAGCTTTCAGACAAAGTGCTGTCAATTACTTTTCAGCGTAAGCTGTGCTAATGGATTTAAGACTCCAGAGAATTTTACAAATCTCAATTAAATCTCAAATAACTTCCACTTGTGAATGCAGCTGTTGTTCAGAGAGCATTGTACTCCTTGTGGGAAGGAAGTTACTGATCTCTTATCCTGGAGACCTTGACAAATGTGCAGGGAATATCAGAGATCCACGTTACATTGGCCAGGGACAGTAGATGGAGTCAGCACATTCCCAGCACGGCCAGCCCTGCCCACACTCACAGAGTGGGGGGCTCTTACAGCCCTCGATGGAGGTCAGGTTGCCTGTTTTGCCCTTGCTCCCCCCCTCCTTGCTCTATTTCCATGACATATTCCCAGGAGCATAAAAAAGAACCTGGGGTAACCAAGAAAGCTACAATTCTAAGAGCCTGCAGAATCAAATTCTTGATTTTCCTTCTCTTCCACAGCAGCAGCTGATTATGCTCCTCATTTTAGTTGTGTTTACGACTTCTCTTTGACCCTCCTGAGACTAAAGCCCCTGGCAGTATAATTAGTTCAGTGAAGAACTACTATCCAGCCATTAGTACGGTTGCAAATACTTGTTTTAGGTTTAGTCCCAGCCACTCAAATTAATGCATTAACATGCACTGAAATTTTTCTCTAGCTCAAGGCAAGTCATTACAGTTGTCGTCTGCTTGCAGTAAATCTGTTCTGTCTCTCACTTCACAGCAAATGTAGACTTTGAAAATTATGCACAGAAATAGGCACTGGCTGTGCAGTGCAGTTATGAGAGTGACCAAAGTTTGTACTTTCAATTATGTAAAACAAAGAGTGGGAAGTGGTGTATTGGATGGCAAGTGCTGTTCCACCTAAGCAACACCGAGTTACTTTTATATCTTTGTAGCCTACATAGATTTTCACACTTTTACTTTCACACTATGAATTGGAGTTTGAAGCTGGAGGCAAACTTATGCTGGAGGCTTAAGGCAAGGCAACAAACAGGCAGAGCTCAGTACTCTGCCTCTTCTTTGAGACAGATGGGTGTGAGGTGGCTTCAGTTTGAAGCCCATCCAGTTGCATTAACTCATGCTGTGATTGAGCTAATTAGTTCTACTAAAATCTTGAATCTGACAGTGCCCAGCTGGGGAGGCATGGCCTGAGAAAGGTGGATCCAGCTCAACCCCCAAAGCTCTATAGTAATTCAAATGAACATTGTTTTTTTTTTCTCTAAAATACAAGCCTGGGAATCAGATCTGCAGTGGGGCACATTGATTCAAATCTGGTGTCTGCTGCAATAAACAGATTGCTCCCAGAGAGTAATCTGGCCTTATCTTTTCCTCTTTCCAAAGAAAAAAAGCTAAATGAAAACAATAAATTCCTGATGTGTGACTGACTAAAGGAATAAAAAGGGGGGGGAGGGTTCCCCATTTTGTTACTATATATCAGCAGTGAATTACATAATTTTGATATATGTGTGGTCTGTAGCCATAGGCGGTGTCTGACATTTTAAAATGGTCTCATTTTAAAACATATGCTCTGGACAGGAATCATCTCATGTAACATATGGCTTACAAGAACACAGGAAAATAGTGAGTTTGCATGGGAATTCTGTGTTTAAATCAGGCATTGCCTTTACTTCCCACACTACCTTGAGTATTTTATAGGTAACTTATTTGTTCTATTCAATTGTTCAGGCTAAAAACAAATACACAATACACAAAAAATAAAGGGTTTTTTTGTGTGGCATATCTAGATACTTATTGTGCCTATTGTCACTTACAAATATGTGAAGAAAAATTAATTCTGGAAATACAGAATCATGCAGATCATTTAACTCCTTTGGTTTCCATCTTTTTCTCTGCCTAAGTATACAGATGCACATATAAGGACTTTACAGGTAACAGAAGTGGAAAAAGAGAATTTTAAGTAAAATTTTGAGTTTGCTTTCTATATCTGTGATTTATGTCTGAATTATAAAGATGCTTTTAACCTCAATTGAAAAGTTTCATGTTTTTGTTCCAGGAGGTCTGTTTGCATTATCAATATTTTTAATTTTTTTTTTAAATAAGCATTATTTATTTAAAAAGTCTAAAGAATGAGAAGATGCAAGGAAGACCTTAGAAAGTAGCCTTGGCTGTATTTGGAAGCTTTAAAAAAGTTTGGATTTGAGAATTTTGAATTAGAAATGAAAGGTTTATAATGGAACTGGGTGACATCAGTGCAAGTCTTACAGTAGTGATTATTCTTAATTTATTTCTTGTTCAGAACAAAATGAGTTTCTTGTAATGAGATCTGTGGGAATTTCAAAATTCAATTTCAGTTAAGCTTCTGCCAGATGAAAACTATAAAATTTGAAGTTTAAAAATACAGGATAAAAATGCTTCTGTTGAGGCTGAACTTTGTCTTGAAATTAGTAAGTGAGGTGAGCCAAAAAATTTTATATTTTATATGTACCTAATAATAAGCAGGAGTAATGAGTCCTCAGTTAAAGATAAATTTTATCTCCCCATGTAATTCCAAAGGTAAAATTCACCTTTCTAATAGAAACAGATGCTTGAAAAGAAGCAAATGCCCTTGAAATGTTCAGAAGATACATCTTACCTCAGAGTAGAGGATTCTTTTCTCTTTGAAACAAAGATATGAATGAAGGAATAGTAAAGGTAAAAGCCTAGGCCTCTCATTGATGTAGTTTCTTGTAATTTCATGAACTTTAGGTCATCTATGTTAATTTACAATAAGAAATGTTGTTTTATGTGATGTTTTAAATAATCTCTATGACATTGAACTTTAGAAGAGTCCACAGGTTCTTTTGGTCCTTAAAATAGTTTGCCCTTAAACCTCAAAAAAAAAAAAATTCTATTTTAGAAAGGCTTACAAAAAGACTATTATTCATCTTTGGTGTAGGAATTTTACGTCTATTTCTTTTAAAGGAATCTTGAAATGGAAGCTTAATTATAACTGACTTAATGTTGGCATGTTCTATTTTACAGCTAATAAAAACTCCTGAAGATAGTATTAATAAGAAACAGCTGTAGAGTTGATTTCTTTTTAATACTTTTTTCATGCCATCAGAAACCTACTTTTCAATTTTTTTATATATATATATAACCTTCACAGATTTGACCAAGTTGCTTTTGAAAGTTCTTCCCCAAGTGTTTTTTAGAAATTTCAGGCTCTGGATGGGAGGCACTTCCAGACACTAAATAAACTCCAGGTTGTCCAGGCTGACTTCATGTAAGCACATTGTGATGTACCACTCAGAGGTGTATATTATATACCAACCTATCTGCCATTTTCAAATTTCTCCCCAGATCTGTGTATCTTATTTTGGAGAGTTTTTTGAGATGCCTTTGTTTTCTATGTACATTTTTAGTTTTTCTTCTCATAGAACTATCACAGAAAAGGCAATATATTTTTAGTATCTTTCCTATACAGACACCAAAAAGCTCCTTCTCTCTCAGCATCTGCCTCATTGCTGGTGACCAGCTCACTTTCTTCTTCATCCCTGAGATGAGAGAAGAGTGGCTCCCTCCAAGCTCCAGAGAGGCCTCCTTGCCTCTGTGATTTCAACTTTACATTACAAATAAGCTCAACAACCTTCCACTGCCAAAAATCTTTCTGTCCCTTCCTTGCTGTTCCTTTCTTCATCTCTTCCTGCCAGAGGAAATTAAGAGTAAACCAATTCCTGTTCTTTATATATTCCACTGCATCATTTTTTCCCAAACTGACCAAGTTTTCATATCCAAACCGCACAACTGATGCTGAATTCAGACTTTCATTTAGACTTTGGTGACTTTGACGCAAGTTCTTCTTCCAAACGTTTTGTTGGATCGTAATATTCTTAATGTCCCTCTCCCCGGTGTCTCCATCTATGATTCAAATGATTTTCACTGTGTGAACCTTGAATGCTTTAATTCCTCCCCTCACCTTCCACTACAAACTGCTGCACAGGACTCTGGTTATGGACTCCTTTTCAAAATTCACACCTCCCTGGATGATTTCATACACAAATTCAATTTCCACCTCTGCTGACGGTCTGTAGAGACACGTCTCTGGTTTGGACTGCTCCAAACCCTGTTCAGTGCAGTCTCAGACTGTCTCTGGTGCCTCCTCACAGCTATTTAGCTACGAACTCAGGCATAGCAGGGCTAAAAGTGTGCTACTCCAATCCCTCACTCCAACTCATTTCTGCTTGATTATGCTAAACAGTAGTGAACCTTCCTGCAAGGCACTGCAGTCTGGGAAAATTCTCCAGTAGGTTTTCCACTAGATCCTTTTACCTGGATATGCTTAATTCTCAAAGACATGTTTCTAAATAACTTCTCAAAGATGCAGCATTTCATATCCTCTCATTTCCACCCAGCCTCTCACTCTTTTCCTTCTCAGCTACTTTAGTGTTTTCCCTCACAGTCACACTCAGGCTATGCCTCTACATACCAATCCAGGATGACTTTGCAAAGATGATTTTCCTGGTGTGCTGCTTTGTTTCCATCCCCCCATTCTGATTTTTACATCTACCAGACTCCCAGCCTGTTTTTTATCAGACATGAGCCATTTGTCCTCAAGTCCTTATAAAATACCAGTATCCTAAAAATATTTTTCAAGCTTTAACCACAGGAGACATTGTTCTGGTTTTGCAGCTTTGTTCAATTTTTTCGAAACTTCTTCCAAATCATCTGTCCCACCTTATTGTATTTGCTGTTTGAGTGTAATGGACTCATGACTTATAAAGAAGTTGTGCAAGCACCACTGAGCTCACAAGCTGACAGACTTTTAATGTTGTGGATGCATTTTTGCTAAGCACTCCTTCTGAATCACCTACATCTCACAGGAGGGGAGAGAAACAGAGCCCCCATGCTGACTGGAGCAGTTGACATGTGTTTAGTTCCAGGGCAGGAATACCAAATTTCCTTTGAGGGTAGGTTTATACCACCAGATACGAATATGTCAGCATACATTCAGACAGCATAAACATTATAGTCATATGCAATTACAGTTGATTATTTAACATGAAAACACTTCCTTTCAAATTCTCTAGAAGGGGAAGTGGCTGTACAGAGACATTCAGTTACTTTGATTTTGCTATGGACACAGGGATTCTGGCAAGCCTCACACCTGAATTTCTTGACTCAGTTAAGTGCCTACAATTAAGTGAACGTCTTGATTTTTACAGATTTCTGTGGAACTGGTATCAAACATTATTTTTCATTGTGTTTTTTGTGAAACAAAATATTTTCTAAACAACTGAATATTCAGAATTACTTCAGGTTTTTTGTAGACAGAAGTCACTGCATACAGGACTCTCAGTACTGTGTGGCCTGAGTTTTAATCAGAGGTAGTTCAGTGTCTACCTGGTGTTGCTTTTCCATAATAATTATGTTCATGTTGGGTTTGTGAATATCTGCATTTTTACAGCATTTCCTCTCCCTTTCTCTCTTTGTATAAAACCACAATACTACTTTTTTGCCTAGAAATTTTGGCTTCAGCTAAAGTCAAATTTATATGATAGTCTAAATCTTTCAACATTCAATTAACTTTATCATTTATTATTGCGAGTTTGGATGAAAAAACTTGGAAAATGGCTTTTCTTTCTTAATGGATTAAAGTCTCCTGGTATATATAGGTGTATATTTAGGAGTCTCCTGGTCTTGTTAATTGGTGTAACTTCAGGTATCAGAAATTCAGACATTAGGAGAATACTTGAAAAAGATACCAAACCTAATTATTTTCTTCCCTCTTCATCCCAAAGCTTAAATTTATTTCTGTTTCTCATATTGTGTTTGTATATATGTATTTTAAATGTCATTTTTTACAATGCAAGTTGTAGGCTGCTTCTTTTAATTTTCCACAGTATTTATGCTGCTAGACTAGAGATAAGGGAATTAAAAAAGATACAGAACCAATCTTTTTCAGAAGGAAAGAATTTTGTTTCTGTGTGTATATGTCCTTTCTGGTTTAATTGTGTGTCTGCATTTTCAGTCACGACTAGAAGTGCTGAATTACCCCAAGAGAAGGGAGCTTGCTTTGCAGTCATGACTAAAAGTGCTGAATTATCCCTGGAGAAGAAAGCTCACTTTTGTCAGGATTCCAGTCCAATTTTGCAAACACGAAAGGAGATAATCACTCAAATGTGCATGTGTGCTTACTGGAACAGAGTCCAAACTCTGAACCTTTTGAGGTTTGCCCATCTGTATTACCGGCCTTATTAGTTAAAATTGCACATAGCAGCTCGAGAAAGCATTTTTATGTCCTCTGGCTAGGAGCAGCTCAGTTAGCACACACTCATATGACTAAGTAGTTATTGAAGTTGCAGGATTGCTAACCTTAGTGATTTTTTCATTAGACATTCAGCTCTTCCAGTAAACACTACTTTTTTTTTTTTTTTTAATGGTTCTCTGCCTCATATGGCCATGAATGCAAAACCAAGACTGTTGTTATTATAGGAAATGTGTGTTCCAAACATTATAAATCTCTTAAATTCTGTTTCTGCACTCTACTTTCCTAATAATTAGTCATGCTTACAGTTCAGTAAAGGCCACTTCAGTCAGTCAGCCAATAAGACTACAGCAATAAGTTTCCTGGCAATGGGTGACTAAAGGGTAAATCACCATTAGGGTGAAAGTCAGAGCTGCACACAGGACCCATCGTAAGACTAAAGTACCTATACTTTAAGACCATAAGAAATTAAATAAAGAGTGTTTCCTAGGATATGATTTTGGGGTCTTTATGCTGATAGCAATCTTCATTTGAAACCAGTTTTCATTTTTCAGGACAGGAATTACTACAATATTTTTAATTTGGAGTGTTACTCAGCACGTGATAATCACCTATTAACACAGCAGAGGAAGAAAGTTAATTGTGACCTGGGCAGGGGAACATAAATGTCTTCAAAGTTTGTGACTCACAGAACAGGGAGACCAGCTATGGAAATTATTAATCCTTTTTTGGTTTACATTAATCCCCAAGGTTGGACAGACACCTAATAAGGTCGAGTTTCTGCCCTCATGGCAAGCACCGTGTTATTCTTAAGCATTTCTAGGTACAGGAATGAAGATCTAAGACGGCTTTGCTTTTAAAATATTTCCCTTGAGAATTTTTTTCAGTGGAAAATAATTCTGGCCTTATCTTCTGGAAGTAGAATATCCCATATGTAAATGACACCTTTCCAGACATTTTGGCCTTCCAAATCCCTGCCAGACCCAAAATTGTCTCTTAGAACTCTAACACATCCACCCAGAACTGCAGGTTTTATTTTTCAGTCTTGTACCTGGTGCAGATGGAGAGGTTGCCTTGGTTTTGTTTCTGACTAGCAAGTCAAAGTTTGAAATACAACCTAAATAATTCTGATATGAAGGATTAATTGGACATTTTGTGTCTTTCAGAGCATGGGGTATTATAAAATTTATTCCAGGTACTTAACCAGACATTTAATGTGGTAGAACCTAAAGGTTTCCATAGTGGCACATGCTGTGACATACAGGGGCTTTGCCAAAAAATGTAAGAATATTTTAGCTTTGTGTGTTTGGGATTATCTGCTATCATAAAACCATTCACAGGTTACTCTTTGGATCACCACAGACAAATAGAACAGCAGCACTTCAAATTCACTAAAGGTTTACTCTTCTGTTTAGCTTGAGCTTTCAAAGATCATTCCAAGTTTCAGAGCTTTATTTGCAAGTAGGGAAAAAGTGTCTAAAATTATTTTACCAAACAAATATTTATATTTTTCTCTGGCAATGGAAAGACTTGGTATTTCTAGCACAGAGAAAATATTAATAACAACCATTGACTGTGGAACTGACTGATGGTGTTCACCAACACCAAGGAGCTGTAGCCATTCTCAGTTACAGGGAGAGTGAAAATCTAAGAGAAGTTTTCCAGCCTGACCAAAACCACTCCTACAAATGTCTAAGTCAAGGTTTAGGAATCATACTTGCCTTAAATTGAAAAAAAAAAAAAAA
>VZRX01007030.1:57544-95393 GCA_013398075.1 Notiomystis cincta
AAAAAAAAAAAAAAAACCCCAAACTAAATCTGTACTATGAATTTTCAATGAATTGCAATATTTTTTCTTCTCTTGCACAGAAACTTTATCAATGAAAATTGATATATATTTACTGATTTATATTGATGAGGTGTAAGCAATCTTATCTTTTTTAATAATGCCACATATTAAAAAAAGTGATTGTTTTGAATTATATTTTTATTTTGCATCTTTGTCCCTAGAGCCAGTGATTTGCATTAGTTTTGTCTTTTGTTGAAATTTTTTGAGACTGGGGCAAAGCAGAGTGATAGTCCATGTTTCAAGAAGGGTTAGTGTTTACATTGGGGCTTTTTTGTCTTAAAGTTAAATTATATGCACTTATCCTATTTTATTCAAAATTATTTAGAGTTAAGTTAGAAACTTGAGAATGGGTACTTTTTACTTTTTTTTTTTTTTTCTAAATAAAAATTACAATATTGAAACAGATGATAACAAAGAACAAGATCCAGTAAAATCCTAAGATAGATTTGAATACAGACTGGTTAAAATAAATATTAATTATATTTCATTACTCTTTTTGGTTAGGCTTTTTCAGCCTTAGAAATAAATTTACTTTATATTCACAAACAATTTATACTTGCATGATGTTTAAAACATAATAGATTTTTGTTTAAAAAAGTGAGGAGTATCATGAAGTTACACAGTTCCAAGAAATGATTGCTTAAGAGAAACACTATAAACTCATGACAAAACCAGAGGAGTTAGCAGCAATACATACGAGTTCGCTTAATAAATCACCTAAGCACCTCATTGCTTAAACCAACAGAAAACTTCTGTCTTTTCCTTGCACATAACTCAGAAGGCTTAGAATAAATTAGAACTGATTTTATACACAAAGTATCATTTAACACTGGAAGGCAGCAGCCATGATTTCTATATCCAGAGTCAGAAAATGTTCAGATGAGGAGGATTTTGACCTTTTTTTCAAAGAAATGAAAAGAAGAAAACTATTCTTTTATAGTTGAAAATTTTTCAGTGGAAGACCAAAGTCATCATCTGGCTTTCAGTATTTAAACAGCAAGTTTCTCAAACAGCAGATGTTTATGCAAAAAACCTTTTTGAGTTCAAGAAGAACATTAACTTCTAGGGGAACTGTTAAAGAAGATAAAAATGTACCAAATCCTTGCTCTCAAGCCCGCTTTGAGCTGTTTGTGGACACAGTTTCTCTTCCATAGTGAAAGAGTTTGGCCTATTTTTTAATGTATGCAAATGATAGCGGGAGAGTCAGTACAATATTTGGCAAGTTTCCCGTGGACACAGAAACAACTGAGGCACAGACTTTCAAGATAATTTTCAGTATAAAACAGTAAAATCAAGCCAGTCTGCTGATTTACGCTTATTTTTACTGCAGCAATAAACTTATACAACTTGTTCCTGTTGAGGAATTGAGCAGTGTGTGGCTTACTGTGCTGTCTTATAAAAAGTGATGAAGACAACAGAGCTTTCTTCTGAGAGACACAACTGATGGCAGTGATGCACATACAGCAAAAGTGACACTGGTAATGCTGCAAAGGTAGACACTAAAGCAGAGCCTGATCTGCTGATGCTGTTGCATTTTTTAACATATCAGCAGTCACAATCTCCAGAAAAATAAGTCAAGGAGCATGTGAGCACTACTTTGTAGTGATTTTTCTATCTATTGTAGTAAATATTTTGAGTTGCTACAATACTTTAAAGTACTACAGAAAAGTTTAAACCCTTTTTCAGCTCAAGTTCTGTGATTGCTTTAACACACCTCTCGAGGGAAGAACTCGAGGCCCATAAAGTCAGAAATGCTTGGTTGCTCAGTGTGCAGATAGAAATTAGAGCTCTGGAGGAAACGGGGCGGGAGGAAAGGACGGTCCGCGGTGCTCGCAGCTGCTCCGACCGTCTGACTGGGGCACGGCTGTGCTGACCGGGGGGCACAGCCACCTCTGCTCCCCGGCTGGCCGGATCCTGCTCAGAACCCGGCCGGCTGCCCACATTTCTTTACTCCGACAGTTTGAGGGGTGGGGGAAATAATAACATACAAACGGAGAGCGGGTCAGGTGTCTTTTTGAGGTGCAAGCCGCTGCTGGGACGGGGGGCNCGGAGCGGCCCGGGCGGAGCGACCCTCCCGGTCCGGGCGGAGAGGCCCTCCCGGTCCGGGCGGAGCGGCTCTCCCCTCCCGGCCCGGCCTGGGCAGAGCGGTCCTCCCGGTCCGGGCGGAGCGGCTCTCCCCTCCCGGCCCGGCCTGGGCAGAGCGATCCTCCCGGTCCGGGCAGAGCGGCTCTCCCGGCCCAGGCAGAGCAGCCCTCTCCTGCCAGCCTGGCCCGGGCAGAGCGGCCCTCCCGGGCCCGGCTTCCGCGGCCCCGTCACCTCTGGTTCTCGGGGAACAGCACGGCTGCCTCAGCTTTGGAGCTACAAACAGAATGCACCGAACAAACATTGATAAAATCCCGTTTATTTGGCAGGTTCTTGTGGCCTTCGTGTGTTCTGCTGTAGATCTGCTGGCCTGGCGGCATGCTGCAGGAGATGCATGTCTAAACTTTGTGTTTAAAATCACACAACATAGAGAGGGGGAAAACAAACAAACAAACAAAGAAACAAACAAATAAAATAATCAGAAACTAAGATTTGCTATGATGGAACAGCTTAGTGGAAAAGAAAGCAGATTTGCCATACACTTGAACAACATTTGGCCAGCACAACAATCCAAGGTACATGACCCTACTTTTTAAAAAGCTGAAATATTTGCAAGAATTTCTATTCCTCAGGTGTCTAAACTATACTAACCCTGTGAAATAGTCACACAAGATTTGTTGAACCTAAATCTCTTAGCAGTTTGTGAAGAGCCAGCCAGTCACAGCTGATAGATTGTCCAGAGCAGTCGAGATTCTCTAGGACATATCTCCAACACTGAAACAGCCCCACTTTCCTCAGAGGGATACTTAGCCTGGACATGATAACCTGCTCAGCATTTAAATATCTGGTTCATTACCAAAGAATCCCAAAATTTCCAGCATATCAGCAACAAAATTTACAAAATCACTGTTCATGCTTGAATTGATTGTACTATGATATTGAGACATTATGAGTTTTTGGTTGAACTAAAATCATGCATTTTCAAGAAGTTTCATGGAAGTGGCTCATGTCATCCAAACCAGAGCCATTTATGCCATTGATGCTGCTCATGACAGTCCTTGTGGAGCCAGGGGATGTCTATGGGCTCCTTCTGTTTAGATCAGCCAGGGAAGCTGCAGCCTCTCTCCTTGATACAGCTGACTTTGTCAGTGTTTTCTAAAAGTCTAAGCTGTAATGCTGGAAAGAGTTTAAAATTAGACAAATTAAGACCTCCTGTCCACAGTAACATCCTCCATGAAAATCCACTATAAGAAGTTGTCCTTATTTTGAAGACTGGATTACCTCCTGCTTTGATAAATAAGACTGACGTCATAAATGATGTTCATATAATCACTTTAGGGCAATTTCTGGCAGTACTCTTTCTAATTTAGTGTCTGTGTGCTAAACAAAGCATTAAACTTCAGGCTAATCCAAACTGAAAAATTAGAATTAGCAGATCTAGTATTCATATATCATTTGGTACAATTTGAAAAGCCACTCCTTTCCCACACTTTCAAATCATCAAAATTCAGTCTGTTTTTATCAACAGATTAGCAAACATTAGCAAATCCCAATGAACTTCACTTCATTTTTTAATTTATAAGGAAACCTGAAACCAGAAGAATCATGAGTGGTTTCTTATTTGCCTGGGAATGCTTCACACAGCTTTAGTGGGTAAAAAGTTGATGAGTAAGGGCTACAGATGCTGCTGGGGACTGAGAGTCATGCCAAGGTTTTTGCCTAGGTAACCTGCTGCTGTATAATGGCCCTGAATTTCTGCTTGCATGCTTTGCTCACAGGTTCTGTACAGCACAGACAACCTGCAGAGGGTCCTGGGCACTCCCTGACTCATCTCCTCTCTCCACCTTCTTCTGACATTTTGCAGCAGGTTTGGAGTCATGTTCTGAGAACACAGAAATACCTAACCACAAAGCTGAAAGCATTTGAGGAAGTGTCCGTGGAAAAGACAAACTAATCAATCTGGGAAAATAGTTCAAATTATTGGAAAATGACGGCATCAGTCTTTAAATATAATCCATCTCATGAAGTGTTGCTCTCAGTGACATTAGAGGAAAATCTTCACACAGAAAATGTGGATGCAACTTGTTTTAAAGGAACAATTGTTATGAGGGCAGAGGAAGGCAAAAAAAAATCAAGGGCTCCTTTCTTAAGTGACAAGTGAATTCATAGCTAAGCATCTGCTTAGAGGAAAACACTGAGGTCAGATCTTGGCCTTGGTTTTAAAGTGGGCCCAGGGAGCTATATAACTACTTTACAAGCAACAAAAATGTGTCTAGTGACAATATCTTCTGCCGTGTTTCTCTCTCTTTTTTTTTCCCCTTCAGAGTAGAAAGTTTTCATCTGTTTTGTATTAGAACCAGGATGAGGCTTAGGTCAGTCAAGAAAAAACCCTCTGAGAATGACAGAGGGTTTGGCAGCGAAAGATCCCCAAATCTACATATGTGTGCCCAAACTAAAGTGGAAGAGGGAATAAAAAACCATAATTTTTCTATCAATATGTCTTTCTTGTTGCTTTTCTATTAAAAATAAACTAAAAATAAAACTATTCCTTGTCATATGAATCATCTTTACAAAAATGCTTCCGTATTTAGAAATAAATCATAACTCTTTATTTTAATATGCGAGTCACAGGACTTGTTTTGTAAAAGGGGGGAAGATACTCCAGGAATGGGAAACACCCAACAAACAATTGCACATCTGAACGACCTGACAGGAGACTTCTGTTCTGTGTGAGAATATGCCTCTGGAAAGAGATACTGGAGTCAGTGGCTGGCTGGAGCTGTTTTGGCTGGGGCTGGTACTGTCAGTGTCTGAGCTGCTGCAAGTCTCTATTGCTCCAGAGCTCGGGTTTCCACCAGCTGTGCAGCCCCGGAGCTCTCACAGGAGCGGTGTTTCCTCAGCCGTGGGTGTGCTGGTTGCAGTAATGGTGTTGCTGGCAGGCTGATCCGCGCGCTGATGGAGCTGTGACCTGGAGGGGGCGGGTGGCTGTCATTCTATCGAGAGCAAATCAGCCACAGTGGGAATGAAAAACAGAAACCGAGGCCTGGGGTCAGGCAACAAAATTGTCGGGTAAAACTTACTGAAGCCTGAGCTGCTAAAGAATTCTGAGCTAAATTTGGAATACAACACTTTGCTAGAGGCATGAAAATCTCTGCCTGTTCACTGTTTTATTGACACGTAAATGCGTTTCAATTACTTTAATGTAAATTTAGCAAAAACATAGAGGATTTGTCGATATAATTCCAGACAGTTGCTTTAATTTTCAGTGCTGTTTTCAGCAGCTTCAGTACTTACCTGGTTTCTTACTTTTGCTGGTTTGTTTGGGGTTTTTTTCCCTCTTTTTTTCTCTATGAAAATCAAAATGCTGTTTTGGAGAAACACTAACTCCAATACTGTTTGCTAAAGAGAAGCATGGTTCTGATTTTTTCTATTCTTTCCTTCTCAGGAGTTTCCAGCAGAAATCAAAAAGGGGAAAAGAGAAGACTTCTTCATGTATGATGAAACTCTAATATTATAGAACCAGTTTTGCAACACATATCCTACAGAAATGTGTGGGGGTTTTCCCTAAAGGATTAAAAGCCTGATAATGCTTACTTGCTTTCAGGTTCTACTCCAAGCTCAGCCTGTCTTTCTCTGAAAGCCCCTAAACTTTGGAGATTTAGATAACTGTGGGCAAGACTGAACCCAGTTTGAGGGGAAGGAGAATGATTCTTTTGTGTTTCATTGTTTTTGGAGTTTTGGAGGTGGCAATGAAACAGACTGAAATATTTAGTCTTAATTTTGCTTTGAACTTTTGGGGTTTTTTTGTAAAGGAGTTGAAACTGAGTAAAATATCTCTTGTAGTCTCCTTCCAGGGGATTGCACAGAGGTATCTAAACAGAGTCCTGGGTGCCATTCAGTGGGCACCAGAAGTTTGTGGATGAGGAAGGGAAGGGGTGAAGAAGTGCTATCCCCTGATGACCTGGATAAGGCACACAGAGGAAATCTAGAGACAGGTCTAACTGTGTCAGCATCTGCCTTCCACTGGAATGTGTTTGTCACAAACCCACAGAAAAACATCTGTCCAAACCAGAGTAAGGAGGTGAGGCCTCCAGTCTCAGGCTTGGTTACCTCTTATGTGTGTGTTTATCTCCGCCCCTTTCAGAAATATACACACTAAAATCTGGATTATATGCTCTAAAACGACCTCAAAAGGCATACCAAAGTTGTTTTCTGGTGTAGAAAACAACATATAATTGCACAGGACTGTACTACCATTCCAATACTTTTTCAATACAAAATTTGCACTTACTGTAGTAAGGCAAGCATAGAAATCTGTCATTATTCCTCTTACCCTCTGGGTTTTGAACACTGCATAATAATAAACCAAAACCAGTGCAGCTGCAAATCAGAAATGTAGTATCTCTATGTGGGAGTGTAAAGCTTCATAAACCATAGTAGGTGTCTAACTGTGTTATCAGCCCTTGAAAGACAAAGAGTCTTTGGAGCTGCAAAGCAAAGCAAAGTGATACTTTTGAAGAACTTTCATTCTGTGTTAAAACCAGCAATTCAACATTACCCAAGATATTTTGATACACCATTCATTGATGTCTTATGAAAGGTGATTAATCAATCTACCTTGCTAGTGTCAGTGTAGATCTATAGGATTTAATGTTTTTAAAAGCATTTAGATCTCTGAAAAGATTTGTTTCATACAAGCTCATGCAACTTCCTCATCCATAATTATATGAATTTTAATATTCTGTCCCTTCGCATAAAAATAAAAGTAGTGTCTTGAATGTTTATCACAAACAAATTACCAAGAGTTGATTTCAACAAGACTTTTTAAATGTTACACTTTAATGTTAAATGTAAATGCTGTTAAAGTCTTATCTTGCTACAAGAAAAAGTATGCATTTGGTAGCTAGGTTTTTAAAGCACTAGTTTGCATTCAAAATTAGTCATTAAAAGTCTTCAGCTTTTCTTCGTATTCTTAAAACAGGACAGATCAGTGTCATGTTGGGTACATCACAGAACAGCCCTGCCAGAGGCCTAAGCAAGGAATGTCGGTCTCATTTTGAAATTTTATTTGTCAATAACAGGTAAGTAAGTCTGTAAGTATGTTCACTTGAACCTAATAATAGAAAACATTTGCAAGTCAAACCACACTTATCAGCAAAACTTGAAAAGTGTTCACGAGGTTTTTTAGTCCTTTTGTTTATTGGCAATACTGTATCAAATGCTGCTTCTGACAGATAAAAAATGACACGTATAGTAGCTCTGTGTAAGAAATTTGTAAAAGCTGAAGTATTTTTAACTGAGGAATAAATAAATATGGTAAAAATTAATATGGATAGCAATTACATCTAAAGGGACATTTTGAATACATCAATTGGACAAAAATATGGCTGCAATTAAGAATATTCCTTCTGAGCAGGAAGTATTTTACATAGGTTATTGGTTTAAATAATTTTCAAGATTTAAACTAGAAAAGGGGAAAATCAGTGAAACACAGTTTATCTTTAAATAAAGCTATTTTGCTAATCTGCTATATTGCCTTCTGCACCACCTGCATTTTCAGTATAAACCTCATGTGTACAGTGCAGTCTTTAGCAGATCTGACACATTGTCAGTGTTTATGATGTCATACTACAAGTTACCAAATATGGAAGTTTTTTTAAGCATCTTACCTCATGCTTAATTGAATATGGCAAAAATCAAGATTTTCCTTGATCAATTTTAAGCAAAAATAATACACTTTACGTGTTTAAATAAAAAGAATCACGTGAAAAAAAGGTCTCACTGTCATTAAATCTAATGTGAATAATAATTTCCTTCCGGGCACTAACATTCTCAAAAGATCCATTGTTGTTTCTTAAGGTGACCTGAAAGTATTTGTCGTGGCTTTTTCTATGAGACTTAAAACAATAACTTCAGAGACAGATCGAATGAGAGGCCTAGGCAAGAAAGCTGTCATTCTTGGGAAAATACAGGTTTCCTTCTTCATTTGAAGAAAATCAAAATTGCATCTCCATGTAACAAAAATGTTTCAGAAGGGAAAGCCAAAATCTACCTAAATTGTTAAAAAAAAAAATCTGCCATGTTTATTTCACTATTGATGTAGAGTATAAATTAAGGCCTCAGAAGAAGAGGGAAAGTGCATCTTTCAATTCGGCAGCCTTGGCATCAGAAGAAAGTGCTATATTGTTCTTCACACAAACCGTCCCCATTAGAGCTCAAGATGTTCTTTTCCTTTTAATCCTCATTTGTACCCCTTAGCCATTTGTTTGGAATTAAATTAGCTGCAATTTGGAAAATGTGGATGAAAGGTAGTGCATTGAGTAGATATCACATGTTTCCTGAATAGTGCCTGTTCTGCCTCTTTCACAGCCATTCATTGTGCCTGAAAGGGTGTAGTGTGTGAATTGTTGGACTGTCACTCTGCAGTGAAGTCTAGTAGCCAGTATTACCATGGAAACAGCAGGAAAAAGACAATTAACAAAATGGTTCTGATTTTCCTTATTTCTTGGGGGAAGGGGTGTTCAATAGTGATTTTTTTGTTTTCTTTTGTTATTTTCCCTAAAGAAACACAGGGGTAAGGGAGGAATATTCTTGTTAAATTAGACATTGTCATCACTTCAGGCCTAGTAATGCAACAGAAATGTGTGTTTGTGCAATAAAATGTGAGCTCTTAAGTGTTGTCTAGTCTTATTCCTCCCTTTCCCATCACAGAAAAGAGGTCTCAAAATATTCTTAGGTGAGCGACTGTTAATGAGCAGAGCCTGTGAGTTTAACCCTCACACATTCATTGGACTTTTAATTAGTCCCTCTCAGAATCACTCCTATGACAGAAACACAATATACGCCTGAGAGGGGTTTAAACCAAAAGGGGGCTCTCTTTAGATTTTTAGCAATAGTTTAAAATCAAATAAGTTGGAGGGAAGGGCTGTAGGCTGCTGTAAAAGGCAGATTTTTCTGCCTGAAGGAAATTCCAGTGCAGGGGTCCAGCTATAATTTCAAGTCAGTCAAGTTCACATTCTGCATCCAGAAGTGCATAAAACAAAGGGGGGAAACTCAGGCTCTTAAATACATCCCTGCCTTTAAAATTGTTATTTCTCCCTAGCAGTGTTGCTAACCTTCAGAAATTGTAATTAAAGGGGAAAAAACCCTGATGCATATTCTGTGCTAACACTTTATGTCAAACATTCCCAAAAGACTGAACTCCAGGTCGTGTTCATGTCACATGGATACAGGGGCTTCAGAAACAAAAAGAACTCTTCTCTCTGCTTATACAGATGCAGTCAAGATCAGTACCAGCCTCATTTTCATTTATTGATCCTTCCCGTTGTGGGAGCAATGCACGTAGCAGAAAAACTGATGGAGGGCATTGTGATTAGACAAACCCTGCTTCTCCATGCTTAGTGGCAACAAAATTTCGTGTGCTACTGGTAGGTTTCTCTACTAATATACAAAAAAAGGGACACTCCGTTGTCTGTAGTGTTTGCTAAACACACCCTGATAAATGTATTTTGTAATATATCATGCCTGTTGTTGGAACAGATCTGTCCTCTTTGCCTATTTGAATAACACCTATGCCTTTGGGAACAAGGACTCTCCTGCATCTCTGGACTGCACTGAGCAGTTATTAAACTGTGAGAATAGTTTGCTTAGGTTTTTTTAAGGAAGAGGTTGCTGTGAAGTCATACATTTGCTCTCTGAATAGCAATATGGAAAAGAAATTCAACTGCTTTTTTTGTCCAGCAAAGTGAATTATTTACAGGAGTGTGTTTTATTTGAAGAAAGGTGAACAGTGCAGGAATAAAATGACAGAACACATATTAAGGACATAGTGCAGAGATTTGGGATGAGTTAAAAGCAGAAAGGAGAATAACAAGTGGAAAAAAAATCAGATGGAAAGTCCTGGTCACTGTCTGTCCTAGGTAAATGCAACAGAGCTCTGAAACAAACCACTAGAACAGTGGAGGGCAAGCCTGGGGAGCAGAAGCTGAAGACATGCCCTAACTCAAAGGATATACTCCAGCAGTATTCAAGTAGAGGGCTAATATGGGAAAAAAAGGAAAAGAAAGTTGGAAGAACAAAAGTTGAAGCAGCCACCAGGTTATCTGATTAATATAACACTATATAGCCTTAGACTTAATAAATCTGTGAAATATGAAGAGAAGAAATTTCTTTAAAGCATATCAGTGAAATAATTTAGTGTTTTGCATTACTGGCTTACAGGAGAATCAACGTGCATGTAACTGTAAGTGGAATTTTAATGTTATATTATGGGCAAAATTAGTTTCTGTTTTTGTTTTTTCAGTGTCCGATTAAGGAATTTTCTGTAGTCCTTGAGCTCTGACCTAGCAGCCTTATAGCAATGTTACTAATACCAGTCATGAAACAGGCTGTTGTTGATGAAATCAATAAGCAATCTTGGTTTTAGATTATAACATAGATGTCAGAAGAAACCCCAGAAATGCAAAGAAGATCAAACTCTTTACTTAAGAGATAAACCATCCTATGATAGGCTTTTTTTCCCACTTCCCTTCACTGTCATTATGATTCCAACAATGCTCCATTCACTCCCACAAACTGTTTTACTTTAATTATTGGTTGAGGTAATTGGTGTTTTCATTGGGCTCAGCATGTTCTGTGCTTTACTTAGTCCTTAGCATTAACACTAATGCACTTGGAATCCAATACTTTGTAGGTTTTCCTGGGGTTTAACTTCTTCAGGAGCAAAGCACAGGCTTTGCCATCTTACTTAAAGATCACACAATCCAAATGATAAGAAAGGAGAGAAACAACACCAGGTGAAAATCTGAAGAGTTGTCATAAGCTTGCTTTAGCCCCAGTCAAATAAACCATGTTTATTTGTTTGCTAAGTATGCAGGGTAATTAGGGGAAAAGTAATTAATGAACTTCTCTGGAGCCAGTTATGCCAAAGTAAGTCCACATTTTGTGTCTACTTGAATTGTGGACTCAAATATCCAAAGAATTCACAGACAACATTTATTTGGGCATGTGTGGAAATACATATTATTTAGTCTGGTATGCATATATGTAGCTATTCTCATAACTAAATGTGGAAATTTATATGAGATTGCTTAAGGCTGACTTTTTGGAAAGATCCTTTAGGTTTTTTGATAATTCTACTTTGGCATATGTATATCTTTCTATCCATCATGGTCTTAATAGCTTTGATTTTTATTTTTTTAAACATTATTGTGGATTCCAGTGAACTCTCAAGTCTCATCAGCAACATGCACTCTGAAAGTAATGTTTAGGTAGCTTAGATATCTTAGAATTACTCTTGTATAAAAAGTCTGGAAAAAAAATCTAGCAAAATTAGTGACTTGAAATATTGTCAGGAAGAGTAAAATAGCAAGAACCTTCAGTCTGCTATCATGGCTTCCCATGCACATGATGGAGATAAAAACTTCTATCAATTTTGACAACACTTTTATCAACACAAGCTTCAGGAAACTTACCTTTCAGGTAAGTATCCTCTGCAGGAGGAAGACTTTAACCATTCAATTGGTTCCTGTCAATAGAAGATTAACTAGAGGCAGACAGTTTTCAAAGGAAACTGTAAACTTAAAGGTGACTTAAAATAATTGTCTTCTCCTTTTGTTTTCTTTTTTTTTTTTTTTTTTTTTCTCCCAAGAACATTTCACATGAAACACTTCCTGACATACTCTTTCCTGTTGGAAAAGAACATTGCAGCTTTCCATGGAAATCTGTGCAGTGGTAGCAGTCACATAATAGATGAACTCTTACAACATTAATTTGCTCATTTTTACTGTGACTGGAGTAGCCCATTTGCTTCCACTGAGGAGACAGAGTGTGATTGCTACAGCACTGTCAGCCTGGTCGTGAAGGAACATGTTCCTTCACTTTGCATGTTGTAGAGCAGGCACCTCCCAGGCCTAGCCATGGATGTATGGGAAAAGTTCTTCATTACTCTTTAAAATTAAATTCTCATGGGCATTAAGGCCATTTTTCACTACACAGATGTAGGAAAGTGTCACGATGAGTGATATTTTAGAGCTCCTTTATAGTGCTAGAGGTAAAGTAGCCATAATGTGAATGAGAGGTATTCCCCAAGGGTATGGATGAAACATCAAACACTTACAGAGATCTGGCCCAGGTCAAGGAGAGGAGCTGATTTTAGAAGGATCACAAAGGTATATATGTCAGTAGGACATATGTAGGATTCTATGCCAGCAGAAATCCAAAGTCTTCTTGCTGCCACAATTCTACCCATGGAAAGAAAAGAAAAAACAAAAGGAAAAAGAAAAAATAAAGAGCTAATTGGAATTTTCTAAAAATAGACCATATTGTTTATTTTTCTGGAGATGCTGTACTAACAGAAAGCATTACCTATCAAATGTGCTTCTACCATCCTGTACTTTTTATTCTTTCCTCAAAGAGCAATGCCACTCCAAAGCAGCATTCCTATGTAATTATATATTCAATTAAAGTAAAGCTGCCTTAACAACAGCTGAGTTCTCCATAATTGTTTGATGTCATGAAAAACAAACTCCCCAAAGAATAATGAATCTGTTCTTTCCCCCTTTTCCCCTCCTGGTTCCTCTGGTAGTTAAGGGAATCTTCATTTGAGGCTTCTCAAGCAATGTTGGGCCAACTTTACCCTTGGTGTAATTTCAGTGGCCTAAGTGCTGCTGCACAGGGCTTTAATCTGGTCTCATTATTTTAAACCAATGTTTAAATGTGCCACAAACAGTAATATTAAAAGAAAAAGTCTGTAAAATTTTTATGGATCCATTCTTCAAACTCTATCTAGTCAAAATCATGCTTTAAATAGCCATGATAGAATCCAAAAGAAATTTAGACCTTACAAAACACTGTATTTAAAGAGTTTGTATTCATTTAATGCAACATTTATGGAGATGAAAAAACTTCTCATCCAAGCATACAAACTTTGAGAAATTAAATTTTTAGACTGGTATCAACACTTGAAACTTGAGGTAATGTCTAAGTGGAGACTAATATAAGTAGATTAACAGAGATTTGTTCAAGGTACAGAAGATATAGGCAATGCCCAAAAATCAAACAATTTAGTATTGAATTATTTCTCTATTTTAAAGGCTTAATAGTAGTTAGGGAAAAAAATTAAATCTTTATACATTGATATAAAATCAAAAGGAATATTATACAAAGTGACTTTTTTACTTTATCTGTAAAAAAAAATCACTTTTCAGGAGATGAAAAAAATATGTCTTCAGTCAGGTTTTATATATTCCAGTGCTGGAAACTTTGCAATTCTCTGCAGATCCTTTCCAGTCTTTCCAAGCTTTTTACCATTTGGATTTTTTCTGACACCTACTATGTCTGTTTCTTGATTTATTTTAAGCACATTTTTTCCTATCATAGCCCTCATAGGCTATTATTTTCCATTGTACAACAGTTTTGAAGACTATTGTCCTCACTTCTTCATGCTGGAACCATTCCTCCATGAATCTCATTTTTGGTTCATGATTGAAACTTCCATCTCCTCTCCTGAAGTAACTAAATTAACTCCTGATTCTTTATTCCATACCATGTAGTCAATGATTCCTAAATTGGGCATTTTTTATTGGGCTTTATTCCATTTTGTTCTCTTTTTCTTCAGTCTGCTATTGCCATTTTGAATTCTAGACTATTTTTTCCAATGTGTGTTAAAATTCCTCTCAATTTCATGACACTGTGGGCTTACCACAGGTTTCTGTCTACTTAGGTCATTAATAAAGGTCTCAATAGAAACAGATCTGGACAGACTCCAGTAGAACAGCTAATTGTTTGCTTTTGCTTGACACTGAATCACTGATAGATATTCTCTAAGCCAAAAATCTTGACTTCTTCCCCTCAGTCGTGTATGTGAACACCTACTGTTCAGAATTTCTTACAATTTCCAGAAGTTTTAAAAGCCTTGATGTGTTTCACCTTCTAAAATCAACACTTGTGCTTTTACTCTGGTAGTTATGTGTTCCATATTAATTACCTTACAGAGGATGTCAGGCATAAAAGCACATACTTTCTATTTATGGCTTTTGGTACAATGTTGCATTTCTTCTTAAAATTAAACTGCACCAGTACTTCATGGCCTTTAAAGAAGAGGACAGTGTTTGCAGAGATTTGCTCCTTTTCTTTTCCAGGGTTCCTATAGCCCAGTAGAGGACTTTGGCTATGAACTTTTATCCTATTTATTGTTTGGGTTGTTTTTTTGTTTTTTTTTTATTTATTGAGAAAGTTAATGACCTCTCTAGGTAAATTATCATAGAGTGAACATTTGCCAGCAATTGCTTATTGTGCAACAGAGGACTTTTACAGCACATGGCCAGACCTCCACAAGGGACAAGAGTAAATGAAAAAGGAGGCAGCAACAATATGATTATGAATACATTGCCAATTTGTAAATGAAAAGTTTTGAATCTTTTTTCTTTTTTTTTTTTTTCCTATCCCCTAAAGTGTAGTGCACATGGGCATTTCTAAGTCGATCTGGGCAGGCCTGCAGATAAATCAAAACTCAGACAAGCCAAAGACCTGGCTTTTCTCCATAAGCAAAAATACAAGCCAAGCTGCCAAAGTTGGCTGCCCATTAAAACAAAAACAAAACCAACAAAAACAAAACAAAAACAAAAACAAACAACAAACAACAAAAAAACAAACCCCAAAGCAACAACAAAACTCCAAACCAAAACAAAATTCCATGTAAAGACACATAAATTGAATGTGACGAGGAGGAAATCATACCAAAGGATTGTCTTTATTCACGGATGTGAAGCCGAGGCAAGGCTTGTAACTCAACAGGATCTCAAATTAAGCTTCCTTTAAACCAAGTCTAAGTTTAAGTTCTGTAAATTTATATAATTAAAGTAGGATAACAGGAACTTTAATGTCAACACAATCAGGTCCCAGGAACAAGTAAATCAGCTCTTTATTGGAATAAACAGTTCTTACACAGCATAGAATTACACCTTCTACAGAAAAGGAAGTTAGAGAGACATAGAAGGATGAAAGAGGAGCCGGTTAGAGACCTGATAATTAAAAGGGTCTTTTTCAAACACAAGCAGAAGATTATGATTGAGTTAAAGAAACAGCAGTGCTTATATATGCACTTATTATCAGGAAAGGTTCTTGTATTTAAGTGAAACAATGCTTATGAAGAAAAATAAGATGGGCTACTTACAGAAATATTTTCAAAGCAAAATATTGTTCATGGATTTCCATAAAATATTGTGGCTGTTTAGAAGTGTTCCTTTTAAATTATCATGGACTAAATCAGTGACTAGAACTAAAATGTATCCACACTCTGAAAGATGATGGCAGTGGAGGCTGCTGTTGTTTATGTGCTGTTCACATTTACTCTGCAAACGTATAGTTCAGTTTAATTAGCATGTGATTGAAAAGTGTTGACGTCTTGTGTTCTGTGCTGCCAAAGGGATTTCTTCAAACTGGGGAATATGTAAATTCCTTGAAGAATTGTTTATACTACCAGAATGGCTTTTAAGTAATTTTGATGACAAGAATTAAAGTAGGCAGTCAACATAGTTATTTTGAAGATTTAATATAGTTGTGAACACAAGAGTGTAAATAACTTTTGCAAGGAGCTGAAGCAGACTGTGAAAGCAGCTGTACAATTTTTTTTTTTTTTTAATTTTCTTTTAGTTTATGGAACAGTAGAGTTTAATTGCAGCTTTTGTCCCTTCTCATTTCTGGCAGCCTAAAATAAGATGAATAAATGTAAAAAAAGCTACCTCTCCTTCGAAGCTCTAAGTATAATTTAAAACAGAAAAGATTTTTAAATTTCTGTGTGATTTTTCTCTGAGCTATAAAAACAGTAAATGTCTGTAGCTTCATTTGTTTCACAAAGTCTATTTCTGATTCGCTGTGGTTTTATAGGAGTAAAATATGGATTAAACTGTAAATCGCACTTCTTTGAAGACTGCATATTTTAATTGTCTGCATGGCAGAGGCAAAGTACTGTCAAAGGCTTGTGTAGTTCAGAAAACTTTAGAACTATATGGACATTGAAATTTCCACTCCACAGAAAGACTTACAGCTTCAGAATCAACTTTATTCTGAACCAGAGTGAAAAAAAATGCTTTAAAATGTTAGACTGACATGTGTTTTGGGATTATATTATTTTGAAAAAAATTTCAGTGAAAGTTCTTAAAGAATGAAAAACATAAAAAATTCTTGTCATGAGAATGCCAATATTTTCGTATTTATTTTCAAATTGGAAATGAAATAAACAATGATTGGAAGGTTCTTTAGTTATGTCCTAACATACAGATGTTGATAATCATGAGCTGTTTGGGAGCATACAAGAGCCAGTGGCAGCAGCTGCAGCCAGCAAGGCAAACTGCAGACTCTGGGGAGGTTACTGGCAAGCCTTCCTCATTTGTGAGGATGACTTCTTTACTTGACCACAGCACTGACCCACCAAAGTCTCAAAAATATCTCAGTGGAGAGGCTTGCACCTTTTTAGGCAGAAGATTATGTTCTGATAAAGATTAGTCTAAACTGAAGTGTTTGTCTAACTTGGGTCTGTTAAAGATTCTGGTCATGAGGTCTAAGATAGCTTCCTAAGCTTCCTTAGGACAATGCAGAATCATTTATCTGTTGAAACCAGGTTTTTTTTCACATTAGATCTGTCTGCTGAGGGATTTGGATCAATAGATGCTGTACTTTTATGTGAGAAAAGTTAGGTGAAGTTAAAACTCACTTTAAATGTCAGAATAAACCATTTAGAAGGGAAAATCCCTTTTTGGTGTATTAGCCAAATAATCCTTTTAATCCATTGTGTTCATTGTGTCACATTGCACTAATTAATGATGGTGTTGAACAAAACTTATTTTTCCTCAAGACCAAAGTTAACCTACCTCACCAAAGTACACATCATACCAGCTAAGTACTGTATTTTCCAGGCCCTTCTCTTTGCTTTGGAATATCTCTGAATGTCCTTCTGCCTATGAGGTAAAATTCCTGCTGCTGAGGTAGAGGGAACTGCAGCAGAGTCGAGTTCTATCCCCAGCTTTTTCTCCCATTTCCATCAGTAGAAACACTGTTGGATGTTCTTCAATAATTCTTCTCATTGGTCATGTGGGTTTAGATAAAACTTCAGTAAAATCACAACTAGCACTAC
Source organism: Notiomystis cincta (assembly GCA_013398075.1). NCBI lineage: Eukaryota > Metazoa > Chordata > Aves > Passeriformes > Notiomystidae > Notiomystis > Notiomystis cincta. Next base: position 74,820 of record VZRX01007030.1, read on the forward strand.
TGTCTCTGAACAAAGGGCAGTTTGAAGAGAGAGTGGAAAAAAATTAATACCAGGATGTCTTATTATGAGAACATAAATCAGACTGTGATAAAGGAGAGGGGGAAAGGTGTGGGAAGATAAGGGAAAGAGAAAAGACAGCATAATGGATCATCTTCCTCAACTAGTCCTAGAAAATATGAACCCAGAAAACCAAGGAGATCCAGCCCTGCAAAATCAATAAAAACTTCTGTGGACCCAAGTGGTGCCATATCAGAGGCTCTTTTTATCCTTAAACCTTGGAGATATACCAGGGTAAGACCATTACCTAAGGGTGTGAAAGAAACCTCTGCTCTACCAAGTCTAAGATCAATTTAAAATTAAGGAATTTTGGCAAATACTTAAGTTACCTGACATATAATGAATTACCAGGCATATAATGAATAACTCAGCAGGTGATAAATAACTGTTCCAGGGTGAAAATCTACCCAAGTACAGACAGCATTTTGTAATAATTTTATCAATATCTTAGAAACAAAGATAGACACAAGGAACCAGTCACAATAGTAATAAGAAACAAAAATGATACTTTTTGTACTTGCAGCTACTTTTTCTTTTGTTCACATGGAAGATTACTCTTTATGGATTGCAACACCCTTCTTAGTAGCAATAAAATCCCATCTGACATTTTACAGACATTAGCTTGGCTTCCAAAGGCATTTCTTAAAACTGCAAGCTTTGTATGTCCAGTTCCTGGGGTTAATACTTTATATAAAATATACAGAATAATTCCTGATCTTTTCAATACATATTGAATTCATGAGGTTTGGAAAGTGAGGAAGAAAATAAGTCCTACCATTAATCTTTTTTTGTTGATCATTATGACATGTCAGGTTTTAGAACTGGTAGATGAAAGTCCAGAGGTGCTTTAAAAAGCAGGTTGACTTTTCCTAATATATTAAAGAAAGAAAATCTTCTGGCTTCAGCATCAGCCAGCATAATCAGGTGGTTGTGCTTTTCTTTCAGCTATTCTAAAACACAAACTATGCCTGCTAGGGAACATAGTCAGCCATACACTGATCCCCAAAAAGAATGCAAATTCTGTGTGCTGCAGGGATTGGTTTGACCTTGGCTGCCTTAGTGACTTAAGTGAGACTCGTATTTAGAACTGAACAAATCACAGTCTTTTCTACTACAGAAATATTCAGCCAAACTTCTGGTTCCCACTGCATAGAAGTAAATAAAATTTAAATTTAGAGTCTTATCATAATACCAGCTTTTGTACCTATGGTACAGGAACAGATGGAGTATGGGAAAAATTTGAAGTGTTAATTGATTTTGTTTGAATCCTGTTACCCTCTGTTTGGTGTGAATTGTTGAGTTGTCAAAACATTAAGTTATATAAGGAATGAAGCAGAGAATAAACAAAAATATAATTCTATTGATATCAGAGGTGTATCTTCATCTAATATACTATGTTCACACTAGTTATCCCATCTCAGACTGCTAAAAAATAAGCAGAATAACAAAAGACCAATAAAAATTAAAGAAACACCTCGTTGTCAGAAGGTAAAAATTAGTTTTGCTTTCCTTAAGAAGGAGATAAAAATACAGAATTTCTGTTACAGGAAATTTTTGGAGTTCAAATATTTAAGTAAATTAAAATAGGCTGAGAATACAAATGTACAGGAATATGGTCAGTATCTTGGGGTTTAATAATTACCCCCCAAACCAGTAAAAGGTGTGTTTATCTTTGTGCTTCACAAATGTAACTATTAGAAATTAAGTTCTAATGTGGAGGAAGAGAAAATGTGCTGCTCCTGTGAAGTCATGTCACCTTTCTCAGAAGGACAAGGTATAAAGAGTTTATGTGGATAAGGCTTAGGAATGATGGAGCAAGACCCAATATAGAAATTCCTGTATTTACATGTACCTAGGAAAATATCAGTAGGACAAAATCAGGCACATGGAAACCTCCCAAAACCTCTGACTGCATCCTATGGATAATGTATTTGATCACATGTAGTTCAGATTATAATCTGAAATAAAACATAATGTCTCCACAGAAAAACATTTTTTGAGAAAAACCACTTTTGGTTTTTGTATTTCATCAGTGCAGAATAGAAAAATACTGCAATGACTGTGGGCAGATATGTGGATTAAAAACCCACTGTCAGGACCACCTCAACATTTACTGCACAATATAAAGCAGAAGTCTTTGCAAGATAGAAAATCAGATGACTCTACCTTAGCAAAACTGAGCCAAGAAACAAGCACAAGCAGTTGAAACTTATGCATGTAAATTTTTAAGGATGAATTAGAATGACTTCAGGAATTTTTGTTGGTTTTTTTGTTGTTTGAAATATTTCTTATTGTTTGCAGACATGTAAATATCAGAAGTGTTTGGGGTTTTGTAATATTTCTTAAATAACTCCTTTCCATTGTGACATCTTTCATTATTCATTTTAACTTTAATGAACAAAGAATGTGAAATCTGCTGGCAATTTTCTTGTTACCATGACTGAGATTACATGTTTTAATTAGCTTTTGTATAACTAGTTTTAATTTCTTTTTTTCCTCTGGAAAATGCAAAATGAGAAACCTGTGGATCCCAAATACATGGGAAATTACAGCTTTAGGGACACTGGTTGGTTCATAGAAATTTGTGGAAAAAACACCATTACCAAGTAACAAGTCTTTGTCATTTTTTCTGGGGTTTAATCCTGCTGCATGTAGAAAAAATGTATTCATTCAATAGTAAGGACTGTTCATTTTCTCCCTTTTTGTATCTTTTATTCTTGAATATTTTCCTTTGCAATATATTTCTACATTGCTTGCACTCCATGATGATATCCAGACCTTGAATCAGCTGATGAAGAATAGTGTTGAAATAATCCTGAAAGCAGCTGGAAATGCTTAAGGCATTTCATAACTAAATGCAGAAGAAATGCACAAAACCTTTCCATTACAGTGACATTCTGAAAGAGAAGAAGGTGAAGAACCCAAGGCAGCAGATCTTCATATGAGGAAACCAGTGCTGGAAATGCACTTTAGATAATCTGCTGTTTATCAGCATCTGTTTTCTACCCCTCTCCCACAACAGCCACAGCTATTTTATGCTTCTCTAGAGGTAGATTTACACTGGCCTTAGGGAAAGCAAGCTACATTGGCCATACAACTCACATACCATGACTCAAGGCACATGTAAGGGATTCCCATGTTTTATAAAAATGTGAGAGATGTATTTATTTTCCAAAGGAAGAAGGATAAACTGTGCAATTTGTAGCCTTATTTAAGAGTATTGTGATCACCTAGCATTGTGATAAGACAAACTAATTAAAATAGATTTTTTTTTTTATTTGTAATGGCCTTGTAAAATTACCTAATTTAGAATTTTCCTCTTTAAACATCCATTTTTACATAATGACATTTTATAAAATGACATAGCAGTTTGTTTAGTATCTTTAATATGTTACTGGATGAGAAAGATGATCATTAAAATTTTCATTGATATAGGGGCTTGGCTTTTATGTTAATTCTGACAGACACATATTTTTAAATATTTCATCACATGATGGTGACACTGGTTAAAACTATGAATTTAAGGAAATGTTGAGACTTGGCAATAATAGCTGTTATAAGAAACTTTACTGCCTGCAGTCAGACAAGTGTGAAACAAATTCATCTGTATTGATAAAGAGATACTGGTTTGAGAGGACTGACCACAGAGATGAAGTTGGCCCAGAGTGATGGAGAACAGTCATTTGCTCCCTTCTTGACAATAGAATGTCTGTCCAAAAGAAAGAAAACCTTCCCCTTTTATGGCCTAGTCTGGAAATCTCCACAGATTTTGATAAGTACTCAAGTATCTCTCCTTTTCAGTATTCCCTTTTCTCTGCCCTATGCAAAAACTGAAATATGTCAAGCAGAAAAACTGTCTAATTACCAGTAGTTAAATGAAAATTCTTCCCTGTCCTTAGTGCTAAAAATGGTCTTTACTTCAGTTTTTCTTTCAGATCTGGACTGGTGAAAGGAAGGATAAAAGTGTTCAGAACAAATCCCTGTGAAATCTGGTTTTTAATCTGGTTTTATATCTGCCAGGTGACTGAGAGCATGTTTTCTCAGTTTGGGAAGATGAGTCAGCTAATGTACTTTGTTCAGACACTGATTCCTATCCCAGATATTACATAAGGATCTCTTACATAAATAATCCTCACATTGTAAAGCACTGTATGGAAATTGTAAGGCACAGGACATTTTTTAGGGTGTCTAAATATTCATATAGTGCACATCTTAATTTTCTTTCCTGAACATTCAGATGGTGCATGACAAAATTTTGTTACTAGCAATCTGCAATTTGATTATAACAAATCTTCTTTTCAAGGTTTATGAGGAGGTGGGGTTTTTTTGAGTGGTGTGGGTTTTTTGGATTGTTGGATCTTTTGGTTTTCGGTTTTATTTGGTTTGTTGTTGTTGTTGTTGTTTAGTTTGTTTGGTTGTTGGGTTTTTTTAGTGCAAAATATTAAACCTTATTACTCATTTATTGCAACTAATTTTCATATAATTACGAATGTGTGCCTCTTCAGCACTGATTTCATAAAAGTAGTTTTAAAATTAGTGAAGCAGAAGGCAAGGGCAGGTTTTGGTCAGCCTGAGAAAACAGCACACCTGCTAGATTACAATGCAAAGAGGAAAGTGGAAAAACAGGTTTGCCAGGAGACAGTAATTGAGAAAAGCTTCTGCATCTCTCTGAAGGAAATGGAGACTCAAAAATCATTTAATCCCTTAGAAAGTCAGATTTCCTGTCTTTGATATTGTCCCCTTTAATAGGAGATATTAAGAAAAACAAAGGAAACAAAATCCTGTAGTTCTTTTGAAGTTGAAAGAGGAGGTTATATTGTTTAGTAAAATGCCAGCCAGGTATTTTTCCCCACTTCTGAGCTTTGGCTCTCATCCAAAACATGACAAACCAAGCAAATGAAAATGTGGATGTGCCTTATCACTTTTGTTTCCTGTTTCATAAGGAACTCTAAATTATATTGGTGAGAGAGAAGGATGCTAATCAAGCAAATTCATCCATGGTAAAATATACCTTTTATATCATAATCTGCAAATTTTGTTGTTCAAGTGTTACAACTAAACTGCTCTTGGAGCTTTAGAAAATAATTTAGAAAAAAGCAAGTGCTCTTCAGACTCCACAAAGTTACCATAACTGCAAAGTTTGATCCTCCTTCTATTGAATTAATGGGAAACATCACCTGAATTTCAATAGAAACAGAGCCACACCTTCACTGACATGAATTGAAAGGCACTTTCTTGAAACTCTAATAATTACATTAGTGATATCCAGGGAGATCTTCAGCGTTTGCCTTGATAGTGAGGATGTAAAAGAAGAAAAATAGGTTTCAAAGGAAGTGCAAGTATTTTAAATCCTACAAAAGACATGTTTTAATATCTCAAAAGCTCAGGGAAAAAAAAAAAAAAAAAAAGAGGAAACACTTTTTCCAAAAAAAGACAGATGCATACTGATTTTAGTGTCCTGCTCATTCTGCCAGAGGATACTTTGAGAATTATATCCTTCTAGAAACACTCTGTCACCTGCACAAAATGGACTTTTGTGGCTTCCTGCCAAGGATGCCAAGTTTCTGATTTCTACAGAAAAGCTGTTTCTGAACTGAAACCCAGGGAAAGCTTGAACATGAAAATATGGAAGTCATCAGCTGTACAATCCTAGTGGCTGCTTTCTGGACCTCCTTCTTGATAAATTAATTCTGCTGTGATTGAAGAAGGAGTACAAAGTGTTTAGAGTAGTCAGCACAGTTATTGTATTGCAGTCAATATAAAAACATATCAGTAATTCTAAGGGGAATTAATCAGTAAGGTGAGAAATTATCAATAACTGTAACATCACTTTTTGAAAGAAAAAAAGTAACTAATATTCTTATATTTCATTTTAAAATGAGAGTAAAATAACCCTGAGAGAGCAACCTGGAGGAAGTGAAAAACAGACATTTTCCAAGGAAATAATTATAATTTAATTGCAATATTGTGGAGAAAAAAATGTGCATTGTATTTGTTTTGAATGCATAGCATATACACTTCATGTTTAAGAGTCATTTTCAGTAACAAAAATAAACCAGTATAAAATACTACCTGAGTGCCAATGCCTCAGGAAGAGAAAATGAAAAGAGACTGTCTAAGATTTACATTAAAATATCTATAATGAAAAGTAATGAAAAGTAATACCATCATTTAGGCTTCTTTTACAGAAACTTCTGAATATTCTTATCTTTTCAGATTACAATAGCTGCAAAAAGGACTTGGGCAAGGCTTCCATGGAGGGGTTTACAGCAGGTGTGCTGCTGATGCACAAAGCAGGCATTGAGTGGTACTCAGCATTGCCTTTAGATTTGCCTGCACTGCAGTCAGGTGTCACTGAAACCTCAGCAGCTTGGATACTGAGAGGAACAAAAATGTGGGAAGTGGACTTCAGCATAAACTGCAAAACTTTGCTTGAGATCTGGGGTATATATTTGGCAACTCAAACCCACACTGTTTAAATCACTTATTTATAGCATGGCCATGACCTGGGGTAAAAATACATTGCATTCACAAACTGGAATCTGCAGCAAAATGACTGAGTCTGCTGTCTATTTGATACTGAAAGGGCCAGCTACTATGAGAGAACACTGGGAAGATCCTCTCACCTAAATTTAATCCCCTTAGACTCCCCACACAGCCATAAGAGATGTCTCACTTCACTGCTTGCACTTGCCTGCATTGAAATAGACTGAATCACACCCTGCAGGTATTTATTTTTCCCCTCACCAACCAAGAAGAAAGTCCTGGGAGTCTTTCAGTCTTTCAGAGTCTCAGCCTTGGCTATCTCAGGGCAAAGTAACCCCACAAAGACCAACAGCATAAAGCTTTGACAAAAGGAGTGTTCAGTAACAGCTGAACACTGGAAACTGGTGAGAGGGAATTTGGTTTTGGACTAAGGGTCAGGAAACTGTACAAAAGGGTTCAAATTATATTGTCAAAAAAATGCATCTGTTTAGTTATACATTTCATTTGTTATGATGTGTATATAACTGAAATCCAATTCCTTTTCCTACAGCAATTGCTTCCTCTGCTGGGGGTTAATTATCCTATAATCACAGTGCAAATTATCCAAGTGAGATGGTGACATGTTTTACTTTTTCCACTTCCAGACAAAGTACCTGGGATGTAATCAACTTAACACAGTGCCAGTGCAGTCCAGGGATTACATCACTGACAGATTTGACTACTAACACATTAAAATTTTTTATTTGTGAACAAACTATGCCTTACTCAGGTCAGAACTGCAGATGTTAAAAAAATTAGAGCATAAAAAAGCGTGGAATGCAACTTTCCAGGTGAGGTGACAACAAGCTGGAGGTTCCAAATATTGGCTTTCATTTCCAAAAGGTGATGAGTTCCAAGTTTAGAAACCATACATAGAGAGCAGGAGATGCTCTAGGAAGCAAATGCAAAGAGATACAGATCAGCCTCAGGACTTGTATGTACTTCAGACTTGAGGAAAGACTGCATATTCAAAAGTTGTGTAATTTTTCCCAGATATAGAAAGCTATCTAGTAAAAAGATAGTTCTTTCACTTGCAAATATTGCTTTTGCTGAAAATTTGTATATATGCTAGAAGCTGCTAGGTCTTGAGGGGTTATTTACCTCACCTAACATTAGCCAGCAAAGAATTAGAGATCTGCCTGTCTGCTCTAAACTGGTAATTGTCCTAAACAAAACCTGACAAAGAGGGGAAAAAACAAATAAGATGATGACTTTCTATTTTTGGAGATTAAATTCCTGACTTCCTCTAGTAAAAATCCATATCTTCTCACTGATTTACACTGAGATCAGTCTATTATGCTGTTTCCATGAAAATAGAGACCAATCATAAAGTTTGAAATAACCTTCATCTTCTGTTTTTGACTTCACAATCTTAGTCACATGTGCCCAGATATACTAATGAAACAACTCAGTCTCTAGTTTTATATAGTAATATGCATGTTCTAGTCTACAGTAGTACAAGAGGTATCAAAACATGCAATGATAGAGTTACAGCTACAACAAGAGCCAATATTTAGTAAAGAGATGCACATCACAACAGTTTCAGGAAGATAAAAGAGAAAAATATTCCCATCTTAGTCCATTACTAAACCCCTCCAGCTGGTTTTCTTGGCGAGACGTAGCAGAAGAAAAGCTACATGGAGGATGCAGCTTAAATTGACAATCCTGAAAATGTAAATCTGCTTGCAAAAAAATGTATAAACCCCATAGAAAAACTGGATTCTGCCAAGTGATTCATTATTTTAATGACTTCCTGCTCTAATGCACTTCCTGTCTTTTCCTTCGTGCAAACTGCCCTAATCCCTGTTAAGGATTTAGCCTTACAATGGAGCTTTTATAACTTTCTGGATCCTTGTCATGTTGGCATACAGGTCATTCCCTTTATGTCAGGACAAGAAGAAGGTGAGGAACAGTTGTCCTGTGGGATAAGGAAAAGTTCAAAGCAGAACTGGCCAAATATTGCTCTGAAATACAGAGTGAGTTGTTTTTTTTCCCTTAGGAGCTGCATGCTGGCAGGTAGCAAGCGTGGAGAAAACCTGAACATGTTTCAATGCTATCTCTTCCAGCAGATGTCACTAAGAGGCAATGCTGTTTATAGAATGGCCAAATTGGAGACAAGCAGGTATTTTTAAATCACAAAAGTATGGAAAAGCTTTTTCTAGCTATCAAAGAAATGTTTCAACACTGAAACATTTTTTAGCTCCCAAATAGGACTTTACTTTGGATCTAGGTCTGGAAATAAACTCCTGGTTTCCACCACATTTCAAAGGTTATGGTAATATATACTCTTTACAGGAAACTGCATGGAGATCAGGAGACAAGCTGAGTGCCATTGCTAAGGAAATAGTGAAGGTTTAAAAGAAATAAAGGTGTCTTAATCTCCTAAAATTGTATATTTCTATAGAAGGAAATGACAAAAATGTTTGAATACCGCAAAGATTTAAACTTAAGGACGTATATTCTTGTTGCTGTTACTGTTATTATTATTATTATTACAATTAAAAAATCCCAAATATTTGAAGTATACAAGAAGAAAGAAAATAATGGATTCCCAGGTGAATATCATGCTTGTGTAATCTCTCCAAGACAAGGAACACCTCTGCTGTTTGGCTGTGCAGCACCCAGCACACTGAAGTGTCAGCCCATGACAGTTCCTCTGGTGTTGCTGTGATATCTATTAGCAGGGTCAACTGCAAACAGAAGATGGACCCCTACGTCAGGTCACAGATTAATCCCCATATGCTTTTAATAAGGACAAAGCATAGGCTACACTTGTATTTGCTGTTGTCCAATCTACTCTCCTTAGCAGAGACAGGTTTTGCATGAATTATTCATGTGTTTTAGTTCACGGCCGAGCTTAAAGGTCAGAGATGGGAGCAAGGAACGCCGAAGAAAGAGAGCAGAAAGGTTCCAAGACAAAGCTGACACTTCCCCTGCAAAGGAGGGGAGCCTGCAGCCCGGCAGAGCAGCCAGATGCTGAGAGGTCTGCAACAGAAGCACCCAGCTAATGGTGCGAGAACAGCGTGAACAGATGGTGCTGCAGCACTCTCACTTTGCCTACATCTACACCCACACCACCTGCTGGCAAATCCCCTTCCATTATTCAGCTTCCTAGGAACGAGTTATTGCATTCTCACCTTTCATTTGTTTTTACATCGCATCAGGCCCATCTATGCTCAGTCTGGGTTTGCACTACAAAACTTTGTGTTGTTTTAGCATTCCTGACTTTCTACAGCTGTGAGAGGAAAGGCAGGTCCTCAGCTTCATTAAAATATGTATAACCTAATGTGCAATCTGCCCTGTCTTCTGTCCTTTTAAAAAAACATCTGAGAAAACACATATTAGAAGGGAAACAGCAAAATATGTTATAAGCACGCTATGCAAGGTTAATAGGCTTACTGTCTCATTTGTGCTGTCTGTAGCCTCACAGCACTTTAATTAGAAACACCAAAAACCCTGAAAATGCCTTGAAGAACAGAAATTCTGTTGCTTGGATTTTATTTTTTTTTAACATGGGTATGGTCCTCACAAACATCTGTGTCTCATCAAGAATTTGTCTTCATAAGGAGGTCCTTAGTATGCCCGTAATTGTGGGTTATGACTGTCCAAATTCTGAAGACTGCAAATGTCAGCAGTTTGTAAAAGTATCACAGCCTCTCAATTTTGAAAAGGTCAGTAGGACCCTATTACAGTCAAATGTTCTCTGCAGGCTTCATAATTCAAACCTCTATTATTCTTTGCTCTCTATTCCTCTTCCCTATTCCTTTTCCAAACACCCTGTATGAATAAAAGTATCATCATTTCAGTAGAGTGAACTACCCCTTGGATGGAAGAAATCAGTTCAGGGCCAGTAGCACTACAGTACACAACCAATCCCAGCAGCCACAATCTGCCCTTGGACACAAGTCAGTGGAAACATGCACATTCAGTGGTAGACTCTGGCCCCAGAAGGAGAAGCAAAGAGTAACAAGAGTAACTGCAGCACCTGAAACTGCCAAATGGATTTAGGTTGGCAGAATGCACTTAACCCAATTTGGCACATGGTCAGGATATGAGAAGCTAATAGCTCATTGCTTAAAAGAGCTGGTTCTTTGTTTAATACAAATGTTCATGATATTGGCTTCATATCTTATCTGCCAGCTCCGAAATGAAAAGAAAACCCAGTTTCCACAATGTTAATATGTAAGAACTCTTATTGTTTTGGCTCATTGCAAATCATGACATCAATGAAACCACCAGATGCAGTTTCCTCGAGGGTTCCCTGCTTACTGGCCCAGCCTGCAGACCTGACATTCCTGTGGAAGTGTTGGCACCACATAGGTAAGGATGGAAGAACAGCATGTCAGGAACAGAGAGGTGCCTCTGATTCTGCCGAGCCACTGGAGAAGCACGTCCTTACAGAAGAGACTACCCAACACTCCAAGCCTGGATAAAATATTGCATAGAGACAGAAAAGGACTGGGAATGTCCATATTATCAAAATTGCAGCTTTGAGAATAACATACAAACTACCAAAATCCTGTTAAATTGGATAAAGTATGGGTTTTTGCTAAATAATTTTATTATTATATAATAATCAAGCCATATATTAATCCTCATTTTCATTATTTTGCTTCTCCTCTCTGCAAAGCAGGCATTATAATCCTCATTCATTTTAAGTCTCTACCATGCCAATGCATTCACTAGTGTATCTGATTACAGCTGTGCATAGTCCCACTGATGTCAGAGAAAGGTTATAAATAGTAAATATGGAATTGGTTGACCAGGGTCTTCTGAGAATGTCCAGTATTTGGCTTCTGAAATATTTATAACTGTTCATAACTTCTAATAAGAAGGCTAGGCTCTCTAAACTGAGCAAACTTTCCCTGGTGCATGAATATATGTGTTTCTTCATTCTTCTTTAAAGCATATTTTTAATTTTGTATTTTGTAATGCCTGTATGTTTTCAATTTGAAGAACTCTAGAGCCACTTCTAGGAAAGTTATAAATGTTGTTATAGAATTCACACTTCTTGCCTGTAAGCAGTCTTTCTGCAGCAATCTGTGTCATTAGTGGAAGGTGGTCTCTAACAATCCTCAAATTTAAAAGTGAAGAGCTTAGATTAACATGCCAGATGTGACTTTTAGAGGCAACTCATCTGCTTGACTCTCAAGAAGATGAAGGGGGCCCAGTAATGAAACCATGATCCTTTCCAGGGTGCTGGGTGCAAACTGTCCCACTTTTCTCTGTACTTAGAATCAGCACCTCCTTGGTGCATCTCCTTTGTGGATCCCATTTAGAAGTGTTTAGCTCTTCCCTCATGCACAATACAGAATTGAGATGACCAGCTCATTTTGTGAAAACAGCACACCTATATATAACCTATGGGTTTCCCTGGTAACAGAAAGCAAAATTTAACATCTCCATTTTAAAACTGAAACACTCAGTTCATAGTTTTATTTTGAAGTTGCTTTATGTGAGGAGATATTTGGCCAATTTGAATTGTTTTTTTCTGAAGTGTTCCCCATGTGAAACTAAAAATTTCAATGACAAAGAAATTTTATTCCTGAATTTAAAAAAAAAGATCATCGTAAATTGTTTAAGAACCATAACAGTGTGATATTAGTACTTGATACAGAAATAATAAAACAACTGACACAAAACCACAGGGTTGGATAATTCTAAATATGTACACTCTTAACTTCATAGATAAAATCCTAGATCTACAACCACAAATGTTGTAAGAAGTTGAAATTCCACTTCTGCTTTTTAAGATACAATATTTCAAGACTAAATCCATGTTAGAGGCCAGTTCTAAGTCTCACATATTTCCTTACCAAGGACATATCTCGACCTCATTGTTCCTTCCCAAGACTTGGCCTTGATATGTGCTGTTTAAAAAGCAAACAAAGAACATGAACTTGTTCAAACTCTGGGAATATTTCAGCCTACAGCTCAGCGCAAAACCTTTATCTGAAACCAATGAACTTCTCAGGACCATTGAGAATTGACCAGAGGGGCCAATTAGCTGTTGCAGTCTCGCTGATTCTGTGTCAATAATTTATAAATTTAGAGAGCAGGCAGGTTTTTGCTGCTGGTTTAAAATTGAAGTGCTGGTTCTTACAAAGTCTGTGCCACTCAAATGAACTCCGTGGACCAGCACATATATGAACCCACTGAAGATGTAACACCAATAGGTACATAATGTTTTCAAACATATTCTTTCCTTCCAAAATCAAAATTTAGTTCACCATTGAAAAATCATTAATTAGATATCCATAATTTTATGAAAGTGAAATAGCTACTTTGTTTCTTTTATCTTTCCAAAGAGTTTGGGGAAAGCACAGATCAGTTTTACATCAAAGGCAGGCACCTAAAAAATCTGCTTTCTGCCTCACAGCAGCAACAGCCAATATTTAAGGTATTTTTGCTCCCCTTCATATTGCATCCTGTGGCTTTTCTGACTAAGAAATAAATTTATGTCTGATGCCATAGACAGCCTTTGTGTTGGCTAATTGAGAATGACTGGCAATGTTTTATTGGCCATAGAATATGACCATGGTAGGTGACTTTGTCCATAAAGGCAGAAGGTAAATATCACAGGTACCAGAGCCTTCATGATCCCAGTGAATTCATTTATTTCTACCATGTGCTGAACAAAATGTTAATCCACTTATTTGCCAAAATTAAGGCAGATTACAGGGCATTCTAGGATGCAAAATCTGCCATTACCAAGCTTGATTGGGTTTCCTCACTCATTTGGCAGAGGTCACTAAGGGTATCTAAACCAAAGATTTTTAGACTCTGCTGCACAGAAAATTTGCTTTTTTGGCTCCAGAGCTGGCTGGGCACATGCTGCTGCTCTTTCCAGCTGCTGCTAAAATCTCCAAACTCACTTTTTTGCCAGGGCATGTGGAAAAGCCCATCATTCTTCCATGCTGATCACTTGAAAACCAATTAAAGTGTATTCATGCATTCCAAACATTGATTTTACATATGGACAATAATTTCTTTTACTACTATTCAGGATGCTCTACAGTGACAAATTTGACAGAGGTCCACCTTTATATCCATGGATTAATTAAAAAAAAAACAAAAAAAAAAAAAACAACAAAAGAACAAACAATGATCCAGAAGCCTCATGTAAGAATTAAGGTAAATAAGTTCCCAGAATATAATTTGCTAATATTACATATCTGTGTACCTTAAAAAGACACTGCAGGAAGCAGTTTTGAGGAGACCCAGGGAAGATTTTGCCTATGGACATGCAGTTGATGGGGTCCAGTATAGTAAAATTGTGTTCTGAAAGAGTTTCCATTTAATATTGGCCAAGAAATCTTGGGTTTCTTTAGATATGTGATCCGATAAAAACTGATTTAGTTTGAAGGCACAGTAATCCTCTTCTAAAGCTACTGTATCTGGATATCTCTGCTGAAATGTCTCTGGTTATTATGCACAAGTTTAGGATGAGACCTGGCTAAAGTCAGTTTCATGAGGTTTAAAAATAATGTATTTACTTCAGTGCACCACCGAAATCCTGGCATTGCTGACTCCACAAAGATTCAATTCATACTTCAGAGTTAGGAGATAAATTTGCTTTAAAAAAAAGTAGTTTGGGTTTTTTTAACAGAGCTTGATGGTTTTAAGGCTGTGTCTTTTTCCATCAAAATCAAAAGTTAACTTGGAAACATATAAGAGACTGTAAATTAAATTTAGTGAATACCATTTTATGATCCATCCTGATGCATGTAATTGCCATAGGTAGAAAATACATCTGTGGTGAAGAACTGGAAAATTGGAACATTATGGAGTTTCCACCAGGCTCCCTTGTTAGTGAATCTAAACTAATCTTTAGTGAATTCCTGAGAAAGCATGAAGAGGTTTCTTCTCCTAAAAAAAAAGTGCTGTGCAAGTGAAAATGGAGCCAGAACAGACACCACCGCTTTGCTTTAAGGATTTAGATATGTTATTTAATTTGATTTCTGCAGAGACAAAACTAAACAGTGATGGCAGCTGATTCTCTCTGGAGTATCTGGTAATCTATATTAAGTAAACTTAATACAGAATGTAAAACAAAAGTCTCTGAATGAAAAGTTGTTCCATACTGGTGGTCAAACTGAGTTATCTGGAGAGATTCACAACACATAACACTTGAGTTATGAACTATGGCTAAGGTTACCCTCCTGTAAAAGCAGTACAGTGTATCCATACGTGATATGATTTTAAATTAACCAGCCAAAAAACTGCAGCCAGCCAGCTTTGGCAGTACAAAGCTTAGTGAGGTCTAATCGACCTAGGTGTTTATCCAGATTTTTTGGACAGATTTTTCGGACAGGTTTTTCAGGCTTGCATAGGGCCATGCTGCTAACTTCTTTTAACCATTCTTTGATCAAGCTATGCCATGGAGTCTCCCAGGTAATTTTTAATATTATATATCATGAGTAAGGGCTGCAGAGGACAGAAATGGGATCAAGGCCTCACACCACAGAAGATGGAAAGGAGGACAGAGCACAAGATCTCCCCTTTTTTTCATCGTGTCACCTCAGCCCCTGTCCTGCAGCAGAGTGGGACACTGTGGTTGCATCCAAATGACCAGGCTCAAGCAGGCAGGACAATCCTCTCTGGTATGAAACCACCAGAATTTAGACAGGGTCACACATCCCACAAGCACTGTGACCCTAATGGTCTACTCGTTCTACCATACATGAGGGATAACTGGAGGCTTTAAAAACTGCAGTCAGCAAAACAAACTGTACCTAATTAGAGTGCCAGGGGCTGGCTGTTTCTAACCCTGATTCCCCATGAAAATCTCTCATGGATTCACAGGGCTTTGTTGTGATTGTATGTCTGTACCACAAAATTGTTGGAGAGATAACTGTTTCAGCATACTCCTTCAAAGACACGAGACCTATAATTTTACACCAAATTGGCTCTAATTGCCAGCAAAAGCACTGCCTGTGCTGAGGCATTCTCTAAGGGCTTGTCTTCACTGCACAGAAACTCAGACCCTCCCACTGTCCACAAAGTAAAACCCTCTGACCTAGGGCTTTAAATATGGACTAATTTATCTGGCTAGGATTACCTGCTGAGAAAACCATTGAGCACTAATGATCTGTCCTTTCCTCTTCCCAGCACTGAAAAGCAGGCTGGGGAGCACGGGGCCAGATTCCAAGTAGAATGGGTAGAATGAAAGAAGTGGAGGGAGTTGTCTACAAAGCCACAGGGAGAAATTAAGAAAATGGAGAGAGGCACCAGAATACGAGCTGCTGGTAGAAGTTGCTGAGAGGAAACTGTTCTGAGGCACCAAAAGGTATATTTGTAGTTTTAAAATAACTTTTCCAACTGCAGGATGGGAAGAACAGCCCACTGGTCAGACCATTAGAAAAAGCCTGGATTCAAGGAGCTGTTCTGTCACAGATTTTCCTGAGGCAGTCGGTTGGCTTCTTTTGTGCCTCAGAGACACAAAATGTAGCTACATTGCCTTTTTTCACCCATCTGCAAAATTGTGAAGGACAGTTCTTCACTACTACACAGAAAACACTAAAGACTTTAAATTGCTCTAACTTTATGGTATAGAAGCTCTAGAAGCACCTAATCCAACATGGTTTTTTCCTTACTAATAAATGTAATTTCTTTTAAGAAAGCTGGTTTTTCCTTTCCTGTTCATGAATTTCCAAAGAGAAGAGACCTCAGTGCTCATTAATACCTGCAGAGTACAAGTTTTAGTCATCAACAGTTTGTTCTAAAGAAAAAACTGTAAGAATATGAAATTCTTTATTAATATAAGGAAATTACAGAATCTTCTTTTAAATATGGAGCCATACACCCAAAGTTCAGATTCTGGAAGTCAAAAATTGCTGATGACAGAACAAGCTGCTCTTCATGGCAGCTTCCCAATGCTGCCTTCTCAATGTCAGCTACTGAAGATCACTGTCTTCAAGGTTTTCTAGAATTATCAAGAATTCTCAAAGAGAAATGAGAATGATTTGACAATAGCATTATTTATGCCCCTAATCTTGTATGAGCACAGAAGGTCTCAGTTCCAAAGAACAGATAAGAGAATGAGCAAAGGATCTAATGATTAATGCAATGTTTGCTTTGGGACAGTCTGAAGTGTCAGAGAAAAATGTGCCACAAAGCAGTGGTGTGACTGGGAATATGAAGCAATTAAGCACACTGTGGATTTTGGTTGGGTTGTTTTAATCTAGAAAAATGATCATATGCCATCCAGGTCACATAAATCCTGATTTCATGTTTCATTTTCTTAGCTGTTTGAAGACTCAGTACAAGTCTGTAAAGAACACTAGGCTGGTTATTATACTTGAACTGTTATGAAGCATCAGAGAAAAATGTAGATAAAATAATGGAAGATGGATTTAGTTCTCTGGAAAATCATCTAGATATGTGAGTCTGTTTATTTATCAAGAGAGAAATGAAATATTACTTTCTGAGATGGAATGAAAAATAATGGCTAATTGAATAATATGTTAAAGTGTCTCTTTATTGGGGGATCCATAGGGCTTGCTGAGCATGCAGAACAGAGAGAACAGAATTTCCTGTTTTGGTTTTGCTTGCAGATACTGGTGTCAGCCAATATCCTGTAGTCAGTTGCTGTGTGTTTGACTTGAAGGAGACTTGGATCAGGCCCCAGGCATCTAAATTAACGGGGTACATCAACAGTCAATTTTGCCCTTGTGCTGTTGGAACATGGATTATGCTATTTAACTTTAATAGCTCTTAAATATTTTGACAACCTCAAATGAAAAAGAAATACATAAATGTGGAGACAGAAGTATGAAGTGGAAACTTAGTCAGGATTTCTGCTTTCTTTGTGCTACTGATCATTTTTATCAGGCAGTTGGTGACCCATTATGTCATTCTAAACCGCTATTTATCTTTGTATGACTATGAAAATGACAGTCCTTCAGGTAACTTATTTATAATAAAACATTAATTAATGTTTCTTTCTTCTAAATGGCCTTATTCTAAAGTTATCATTTCTATATTATAAATGTCTCCAAGAAAAATGGGAATAAGTTTAAGAAAAGTCAGAGTTTTCACTTATTTTTCAACCCTAAACTAAAATGAAACAAGGAAACAGCAGAAATCTAAACAAGTTTATTTCACTTTTCAAAAAACCCTCAACTGATTTAGAGTCAAAAATGAACTCTCATATAGCTAAAAGGGCAGGAGTCCTAGAATGGCCAGGTGTAGAAGAAATAACCTTCCTCATTCTGCATTTCTCACTCTGCACATCTTGACATTAGGCAAGAAGACACATCTTCCCAGAAATCCATAGGCTGGAGACCAGATTAGTTACTGAGGCAGCTGATGCTTCATGCCCTGGGACTACATTTCTTCAGTCAAGTGTAGGGGAGGTTCCTCACTTTTAGCGTCAAGTGTGTCCTAGAGCATCCCAAGTGTGAGCTGGGAACATGAGGTTCTTCTCCTCAATATATGAGAAGGCAAACTCCTATGTGCATTCCTAGCTAAGGTGGTGGGACCCTGTCCTTCCTCACAGAATTACTGAAACAAGGCATTATGAGCACACCCCACTCGTTTTACTTTCACTTTGATTCCTTGACTTTCAGCCCTGCAGACAACCCAGAAACATGGGATCAGATTTTACTGGCAATTCCCTGATATTAATCACACATAGTTGCAGACCAGGATCTGTCTGTGCTACAGCACAAAACTAAATTCAGACTCTGAGATCCAGCCCAGCCTGGACAGGCTGGATCAGTGGGCCAAGGCAATTGTACAAGATTGACCAAGGTGAAGTGATGAGTCCTACACTTGGGTAGCAACAACCCCAGGCAGGGGGAAGAGTGGCTGGAAAAGTGTCCAGCAGAGAAGCTCTTGGGTGTGCTGGTTGGCAGCCAGTTAAACACGAGCCAGAGTGTGCCCAGGTGGCTGAAAAGGTCAGTAATATCCTGGCTTGTACCAGCAGGATGTGGCTTGTGGTCAGCAGGAGCAGGGCAGTGATGGTCCCCTGCACTCAGCACTGCTGAGGCCACACCTTGAGTCCCATGTCCAGTTTTGGGCTCTTTACTACAGGAAAGACACTGAGGGGCTGGAGGGTGTCCAGAGAAGGGCAATGAAGTTGGTGAAGGCTCTCAAACATAAATCCCATGAGGTGTGGCCAAGGGAGCTGAAGTTGTTTAGCCTGGAGAAAAGGAGGCTGCTGAGAGACATTATCATTCTCTACAACTTCTTGAAGGGAAGTTGCAGCAATGTGAGGCAGGAAAGTAGTGATAGGACAAGAGAAAATGGCCTGAAGTTGTGTCAGGGGACGTGCAGGTTGGATACTAGGAAAAAAAAATACTTGAAGAGTGGCTAAGTATTGGAAGAGGCTCCCAGGGAAGTGGGGGGGTCCCTATCTCTGGAAGTCAAAACAAGTCAAACTTGTCAAAAAACCAAGTAGATGTGGCACTTCTTGGTATGGATTTGTTGACATGATGGTATTTGAACAAAACTTGGGCTTGATGATCTTAGAGTTCTGTGAGGAGTATTGGACTTCATCTAAGTGTGGAATTATAAAATATATTTCCACCTGATCTTAACCCATATAGAGTCATAGCTATGGAGACTCTGAGTATTTTTATTATCATAGACTTTAAAATAAACAGTTATGCCAAAATATCCCAGATTATTTTTAGCTTTTTCATGCTACAGTTTTTTTTTAACAACCTGTGGATTACTATTGATCACGTAGACATTGACCTTTAAAGGCTTCATTTATATGAAGAAAATGCTAAGGGTTATTTTACACAATAAACCCAAAGAATCTGAAAAAAAAAAAAAAAGAGAAGTCCTTATCATGAACATTTTCCTTTTCCATTTCCCCCTGCTTCATCCACTGGACTGCAGAGGAGATTACCCCCTTAACAGAAAGAAAAAGCATATGTCAACTTGCCTCACCTACAGAGCCTTCAGGCAAAATGCATCACTTTTTTGGGACTGTCAAGGATTGAATAAATCAGAGATAAGTGGGTTAAAATGTCAGCATCCACTGGGACCAAAATAAACCTACCATATTTTTTCATCCAAGTGAAATCCTATCTGTAGTACCACCATTCATTCATTTAGGAAGACAACTCAAAATTCTTAATGATTAATTTAATTTTTTTATTTAAAAAAAAGATAAAACCCACAAAATAGGTGGTTTTGTTCCCCTCTCATTGTAATAAGCCTGTGAAAGTCATCTTGTGCAAAAGGTCAGATAAGCATGATGTGAAAGATGGTGCTAAAAGGCTTTCAAACTTTGTTTATTAATAGATATAACCTTTTCACCTCCACTCCATCTGTCACCACTAGGTTAAATATCATTTATCTTACTGGTCACCTGACTTCTTGTTATGAGTACAGGGAAATGCCACAAAAAAACACTGAACAGTCACAAATCCATTATAAAAAAAATGCAAGAGAAGAATTGCCTGAGCCCTTCTAATAAAACATAACCTAACATGGAGTAACTAAAGACACTGAGGGTAGCCCCTGACTTTAAAAGCATTCACTAGGCCATTGATCATTGAAGACAACATGCAGTGACCTCACACAAACACAATGTAAACTCCCAAACTCATTGATGGCATTCCTAGCACTCTGTCTGAATTTATATTGCCTCTCTGTAAACTGTTTGACATAAGCAGTGAAAGATGGGAACAGAAAAGGGCCTCCTCAATATGATGAGCATACAACCAAAAGCAGCTGGATGCGAGTGAATTAACTTGAAGCTTACTTTGATGTTTGACAAAGTCTCAGGCCAAGATGTGTGTTAATGGAATTTTCATAAGATTCTTGAAAGTATTTTTTTTCCTTCTGGATAGGCCAAAAATATGCTAGAGCATAAAAACTACGTAAGTCTATTCTGGGGACATTAAGAAAAGAAATGGAAAAAGATACACTATGTTATTATCAATTTTTCAGAAAGAATGCTATGGCCATGTAAGTCAAATAATGCACTCAGAAAGTCATGTAGGTGTATATATGTGTCCTTCCTTCCTTCCTTCC
>VZRX01007035.1:0-27186 GCA_013398075.1 Notiomystis cincta
CCCTCCTCTGCCCAGCTGTGGCTCTCAAACCCAGCGAGCAGCTCTCAAACCACCACAACCCACCAGATTAAAACTTGAGCTGGCAGGAGCTCTCCAGAGGGAGAGCAGCAGCTCTGGGGAGTTTTGCTTGTTGGGAATTCATGCCAGGATTTATGAGCTGGAGCAGCACAGCCTGGCCCATTTTACCTGTGCAGTCTGAGCTCCTCTGCTTCCCCCAATCCAGCATCTCCTTGCACACACACACTGCTCTGCAGGCACAACAGCAGCTACAGGATCACCCCACGGCAAATATTTGCAAAATAGAGAAAGAAAGGTTCTGAGATGGAGCTGTGACTCACTCAGTTCCTCTCTGGGCTCAGAAGGAATAATTTCTGAGTGGTGCTGAATGTGCAGCTCAGCAGCAGATGTCTTGGGTTTTGCTGAAGAGAGAGGATTTGGGAGTGAGAGTATTGATACCCTTTTAGTTCATATGGGGGATTTTTTGGGCCTGTTTTCTTTACTGTGTGGCTGTGGAAATAAATACAGTCTCTCCTTCTGTCTGCTAAAGGAAGAGTGAGGCATTTCCCACTGCCTGGGAAAAGTTGTCTGTGGAGCAAGGACCCTCAAGCACCAGCTGACACAGGCAGCATCTTTCAAACACAGGTGAGTGGCCATCTCTGACAGCTTTATCTGTGTCAGATCAAGGATGATGTTTCACCCAGAATGTGCAAAACCAGCTCCAGGACCAGCTCCTGTCACTGCAGCTCTGTTTTCCTCCCCTGGGGCCAGGGATTGCTCCTGTTTGCTGCATTTCATCATTCCAGGGTGGCCATTGAAGGGCCATATATCACATTTTCTTCCAGCAGTGCTGAGCAGTGGCCATGACTGACCCCTTGCCTTGGTCATTCCCAAGATTTCCAAGATTTGCTGCCCCAAATTGAAGCCCTCCTTGAATGAGAACCCCCAGATGTGCAAGCCCAGACCTGAACATGGTTTAAGGTGAGGAGTTGAGCCTGCTGAACTCCCCTGGGGAGCACAAAGTGGTCACACAGGTAGAGAACAGCTGGAGGTGCACAGATTTTAGCAGAAATCTGTGAAGGTGGAAGGCAGAGCCTGAATGTCTGGGCTCTGTCAAACACCACCAGCCAAGGATGGGCCAGTTTCTCCCCTGGATCTGTGTGAAAGGGAATTCCAGTTTGGTTTTGGTCTCAGTCTGGGGTGTTTGGTCTGTTTGGAGAGGGGTGGCTACAGGAGCAATGCAGGGAGATGGAATTCATTGGCCCTCTGTAAAAGCCAAGTGAGGATGGTTTGACTTTTGTTTTTATCTCCCAAGGGTGGGCTTTGTGTGCAAGCTGTCCCTAAAATCCAGTTGAGCTCACTCCAGAGTTTATACTCAGATCAATCTCTGCTTTAATTAACTTCAGGTTTTAGCAACTGGGTTCAGATTAAGTTTATTCTAAAATCTGGGCAAATATCTCTGGGTTTGGCTTATTTGCAGTTCAAATGTTGGTTTTAGTTGGATGACAACTAAAGGTCTGACCCAATGCCCACTGAAATCTGATGGAGATTGAAATTCACTTGATACAAACCTGTGGATGGAGAGTCTTCCAGCAGATCCAGGCTCAGTTCTCTTCTCCTTTAGCCCTCTGTAAAGCCAAAACTGAGCCAAGGGAAGAACAAACCTGTGGGCACAGAGCCTTCCCCAGGGGCAGGATTTGACAGGCTGTAAATGGGCAGCACATCCAAACCCCTCCTGGGGGCGTGAATGATGATTCAGCCACACTCAACAGACTCCAGCTGCAGCCACAATTACTCCACACACCTTTTAGACACTCCTGCCATCATCTTGGTGTCTTATTCAGCACTGACAGACAAAATTCCAGCTTTCCAAGCCACGAGGGAGGCTTAAACTGAAGGGCTACTCGAGTCCACTGGAGAAAGACACTTTAATGGCACATTTTCCTTGTTATAAAACTGGTCTAAAATAATGAGGCTCATGAAAGGATACGACCTGAGCTATAAAATGCACTTATTAAAGTTGTATGATAAATCAGAGAGGGACATTTTTGCCTCTTCCCAAGGAACTGGATGCAGTCAGACAAGAAATGGAGGTAAGGCAGATTGATTTCTGGTACAAGGCTCTCTCACAGCTGGGGGTAAAGAATTAGCACAGGTCAAACTGCTCACAAACCTCTGTCAAGGAATATATTTATGTCTAACCTAAATGTCAGGCTGGAGTAAGGAAAACCCAGGCTCTGTGGCCCTGCTAAATCCCTGTCTGGGTGATTCCATCAGTTAAATCCCTCTTTGGTCCTTTGTCTGGATGCTGAATTTTTACCCCTTCTTTTTTTCCCCCCAGACAAGTGTTTGGTGTCCAGCAGGATGCTCTGCTCTCCTGTTAGTGACAGGACAAGGGGGAATTGCTTCAAACTAAAAGAGGAGAAATTTAAATTAGAATTTAGCAAGAAATTCTTCCCTGTGAGGGTGGGGAGGCCCTGGCACAGGGTGCCCAGAGAAGCTGTGGCTGCCCCTGGATCCCTGGTCAGGGTGAATGGATTTTGGAGCAACTTGGTTTAGTGCAAAGTGTCAACATCCTTCCCTCTGAGTGATGAACTGCACCAGTAGAAAGGAGGGGGGAAAAAAAGAGCTTTTTTTTTTTGGTTGTTGCTGCTAAAAATACGGCCTCATTCTTCAAATGCTTGGGAATCTTTTTTATCCCACTCAGATGATTTATTCTGCTGCAAAAGGTCTGGCTGGAGGGGAGGCTCCTGGATTAGCTTTCACCAGCAGCAAGCTGCAACAGGGAGCAGAGCAAGGAATGCCACTGGGGAGCTGTGGGATGCTGCAGTGAAGGCTTAGAGGAGTGAGGGGAAAGTGGTTTGTTTGCAAAACTTTTGGCTACGGGTGGATCAGGCAGGTTTTTCTCAAATCCCAGCTCCCAGAAGGCTGGAACAGCACAGAAATGACCTCACACCCCTGCAAGGGCAGGGCTGGGCCCTCCTGTCCACTCAGGGCTTATGTCAGGGCCAGTTAAGGTGCAGGAGCTGCCTCTGCCCCCTGCAATCCCTCGTGGCACTGGGACTCCCCAGCTGAGCTGCCGAGTAATTTCCTTTTGGGGAAGGCAACAGTGCATGGAAGAGCCATTATTTGCCAGTAGCAAGAGGCTCAGCAAGCACTAATTGGACAAACGAGGCTCCAGGGATTTACAAACTGAGCAGATGAATATGCAGCTGGGGAAAAAAAGGCAAATAAGGCTCTGAGCCTCCCTGAAGGGCACTTGGGATGGTGCTTTGCTCCTGGAAGCAGAGGCTCGTGTGTGTGTGCTGTGAGGGGCCATCCTGTCCAGAGAGGTCCTTCCTCCCCCATAAACCATCTCCAGGGCTGTTTCCCTGGGAGCATCTCTGAGGAGCAGATTTGTTTTTCCCCAGGGATGCACAGACTGTGCTCTGTGGCAGGTATTTGGAAATATTTCCCAGGCTCTTGGCATCCTTCCCAGCTCATGCTGCCCACAGGGACAGGCTGCCATCAGTTCTCTGTGTTGGGAACTGTGCTGGGGTGAAGACTTTATAGCTCTTCACCTGATCCCAGCCTGAAGTCTTCCCTCTAAAAAAGAAGGAAAGGAGGGAAAGAGAATGAAAACGAAATTCTTTATGCAGGCTATTTTAAAAAAAAATTTTTTTTTTCCTCAAATATTCCCTTTCAAAGAATATCCTGAGCTGTGCCACACTGCAGGATACCTTTTGGAAGCTCTTTCTTCTTGTGTCCCCATGGGCAGCTCATCCTTTGGGGTCACAGCTTCATCTCTGGCCCCCTTTGACTCTGCCTCCCCACTTTGGTCTGTGCAGGAGAACAGCTCAGACTGTGATTTCCAATATGCAACAAAAGTCAGTGAAATGGCTCTAAAATATTGCTTTTTGAGTGCTCCCAGACATAATTCATGACCGGGTCACTTCTCCCTTTTCAGCAACCCCTCCACAGGGAGGAGTGTTTGTCGTGCTGCCATCAAACCAGGGCATATCCTCAAACCACAAAGTTTCTGGGCCTGAGAGCTGCTGTCCTCCACATCCTCCTCTTGCTCCATGAGCTGGGCACCAAGCTCAGGATATTCTTTGAAAGGGAATATTTGAGGAAAAATAATTAATTTTTTTTTTTTAAATAGCTTGCATAAAGAGTTTCGTTTTCATTCTCTTTCCCTCCTTTCCTTCTTTTTTAGAGGGAAGACTTCAGGCTGCCATAAAATGAGTTATAAGGTGTTGTGTTCAGTCAGTGCCCAGGGCTGAAGGCTCCTGGTCCTGGAGTAACGCCGGGAATGCCCCCGAGAGGATGGCCCAGAGATGAGTGATGGTGTCGAGTCCTGCAGTTCCTTCTCCCAGGAAAAAGTGGTCCTGGCTGGGGTTGGGATGATGGATCACTGCCTTTTTCTGTAGTGCATTAGCAGTTGATCTCAGAGGTCGAGCCAGAGAACAGCCTTGTCCCTCTAATGGACATGCAAAGCTGCTGCTGTGTGTTAGCTCGGACTGGGGCCGAACTCTGAGCCCCGGCGCCGAGATCAGAGAAGTGGAGAGTGGTAAACATGCAGTAAATTGCTTGGGTATTTACAGGCTCTCAAGTGTGAAATGTTTATTTAATAAGTAAATAAAAATTGCAGTCCATAGGATGGCTTGGCTTTCTGCCAGCAGCCAGGGTTGAAAAGTCCCCAGCCCAGGGTGGTGGGAGCAGGGAATCTGTCGTGGCTTTAGGCACCCAGAGAGCTTCCCAGGGTGGAATCATGGATGTCCTCTGTGTTTTCATGGCTTTACAAGTGAATGGGCTGGTTTCACTGTGAGAACCATCAGTGAGCAGGGGAAATGCTGAGGCTGGAGTTACACTGGGTGGTGAATGGGGAACCCCAATAATCTCCACCTTCTGGTGGTTAAAGAACAGGAATTAGCCAGGTGAGGCACTGCTGTTAGAGCCTGAGGAAAACAGGAGGGAAGGGGATGGTTTTCTACCCTTTGACTCCTATTTTTGCATCCAGTTGGTGCTTTCATGCTTCCTCTGCAGCCCTGATGGCCAGAAACATGTTAGAAAAGATATTTCCCACATAACCCTACAAATAAACCATGAGAGCTGGTGTGGCACTGGGGGGTACAGACAAATATCCCTTCAGCTTTGGGGAGCATCACCATTCTCATGGTACCCAAACCTGGGAGACCTGCTAGCAGTGACATCTCCTGCACTGGGGTTTTCACTTGAAATAGGACCTGTAGCTCACCCAAAGTGCAAAACTTCTTGCTAAAGGTGAAGTGGCAGAGTGTAAAAAACCCTGATGTTAACACACCTTTCCTTTAGTCTGCCTTCAGAATTACCCAGTCTTGTAAAGAAAAGCCTTCCAGACCCTCTCTGTGCTATCTGGCTTCATTTTTGCGTGTCTGAAGGAGCTCTTCATTACTTCCTCCAGAAATAATGAGAAAAGTCAAAATGAAAAAAAACAATGAAAAGGGCTGCTGTAAACAGAGCTGCATCTTCCTGCAGGTCTCTGTAGTCAGAGCCTCTCATTAACCATCGTGTATCCAAGGGCTTATGAATTCCAATTATTGTTTTCTCTGTGTATTTTTCTTGCAAGGAGGACAACGATTAATTAAGTGGTCCTGGGCTTCATTAATGGTCCTGGGCTTCATTAATGCTCCTGGGTCTGGCAGGACTTAACAAGGTGCCCGTGGCCAGGCTGAGTGTGGGCAGGGGGCAGTCCACACACAGAGCTCTTGTGATGAGAGGGGAGAGGACCTGCAGCTCTGGGCTTGGGCTGGAACCAGGAATCTGGGAGATTTCCCCCTTTTTGGGGGCAGGAATATTCTGGAGCTGATCTAGAGGGATGGGTGCCACGGGCCCCCCTTTAGCCTGCAGAGAAGCCCTTTCCACCCAGGGACATCCCTGCACCTCCAACACCTGAGGTGTGGCTCTTTGCTTGACCCATTTATTTATTTATGACCTATTTTGCCATTTTTCTCACCTGGGTGCCATCTGATCACAGTGGGTGTGAGGAACAGGGCGAGCCCAGCCTGTCCCACACTGCAAACACCACCACCTCCACCACTCCCAGCCTCCCCTGCCCTTCCCCTTTCCCAGCTCAGGCAGGAAGGCTGAGTGTGGTGTGTGCTGTCACACAGCTCTCCTGCAGCCTGCTCCTGTTGGTAAACAAGGCTGCTCAAGCAGCTTTTCCCAACAGGCTCTTGCTGGATGAAAGCAGCCTGGATGCTTTTCCCTGCCTGGGTGCAATCTGTGCAGCATGTGGAGTGCATTTCAGGTGGCTCCAGCTCTGCCTCAGCAGGCACATCACCAGCCTGATAAATAGTAATAATAATGAGAATAACAAAAACAACACCTATTAAAATGATTATAACAACCACCACAACAAAACCAACAACAACAAGAACAATAACACCTATTAAAACCATTATAAGAACAACAACAACAACTACTACTACAATAATAATTACTATTACTACTACTACTACTACTACAACTACTATTATTATACCACCTTTTCTGACCTCAGGATGAGCTGCAGCCAGTTCAGGCCTGAGCCCAGAGCAGAACCAGGCTGCTGCAGCAGTGAGCAGAGGCCAGGGCTGGCAGAGGGTGCATCAGGCTGCTCCTTTCTGAATCCTGGGGTGATTCTGTGTCCTGGTGCCTGTGATTGGTGAGCCCTGACTTCAGGGCAGCCAAGCAGCATGGGGTGGACACTCCAGAGCATCCCACCCCAGTCTCAAGGGATGCCTGGTCTGGAAGAAGCCCCAAGGTGGACTCTTTAGGGTGGCTGTGGCTCCCAGCAGGTTCTGCTGCCCTCCAGGGCTCCCAGTTCCTCCTGGGTGAGGGTCAGGGAGCACAGCTGGGCTGGATGTGGTGTTCCAGGACCTGATGTGCATCGATTATCACTCACGGTGGGAGATTCAGACGATGAATTGGCTCACCTTGAAAGGAGTCCACTCTCCACCCAAATAAGTCAGGATTTTATCCAGAATCCATTTGCCACCTTGGTTTGACCAGCTGAACTTGAATTTAGACATCTGTGCCAATTTAGGCACCTGTATAAGTGAGCAGTGGGCAGGCAACTCTCCCCACGTTCACACTGCAGCCTTGCTCTCACCCACACCTCGTTTTTCAAGGTGATGCCACAGCAAAATAATTTCTGTAGGTGTTCCTCAATCTCTGCCAACATCTGCTGCTTCCACCCCCAAACTGGGTAGATTTTTGATCTGAACTTCCAGGCTGAGGTGAATTTGTGCACTAAGTTCCTGTTGTTGTCTGACTTGCTCAAGGAACAAGGATTCCACGGTTTTCCCTCTGTGAATCCTGCTGGGACATGACAGAGTGTTTTAGAAGAGGCTGTTTAATTAAAACACTAACAACAGGAATTTCTGGAAAAACATCAGAGGTTCTCATAAATTATCCCAGTCTCCCATGTTTCACACTCCCAATCTTCTACCTTTTCTTTACTCCATATTATTTTGGACTGTGTTGCAGGGGAATATTTATGGGTGAAGCATGTGCCTGGCTATGACTGGCTTACTTACAAATTACCCTTTAATCAACAGATTTGATATTAATTAATAATTCATAGTCTGCTCTTAGGATAAAATTGCATAATAATGTCTTTGATGCAGCCCAAAGTGTCCATTGTAGATGGCATAAAATGTTAATTAGCAGCAAAATGCAGTTAGAAGAAAACACTTTTAATTATGTAATAGGCCTCATTACAATGGGTAATCAACAGTGCTTCCAAATTAGCCCACTGACAGCATTTATCTATACATAGCAAACAAACTTTTGTTTGCAGAAAATGCATTTGAGCAGACAGCCCAGGAATTGCTTTCAGGCAGTTTTTTAAGTCACTGCAGTCCCCAGAAATATTTTAACAAGGACCATGCTTCTCTCTCGGCTGAGCAGGCCATAAGTAAAGCTTAGAGAATAATGGGGGAAATTGTTCACAAATATTTGCTCAGATATGCAAGCAAATTTCAGTTTGACCTTTTGCAGGACCCTCATCTGAACACTGGAGGGTTTTGCTGACGGTGGTGCCCGGAGAAAAATGTAAAGCACTGGTGCATGAACATCCCCTGAATTTCACACTGTGGCCCTCACTGGCTGCTTTGTTGGTGAGTGGCATAAATCACCCAGCCCAACAACTGCAAGCCAGGGCCAGGATGGCCCAAGGGTGTGCACAAAGACCTGGCTGGAAGCTACTCATAAATCCAGCTTTTCCTAGGAAGGGAAGCAGGAGGGAGCTCAGCAAGCAGATGCCTCGTGGTGATTTCTGTCCCAGCTGAATTGTCCAAGCCAGAGTGAAATTAAGGGTTTGGCTGAAATGAGCCTATTGACCCTAAGTCAATGACAAAGGTTTGTTTGGGGTTTTTTTCACCCTGAAGCATTTTGCTGTTTCTGCATGGATTTTTAGAGTTCTCCAGCCTTTTTCAGAACTGCCTTTCATTCTGATTTCTCTTCCAGCTCAGCCAAACCTTTAGGAGGTTCCACACAGAGCTGTGGTCCAGCTCAGACATTTGGGGTAGGGATAATGGATTTCTCACATCCTCTGTCCAGCCCAAGAAACCTTCCTGTCTCACTACAAGTCATTAGTGGTGCTAATAACACCCTGCAGCCAGTTGCTGAGCAGTGCTAATGGCTGCTGGTCTTCCTCAAAGGGATGTGAATCCTTGGGATACCAAGACCTTTACGTGTTCCCGGCTTGTAATTGTCCTTTTAATGTTGTACAACCTCGACAGCCCAAGTTTATCCACATTGTGGAACAGATGGACATTCTGTTATTAGATTTGCTCCTGCAGACACCTCGCTGGATTGTCTGAATGTAATTTGGAGTCTCTAAAATGTGTGGACACAGATCTCTGCCTCCTTCACTGTCTGGTCATTTCTATTAATTTCATCTCTGGAATCTAATGTAATAAAATTATAAAAGGCTCTAACTCCTCAGCATTTAATCAGCTTAGCATGAGAGAATTACATCAGCAGCCCTTAGGTGTATTTTACCCAGCAAAGGAAATCTCACATTAGGAGGCAATTGCATTATTCTCACTACTGAGGATTGCAGGAATTCCCGAAGAGCTGCCAGGAATACAGAAGACTTGAGTTGGGCTGAGTCTTTATTTCCAGCAGGTAAAGAGCAGGAGGGTTATGCTCTTGCCAGCAAGGCCAGCCAGAGCTGCCCCCAGAGCCTCCTGGATCCTTCACTAAGATCCAGAGCTCTACATTAGCTAGGATTCAGGGGTAGGTAGATTGGCAGATCCATCCCTGTCCCTGTTCAAGGCAGTTTCCATGCTCACAAGAGCAGCTGTAGGTCAAACTTGTGTCCAGCAGAGGAGCTGGCAGGGAATTCAGTGCCTACTAATTTAGAGGGCCTTTTATCCTTGCTGAAAAGATGTTGGTGCCTCCTCTCTCCTTTGTTTCTTGATCTCAGTTTCCAGAAAATCTGCTCCTGAGTTATATCCCACCCACACACCTGGGACAGCCTGGACAGTTCCTCATCCTGACAGGATCAAGGAATTTACAGGAATTCCCTTCCACAAAGGTCCTGATGCCCTGACAGGTCCGTGTGTCGCTCCTTCCCAGAGCCCAGATTAATTCAGTGTGTTGGTTGTAGGGCATTAGTGGGGTGAGTCTTTGCTTCCTTCAGGTCTGGGGAAGTCACAAGTTTTATTTTCTTGGCTCTTCTCATAGAATTATTGAATGGTTTGTGTTGGAAGGGACTTAAGGATCAGCAAGTTCCACCCCCTGCCCTGGGCAGGGACACCTTCCACTGTCCCAGGCTGCTCCAAGCCCTGTCCAGCCTGGCCTTGGACACTTCCAGGGATCCAGGGGCAGCCACAGCTTCTCTGGGCACCCTGTGCCAGGGCCTGCCCACCCTCACAGGGAAGAATTTCTTCCTCATATCCCATCCAACCCTACCCTCAGTAGGAAGCCGTTCCCCTGTGTCAGGTCCCTCCATCCCTTGTCCTTATCCTCTCCAGCTCTCCTGGAGCCCCTTTAGGCCCTGGAAGGGGCTCTGAGGCCTCCATGGAGTTGTTTCCAGGTGAACACCCCCAGCTCTCCCAGCCTGGCTCCAGAGCAGAGGGGCTCCAGCCCTCAGAGCATCTTTGTGGCCTCCTCTGAATTGCTCCAGCAGCTCCATGTCCTCCTGCTGCTGGAGGCCTCAGAGCTGGATGCAGCACTGCAGGTGGGATCTCAGCAGAGCAGAGTATCCATGTCATTTATTTCAACTGTAAATTTTCAGTAACTGGTGTGATAAGGTGAATAAAGAAGTGGTTTGGGGAGAGAGGTGCTCCCAAGGATGATGTGACCCCCTCAGCTGCCCGGGACTGCACAGAAACTCTGTGAGGTGCAGCAGGAGACTGAACCCACGTCTCCTCTGGCTTCTGTCACTGCAAAGCCACCGTGTCCCACATCTGCTCCCCAGCCCTGCCCATGGGTGGCTGAAGTTGGGCCAAAAGCCAACTTCCAGGATTATTTTTGGTGCATCCTGATGTTGGCTTGTCTGAGAGGCCAAGAGAAAGGAGGAGGCAGACAGGGAGAGAAAGGAGCTGTTTAATGTAGCACAGGGATTGTACTTCTCTGGGCATGCTGAGGCCAGGGTTGTCCAAACCTGTCCATCTCTCCTGCCTCATGGATCTGTGCTCTCCTGACCCCAGGAGATGGCATTTCTGCCTCTCTGGGCAGCAGTGTTATTTTAAAGGAAAACAGCTTGCTTGTTTTCCAGGCCGAGCTGGCTCAGCCAAGCTCAGCCCCTCTAACCACAGTCTGGGCATTTATTTTTGTCCTCCAGACTTTCCAAGCCATTTCTTGGGTTGTTTGTCTGGTTCTTGCTGGGAGTGATGGAACACGATAAAAATAGAGAGGAGTCCCGGACTTGGGTTCTTTCTTCTGAAAAATTCACAGTGAAGTTTAACACAGGGCTCAGGAAACCCAGGCAGGGTCTCAAGTGCCAGAGCAGGACACCTGATGTGTCTTGGAGCCATCCATGGGTCTGGGTGATTGAAGACAGCTCGTTAGGGTGGCCTCCAGCTCGCCCCTGGGCCTGTCTTCGAAATATGGATTTACTAAAATATTCAAGAAACTTGTGTCTCCAGCTTCAGCAAAGGCTGAAGGGGCTAAAATCGGTCAAAATTTAAAGAGTGGAGCCACCTCCATCAGCACATCGACTTCAGAACCCGGGGCTTTAATTCAAATATCAACCTGCACCTCAGCTGGAGGGTCGACAGTGCTGGCTCCTGTCCCCACAACACCTTTGGTGGTGTCAGTGTCCAGGGGAAGCTGTGGAGCCCAGGTTTTGTTCCACCTGGAGCAGCGGCGTGCCTGCCGTGTTATCCGGCCCCTGGGAGCGCCAGGAGCAGCCGCCCACGCTGCTGTGCCTCCGTTAATTTGGTGCTGTGCCTGCAAAGTGCCCTCTGCACACCACAGGGAGGGCTCTGCTGCTTCCTGGAGGAGCTTTCCTGGAGGAGCTTTCCTGGAGGAGCTCTCTGGAGGAGCTTTCCCGGAGGAGGTTCCTGGACGGCTCCCGCGGACAGCGCCGCTAACGCACGGCTCACTGCTGCCCTTCTCCCAGCAGCGCCTCTGGATGCTGATTTAGCTGCTTACTGGTTTGCTCAGCTGGTTTGGGGTGCTCCAAAGATTTAAATGGTTTCACTCAATCCCCAGGGGAGGACAGGGCAGGATTGAGGACAGGAGTTCCAATGTTCCCAGCTCCCTGGGGTTTCCAAACTGATGATGGTTCAGGCTTGGCTCTGTGCCACAGCTGCGTTTTAGCCCTGAGCTGAACTGTCTGTTGTCATCTGTCTGTCTGGGCAGGGTGGTGTCTCCTTGGGATGATGGGAACCATCACAGGGTGCTGCCAGGATGGCTGAGTTCGTCATGGATGGGAAATGAGGAGCTCGGGATATCCTAACTGTGCAAACAGCTGCAGGCTCCTCCTCTCCAGGAACTGCTCCATCTAGGGCTAGTGGTGCCAATGTTTTCCATTTCCACCAGGACTTATCTGGGTGGGTTTTGAGCATTTCAGCCACAGCCTTTGGTACTTGTGGAGTTTTGCATTAGGAGCAACAACCCAGGACAGCCCTGACCCAGTAGGTTTGGTCACTGCCAAACTGCCCACAGCAGCCACATCCACATGGTTTTTGAACACTGCCAGGGATGATGATGCCATCACTGCCCTGAGCAGCCTCTTCCAATGCCAGACAAACCTTTCAGGGAAGAAATTTTTCCTAATATACAGTTTAAACATCTCCTGGCAAAATCTGAGGCATCACTTGTTGCCTGGGAAAAGAGACCGACCCTCACCCCTCTACAGCCTCCTTTCAGGGAGTTGTAGAAATTATCTCTGCTCCTCAGCTTTGGTGTTCTTTACACAGGAAATGATCTTGCCCAGTCTGGGTACCTTGGTGGTAATGATGTCAGCAGTGGTGGTGAGCAGGTCAAGCACTGGAACCATCTGGAACCATGGGAATCACTTCAGGACAATCCCTGGAAAGGAAAGCACCAGGACATGTAAAGCTACTTAGCCATGGGGGAAGATTTCTCTTCCTGCTTGGCAGGAGGCAGCCAGGATACAGCCAGCTGTGCTGCTGGAGCTGTGAAAGGAGCTCTTGGGAGGCAGGTTTGGGGCAGGTCTTTGGGCTCTGCCCTCCCCAGGACCTGTCAGTGCTCCAGGGCTGCTCTTAACTCCTCTTCTTGCTCCTGTGAAGCTTTTGCAGAGCCACGATTCAAACCTGCATTAGCACCATCTGTTTCCTCCTGGAAGTGGCAGCACAGCCCCAGTGCCATTACTTTTGAAAGTCCTTTAAAGCAGAACTGTTCACACCTCTGGATTCAAATCACCCGAGTGCCTCTCAGCATTCTCACCGCTTATCTAAACAGATCGTATTTCAAGGTTTATTTTGTGGTCATAAAAATTTGCTGTTGGCACTCAAAAGAAAGGTCTCTGCTGGATCTTAGCCTAGAAACAAATGTGTTGGATTGGCTTAGGCTGGAAGGAAAGGGACTTCAGGAGTTTATGAGAATTGGGTCTCCGAACTGGAATGCTTTAAGCTGATTTCCCAGACTTACCAGTTCAGACAAAACAAACGCAGCACTTTTCCTGGCAAACATCTCCTGTGGAGCTGGCAAGGCTGTGCAGCACCAGCCCAGGGCCTTCAGGAAGCCTCTGAGGAAGATGTTCGAGGCACTGGTTGAGAGTTGATCTTTGTTCAGCTCTGAACAAAGCTGATCACCACACACAAGTGATCACCACCTGTGCTGACCCTGAACCCAGGCCAAGGGAGCCCTGGATTTTGGTTTAAAACAACCCCCAGAGGATGGTGAATGTAGAGCAGGGAGATCCTTGCAGAGGGACTGAGTGGTCCCAGGGCTGGGGAGGCTGCAGGTTGTCCCAGGCTAAGCTGGTCCCATCCTGTCTCCTTGTTGGCCACAGAAAGTCACCTTGGGATGGGCTAGAAAGCCCCCAGCCTTCACACAGAAAAGGGAGATGATGGCAGGATGTGATTTCATTTTGTTGAAATCACAATTCCCTCTCTCCATCCACTTGGTTTGTCTTTATTTCTGCCTTCCTTCACTGCTCTTGTGCAGCCAGTCCCCTGTGCCCCAAGCACATCATACTGAATGTGGGCTAATGAACACCACTGACTGCAGAAATATTCCCCTTCTGCTTATAAATCCCTCAGCCTCTTCATTTTGGGGCTTGAATTTGATTGATTTTTTTCTCAACCTGGACTTCTGTTGCCACGAGAAGTCAGAGCAACACTGATTTGCCTGTGTTGTGGTAAGGAAACAAGAAAGGCAAGGAAAAGTTTGCAGAGTGGGTTGTGCACTCTGCAGTGCCTCCAGGATGGGTGGAAGAGGCTCCAGGTGTGGTGAGGTGTTCTCCTTATCCTGAAAAGGTTCCTTTGAATGGGCTGCAAAAGATGAACTTCCAGTTACAGGGGAGAGAGTGGGAACAATGGATCTGGGAGATGTGCACAGACTCACACCTCTGGGAAAGCCAGAAGGGTGGAAAACCCAGCACCAGGATGAGGAGACTGAACAAAATGGGAAAGAAACCTCCAGAAAGGGTGTTCTCAGAGCCACAAAAGACATTGGTGAAGGGATCTCCTCCCTCTCTGATCCAAGCTGGGTGCCTGCCTGGCAGGCAGGATGTTGTGAATTCCAGCCTGAAGCCCAGGGAATGCAGTGCTCTTTGTGCAGGGGAGCAGCAGGGCCACCCTTTGCCCAGCTGGAGATCAGGTTCTCCACTGGTTTTTGGGGCAGGATCTGGGTGAAGTGCAGCCATTGCTCGGATAAATATTGAGCAAACCAAACCTGCCCTGCTGGGTCAGGGCCCTGTAGCTCCCAGTTCTCCTTACAAATTAATCTCTGCTTGGAAAGCCTCTCCTATTAGCCTGGAGATTGCTCCTTAGCCCAGTGAGGATTCCCAGAGTGTATCTGGCCTGGTTCTGCCTGGAGTCAGTGGAAAATCCTCTGGACTCCAATGGATGTGGATCAAGCCCACCTCAACGCTGATGCTCACACTTTAAACACCCTTTCATCCCTGTCTCATTCCCAAAGGAGTCAGTGGTGGAGAGTTTGTAGACAGTAAATCTTTACCAGATAGATCTAAGGCATATGTCTCTCACCAAGGATGTTTTCCACTGGGGATATTTCTTTTACATAGGTGAAATTGTTGACTTAAACCCAAGGCCTTGCTTGTCTAAATATCTGTTTTTGCAGAAATGATTCTGTTATTGCTGGTGGCAATCTAAGCTGTTGGCTCCTGTTTATCCCATTGCCTCTGGAAGCATTCCTGGAGCATCCTGGCTGCTCAGGAAGGATCATTCCCTCAGGAGGGAAGAGGAATGGGGATGGGACAGAGCCATGGGAAGGGATCTGCCATCCACAACCTCCTTCAGAGGTGGAATTGTATTTATCTGCAAGTTTCTGCCCATCCATATGAGGCTGCCCAGTTTCTACCCCCAAGACCTCCACGTAAAGACAAGAGGATTGCTCTGGTCTTGGAGCAACAAACCCAGGGAAAAGGCAGGAGGAGAGAGGAGATGCTCTTTGCTGTCCCTGCATCCTGCAAAGGCAACGATTCACAGCTGCCCTTGGTACCTGGGAATCTGTAAGACATTCAGGTGATTAATTTTAGATTTGCTCACATAAGCCTTTTTTCACCAGGGCTGTGAAAGACAAAGCAAAGGAGTGAGAGCCCTTTTTGGAGATGCATTAAGGATCAGGGATGTATCATTTTGCTTTTACAGCCTGGCTTTTAAACTATGCAATGACAGGCATTTCAGCCTGCTGCTGCACTAAGAAAATCTCCAATAAAAGACCATTTTATTTTAAGACAACATCATGAAAGTTTAGCAAATGATGAGGGCTCTGCTATAAAGTGACTGAGGTCACCTACTTTTTTCTGGACCCTCTGGTTTCCCTCTGGGAAATGGAAGTTAAAGTCCTTTCCACCCCCTGCAGCAAGGTCTTCAGTCCAGGGGCCAATCTTATCCAGCATGGCTGGACACCAATTTTTGAGCCTCTGAATAGTTCTGGGGTGTGAACAGCAAGGAACAGCTCAGATCTCTGGGTTAGCACATAGTGCAGATGTTGCAGATGTTGTGCTGCAGATGTTTTTGCAATAGATGTAGTGAGGGCTTTGAATTTGACACCTTTTCTCTGATTTTCTCAGCTCCATCAGCAGAGATATGTATGGGAGGGAGGGGAGGAAAGGGGGTACACAACCCTGGGGCTTCTGCCTTGACAATGAGAGTGGACCAGGCACTGAAGGCTCCTAATCCTCAGCAGTGCATGGGATGGTTTCTGTTCCAGCCAACTGGCTGTGAGGACAGTTTGGAGATCACTGTGGGGCTCTCCTTGGATAAGTCCTTGTCCTTAAATAACTTTTACCCTGGAGCTGAAGGAAATGATGCTTGTTCTTCTCAGGCTTTCACCCGCTGAGCTGTGTCTGTCTGATTCAGTCATATTTCACATCCAGCCCTGAGCAGGTTATTTAAATCCCAGTGGTAAATAAATGGTAGATCAGAAGCACTGTGGTAGGCTGCTTAACCCGTGCCCCATTCCCTCCACATCAGGCTTTTTTTTTAATCATTGAGTGGCAAAAAAATCCTCTCTTCTTTGGAGAGAAAATCTCCGGGTAGAACAGGGCAGGTGAGTCCCCAGTGCTGCAGGGCAGCAGCTCCACTCCTGCATCCCTGCAGCCACTCCCTGCTCCAGAGGTGCTTCAGGACCAGCTGCTCACATCCCCCCATCCATCATCCCTCCCCCTGCCCTCCTCCTCGCCGCCACTTCCCGTCCTGGCTGCTGACTCACGTTGTTTCTGCTGAGCTCCTTCCCTGGCTCCCTGGGTCATTTCCCATCAGCAGCAGGAACATCTCCGAGCTGTCACACAACATGTCTCGGGCTGGCAGCCTCTGGTGACATCTGCTTCCTGGCAGTCTCAAAGGGCTGGATGTGCTTTCCCCTGCAGCACCTCCAGGAGATTGGCTCAGGGTCAGTGGGAAGGCTGGAGGTGGAACAGCAGCCAGAGGTCCCCTCCAGCTGGCACAGCCTCCCAAGGGGGCAAGTCAGGCTCATGAGGGCAGAAGAGGATGGGCTCTTTGTCCAGAGGCAAGGTTATTTTCAGAAGGCCAGATTTAAAGAGGATCAGCCAAAAAAAATCCAAGAAGGCAACCGAAATAAAATCACCTAGAAAGAGCAGAGAGACATTGCAGGGCTGCTTTAATGGCTGAATGTTGATGCACAGAGGAGGCTTTCCCTTTGATCTGCCCCTGTGCCACTTGTGGAGATGGATCTGGGATTCCTTAATGGGAATCTTTGATGGCAGAAGCAAGACTGCAAAGGAAATGGGGTAGTGGGCTGGTCTGGCTGCTGAGCACTGGTAACTGAGCTCTGATCATGTGGTAGAAAATGAATGTTTTGGTGATGTGGGATAACAGCTTTAGCCATTACAGTGGAGGAGAGGGACTCATTTCCCAGGGAACAAGTGACAGGATGAGAGAAAATGGCCTCAAGTTGCAGCAGGGGAGGTTTAAGTTGGATATTAGGAAAGAATTCTTCACAGAAAGGGTGGCCAGGCATTGACACAGCTGTCCAGGGCAGGGGTGGAGTCCCCATGGAGGGGTTTGAAAGCTGTGTGGATGTGGCACTTGGGGACATGGGGCAGAGATGGCCTTGGCAATGCTGGGGAAATGATTGGATCCAATGATCTTAAAGGTCTTTTCCAACCTAAATGATTCACTGATCAGTTTTGGAGGTGAGAGAATGAAGGAATGTTCTCCTGTTCATGTGAAATGTGCCTTTACCAGCGTTCCCCAAAACCTGGAGCATCCAGGGTGCAGAGCACGGTGCAGGTGCCTCTTCTTGGTCTTCTTTGGGACACTGAGATGGGCCACGTGGTCTTTTCTCTGCCTGGCACACCTCTGAGAGTGATGGGGGCTCATCTCCTCTGAGCTCATCCTCTGGAAGTTTCTGAAAGGGTCTGTGAGAGGTATCCCACCATCTTTGACTCTTACATGGATACCAAATGTGAGAGGCTAATCAGCCAGCCCTGTCTGCAGCTGGTGGAGGATGTAATTTCAGCCCTATCTGCACTCGATAACATTTAAACATTTCATTTAATCTAGGCAGAGGTGGTCTGAGGTAGACAAAAAGCCCAGCCAAGCAAAAAAACTACTAACTCCTCCACTGTCAAGAGGCTGAAACAGATCATTGCTTCTCCTCTGAGGCAAACCCAACCTTCCCAGACCTCATTGTGGCTCACAGAGAGGAGGAGGAGGACGGAGCCCTGTCGGGGGCAGAGCAAATGACAAGTTGGCACATGAATGCTGTTCTGTGGTGGCAAAAAATAGATGGTTCCAGCCAGCAGCTGCCCCCGAGGAGGAGCTCTGAGCAGGCTGGGGCTGTGCTAATTACAGCCACACACTCCTAACGAGGAGCACCACGGGAGAGCCAGGGCAAGGCAGATGGGGGCTGATTTCCCAAGCCCTGCAGTGTGAGGCATGGCTGAGCAGAAAAAGAAAGAAAATGGGCAGAAAAAGAAAGAAAACAGGACCCCATCACCTCTACAATTCTCTCCAGCCTCTGAAGCTGCTGCATCACAATGAGCTCCCCACAGCTCATCCCATTAACTCTATTTAAGGGTTGGGAAGTGATATGTTTATCCAGACACTGGAGCAAAACATGCTCACTTTTTTTTTTCCCTTTCTTTCTATTTTGTTTTTTTTGGTCTGGGACATCTTATTTTAGGTTAAAGAAAACAGCAAGGGAAGGCAGAGTAAATATAACTCCCCAGAAGACAGCAAGCCCACTGTGTCTGCAAAACTCAACCCACTGTCCTGCTGAGGGGAGAAGTCCACAAGTGCCCATGGCCAGGTCACCTCTGAGGAGGGAGAGTTCAAAAGAAGCATTAACCATGAACAGGTCTCTGGACTGGGAACCAGGAGATCTGACACTGCTTCTCCAGAGCTGTGGGGTCACTGGGAACAAGCCCAGTTCCCTTCCAGGGTGCTGGCTCC
Source organism: Notiomystis cincta (assembly GCA_013398075.1). Classification (NCBI taxonomy): domain Eukaryota; kingdom Metazoa; phylum Chordata; class Aves; order Passeriformes; family Notiomystidae; genus Notiomystis; species Notiomystis cincta. The sequence continues at coordinate 18,525 of VZRX01007035.1, forward strand.
TCACCCTGCTCTTTGTTTGAACCAAAGGCTCTCCTGGGCTGGCACTGCCTCCCTGGATGTTCCTCCACACACCTCAAATGTAAATAAACCCCAGATCCAGCCATTTCCACCTGCTGTGAAGTGACCCAGTGCTGGGAAAGCTCCTGCTCAGCTCCACAGTTTTAGGGGCTGCTCCTGCAGTTGTAGCCACTTGGCATTTGTAGAAAAGTGGGGGAAATCTGTGTTCCCTTTGAAATAAGGTCATTGCTTCACTCATCTCCAACAAGGCTGGTGGAGAACTCTGGATGTGGGTGAGGATGCAGGGAGGTCCTTTCCTGTACTTGAAATGGAGAATAGATGGGATATTAGGGATAAATTCCTGACTGTGAGGGTGGGGAGGCCCTGGCACAGGGTGCCCAGAGAAGCTGTGGTTGCCCCTGGATCCCTGGAAATGTCCAAGGCTGTGCTGGACAGGGCTTGGATCACCCTGGGAAGGTGTCCTTTGGCAGGGAGTGGGACTGGGTGTGCTTTAATGCCCCTTCCAACCCAAACCATTCCATGACTCTATGATTCCATGGAAGTGAGTGGCAGGATTTGTCCCCTGGCACCAAGGATTGCTGGTTCAGTGGAAGAAGTTTGCAAAGCACAGCTCCCCTCTGCCCTCCCTGCTCTGCCCCCTGATTCTCCCTGATGGACATGGCTGGGACTCACCTGAGGGCAGGCTTGGTGTGGTTTCCCACGTTCATACAATGTCCAAAGTAATCAGCAAGATTTTTGAAACTCCTCAGGGCTGGATTTTCAAGTGGCTGGTGCTCACTGACATTTCAGGGAAGTCTGTCTCTCATATAAGCACCTAATAAGGCTCAGAGGGAAGAGGGCAATAACACTAATAGCAATCACTGCTGCTGCTCTCCTCAGTAATTGCCTCTTCCTCATTTTGTTTATCCAGCATTGACAAACCAATTGGTTTTAAAATGTCAACAGCAAAATCCCAGGGAGTGCCTCACTTGCAGTGCTGGGCTCCATTTCCTTGTCCATCAGGAGGTGTTCAGCTGTGTCTGATAGTCCAGGGACACCCACTCATGATGTTTTCCTCTCTGGCTCCAGGCTGGGTTCCCAGGGGAGACAGAGACTTTGGGATGGTGGTGACCAAACCCCCGGCACCTCACTGCCCACTGCACCCTGTGCCGTGCTCCTGCCTGGGGCCCTGGGCTATACCCATGAAAACCAGTCTGATGGGCTGCAAAAAGGCTGCTGGGGAAAGGGCATGGAAGGAGTGTGTTTAACAGGCACAATGTCTGTCCCAAAGCCACTGCAGAGCGTTAATCTGGGAGAAGAACAGGCAGGACCAGCGACAGAGATCTGAATTATCTCTTAAAAATGAGCTTTCAGTGTCCATGACTTCCCTGGCTGCCTGGCTTGACCCCAGGCTTTGCAGAAATCAGGCATGACTCTCCTCCCAACTCCTCTGGGGCTTCAGAGCTGAGGCTTCCACATCTGCTCCCAGGGATCAGAGCATCCAGAGGGGGATCAGACGGTGCCTGTGCCACCCTGGGCCAGGGGAGCCAGCACAAAAGGGAGCCTGGAGTGTCTCACACAGAGGTGCCAGTGTGAGCTGCAACAGAGGCTTCATTCAGCTGCAGAGGGGCTCTCCCAGGGTGGCACTCGAGTCCCTGCCGACCCCAGGGTGGTTAAATAAGTTCTAGGGAAAAAAACCCGACCCACAACAACCCCCCCATGATTTATCCAGGTCCAGGGAACTTTATTCTCTCTGGCTGGGGTCAGAGGAGGTGTGTGGCCACCCAGTGCTCCCTGTAACAGCTGAGCTGTGCAGTTATGGCTGCAACCTGAAAAATGCAGCATTTTGCAAGCGAGCTGCTGGATCTGGGATGAACCTGCTGGAAGTCATGACAGAGGAGATTACTGAGAACAGGCAGGAACCCAGCCCAGGGGCCAAAACTCAGCTCTGTGACTCAGAAAAAAAAAAAGAAAAAGAAAAAAGAGGAATGAGAAGAGGAAAGGCTGAGATGGGCTCACCACTGAACCATATTCCCAAGTGTCACATGCACAACCTTTTTGAAAACTTCCAGGGGTGGTGATTGCACCAGATGTTGAGCCCTGAGTGAGGAAAAGACCCTTGGTCTCCACCCACCCTGTGGAGAAGAGACCCCAGAGGTTCCAGATCAGAGTGGACAGCACTCCAGATGTCACCTACCTCCTACAGGACAGGTGTCCTGGATGAGGTAGGGCAGCTTGGAAACTGAGGAGCCCTAAGAGACCTCTGCAGTGGCAGATGGCACAAATCAAGGTTCCACTCACTGGTGTGAAACCCCAAGGTGTGTCTGTGGTGGGTTGGTCTCTGCTGGTAATGTCACTTATCCCTGAACTCCCCAAATGCTGAATTTGCCTTGTAAAAAAGTATCTCCCAAATGTGCAACTCTCCAGCCCCCTGGGGCTCTTTGTGCCCTGATCTCTGTCCCCTGATGGGTCCAGTCCTTTGCTGGGCACAGAGACCCTACAGTTCCATGGGGAGTAAAGGGAAAGCAATGGAGCAGGCAAAAATAGGGAAAAACAACTTTCCCTCTGCTGGTTTCCCCCCCTCCCAGCTCCACTTCCAAAGTTTTTCAGACTTGCATGAGTCTCCAAAGCTTTTTGACCTCCTTTTTTCTGCCTTATGCTTTATTCTCTGCCTTCAGAACTCATCATAGCTATGCAGGGGATGTTTTTTTAGCAGCAATTTCTTCCCTGGAAGCAGAGAGCTGCTGCCTGGCCATAGCAGACACAGAAAATGTTTACAAACACGCAGAAAGAGACAATTTCAAGCCACAAGTTCAACCCAAGTGTGAGGAAGCGAGGTTTTCATGAAGGAACCGTTGTGAGATTGAAAGTCCCCGACGTAAACAAGAGCGCTCAGGAAAGGCTACAGAACACGAGACACGGTGATTGAAGCCTTTGAGTGATCCATCAAAGCATGAGATATAAAAATGTTCTTAGGCTCAGAGCTGGGGGAGCTGGGAAAGGCTGCACAGCAGAGCAAGTTGGCGGTGAGGGCTCTGTAGGAGCTCTGTGAGTCGGGAGGGAAGGCGGGGAAATGTGGGGGCTGATTTGGGACAGCGACGCTGCCGCTTTCCCTGAGCGTAATTAACAACGTGGATATGTGGGCCAAACACTGGTGACACGCAGGGAAATCTGCTGTGTGGACAGGTGAGAGGTGATAAAGCACAGGTGTGAATGCAGATTTAGCTGTTTGAGGATGGAAAAAGAGCTGGAAAGCTCCCAGGCATGTTTGGGCATCCTGATCTACCCCGCCCCTATCTTGGGGTTTGCCCACCATGGAGTCAACAACCAGGGGTCTCTTTCTGCTTCCAGGACTTAAGGAAAATCTTTTTCTCCTGGATTCACTAGAGATGATCCATGGCATGACTCCCAACAGGTTTTAATGCCTGCAGTGAACACAAAGTGGGTCGCAGAGTTTAAGGTGTCCACCACCCCAAGGATTCGGGCTGGGCCCTTGGAGATGCACCCCAGCTCTGGGTCTGCTCCCAGGAGTGCTGGTCACAGACTCAGAATCATTAAGGTTGGGAAGGACCTCCAAGATCATCGAGTCCAACCTTTGTGATGTGGGGAAAAGGAAGAATTTGAACTGGCTGCTCCAGGTGGAAGGTCTAAGGTAACTGATATCACCAATTCCTGTGGTCACCTCTCACCCTGAGCCCCACTGTACAATGACAGTTTAATTCCTGTGGCATCCTAAGGACAATGGAAAGCACTGTCAGCCCTATGGACAAACTGGTGAACAAGATTTGTTTGGTTATGTTTGAGCCCATTTAAGAATCTTTCTGCCCCACCAGAGACCTCTCCTGCTGGAAGGTCAAGGGTGAGCCAAATCAAGAGTGCTTCTGCTGGATATCCACCATCCCAGCTTCACAGAGGAGTCTGTTCAGATTTATCCCCTCTTAGTGGCCTTGCCCCATGGCTCCAGCCCTACTGAAACAGGAAGGGACCATGGTCAGTGCTCCAAGCTGCTTCTGTGATATTAACACTGAAAAGTGATGATGACAACAGCAATAAACCCAGCACCACGCACAGGACAGCTCTCCTGGGGGGACCTGGAAAGGCAGCAGATGGCTGGAGGAGATGGGAATATACAAATGCTGTCCTGGGAGAGCCTCCTTTGGAAAGCACCTTTCCTCCCCTGTTTCCCAGCTGATGAGCACAGGAGGGTTTGACAATATTAACTCATTAAGGCTGACAGTGTCCTGGGGGTGTAAAAGCAACGGGAGCATCCTTTCATTTACATCTCCACCGCTCTTTTCCGTGGGCACTGCAGGTGATGGAGGCACGAGAGGTGTTTGGGAGCAGATGTGCCACCTCCTGCATGGTTTTCCCTTTGGCCAGGCAGTCTGCCTGCCACGGGAGTTTTCTCGTGGTGCTGGGCGTTGTGTGGCTGCAGCTCCCTGTGCAGGGGAGATAAAACACCCACTGTCTGGCGACTCATTAGCTCTCCTTCCTGGGCATTAGTGGTTAACAGCATAATTAGTTGCAGTGGTAAAAGGAGATTTTGCAGACCCCGGGAGAGAGAGGCTGTTAATCTCCTGGCATTTCACACAACATCAAAATGTAGCAAGATCTGTGTTAGAAAAAACGGCAGAAACAGCGTTTGCTTTTAGACAATTTACAACTAAAACACTGACCCGAGGTGGCTTTGTTTTGTTTGTGAGTTATGCTAAAGAACAGTGATTTTAATGCTGTGAAATACCTTGTGATGTCAGTGAGCAGGCAGCAAAATATCCATCAGGATCCCGGGGTTCTTCCTGCTTGTGAATATTTGCGAGATCCTCTGTCCAGGCTCAGCCCTGGATCACCTCCCTGCTGTGGGAAGGAGGCAGAGTTTACAATGAGGATAAAGAGGCAGCTTTTGCTTGGTTAGGAAACTTCTTGGACCACTTTCTGTGTCGTGGCTCTCAAGGGCTGCAGCGAGAACAGGCAGTGGAACACCTGAAGTCCATGCCCACATCCCTGGAAGGTGTCCAAAGCACCATCTGGCATTTGTGTATGACCCAGAGCCCTTCTGGCCCTGCCCAGCAGCTGAAGCCAAGCATCCCATGAATACTCCAAGGAAACTGTGTGGGTTTTATTTTTTTTTTTGCTGGTGGTGCTGCAGACTTTTCCAGATTCACGATGTGTTGGTAACCTCACGAGGAACCCCGGCTGCCTCGCGTTTCCAGACTGAAGGAGGTCACACACAGTTCAGACAAGCTTTGGGGAAACAGCTGAACTTCAGGATGTTTGTACAATCCCAACCCCTGACCTCCCCAGCCTCGCCTTTTACTGACTCACGAGTGCAGATGGAATATTTACATGGACATCTGTGCATGTGTTTGTGTGCGCTGTGGAAAGACACCCAAATTGTCAGAGAATACGAATTATCAGGGCTGTGAACACATTGCTGTTGTGTCCCAACACTTGGCAAAAGGAGGAGAAACACCTGGGGTCTGTGTGATGCCTCCAGAAATGCGTCCATCCCTGAACAAAGTGGGGTTTGTTACTGGTAGGACCTGAGTACCCCAACCCCTTTGAGGGAATGGTCTTTACACTGTTTGTCACCTTGTGTCTGAGCACCCCTGTGTCCCACCAGAGCAATTTAGGCACCACATGGGACACTGTGCTCAATGTTCCTGAAAACACATGGGAGACTGGCTCCTTGTTTGAAGGAGGAAGGTGGATTTTAGTGCTGAAGGTGGATTTTAGTGCTGAAGGAGGATTTTAGTGCTGATGCAAACACCAGAATGAAAAGATGGCCTCGAGATCCAGCGTGGGCTCCAAGGGGTGCTTCTGGCTTCTGAGAGGTTGTGACTTTCCTCTGACCCTTTGCCTTCTCTTCTTCTGAGGGCTGGACTCCCCCAAAAGCAGAAAACAGAATTACAAGTGATTTAAAGGTTATCCACTGCATGCCATGCTCATTTACATGTGTGTGTAAAGCCCAAAGGATTGATGGAGCTGAAATGCAGGGGGGTTTGCAATTCTGTGGGGTCTTTGCAGGGCACAGAGGGATGCTCAGCAGCAGGAAACATCCAGGACCTGGAAACCTGAGGGCTGGGGACCAGCCCCTCTGGCAGCATCCCCTGCCCAGCCTGGCATGCTGCTTCCCAGTGGATTTTGGGATCCTTGGCCGTCATCACTCAGCTCTGCAGGAAAACTGTGCTGCATCTGGCCTTGCAATCTGATCACTGAGCTCGGTGAAGCATCACCAAATGTGCTCTTCCACCCCAGAAAGAGGGTGTGGAGATGAGAGGAAGAGAGGAGCCTAAATATGGGAAGTCACAACAATTTCCAACGGGCCCCTTTTCCTGCTTTTCCACTCTAAAGCAGCGTGTGGAGAAGGGAGCAGCAGCATTTCCTGACAAGTCTCTTCTGGTAGCTATAGAAACTTAAAGCACAGCCACAGTAACAAAAATACCCCTCTTTGCTGGAGCTTCCTTCCTCTGTGGGTCGTGACTTTTCCCTGACACGAGCTGCCCCAACCCTGCTGGGCCCCAGGGAGCCTCAGCCCAGGGGCTGAAATGTTGGGCTTTTTTTGCCAGCTGGAATTGAGCAGTGCCATTTTATAGCCTGGAAATGGAGAGGTGCAAAGGCAAAGCAGGGAATATCAGGGACCACCAGGGATTAACTCAGGGCAGAGACCCTAAACATTGCATTTGTGACAGCAACAATGTCAGTGCAGGGAGACAGCTCTGGAGAGAGGGAATACTGAGGCAGAAAGGCTGTGGGGAGGGCAGGGATGCTGGGGAGCAGAGGATGCCAGGAGCAGCTTGTTGGCAGAGCCCTGGTGGCACCCTCCTGCCTGCAGGTCTGCCAGCCTGGGCTCTGGCTCGGAGCCCTCCGGCTTTGTGCCATTCCATGGGCATCCAAATGGCTTTTGGTGCCCAGCACGAGGCCTGGTGACCTGCTGGGACAAGGAGGGGTTCCCTCCACCACGCCTGATGGGCTGAGACATCCACTGAGGTGATTAGCAAGGACACAGGTGCAAGGGAAGGGCTTTTAAAATTTTTTTTTTTGGCTGTTCTCTGGCTTTTCAGGAAATGTGTGCCCGTGGTGAGTGGCAGAACCTCCTGAGACATCCATCCCAACACACATTTCCGTGCTCAGATGTGTCCTACAGCACAGCACCCCATGGTTTTTATCCCAGATTAGGGGCAGAGAAACTCCTGAGAAGTGCCAAGTGAACAACAGATTGCATTGCTTGATTTTTCTGCCCCCCTAACAAATAAAAAAATAAGCAAAACCCACCAGGCATGGGATTTATGAGCCAGTGGCTTACTCTGCTCTCAGTGTTGGCTGCTGCCATGTGCCAAGCCATGGTGGCTGTGGCCACTTGGGCTGGCTCTGCTCTGTTTTCTCCCCTTGAATATTGTTCGGGGGAATCATTTGGTTAAAAGGCAGCTTGCAGCTCTTTGGGGTTTTTGGTTGCTTGGCTAGGGCTAGAAAAAGAAAACTGGAATTTTTTTGGGTGTGTTTTTGAGGCAATAACAGGTGGCTTTCCCATTAGCAGGGACCTCCTGCATGCAGAGGATGCCTGGGTGGGCTCCACAGCAGATTCCTGCACAGTGCCAATGGTATCAGTGGATACCACCAGGCACCTTCCCCTGCCAAATGCTGCTCTTGAAGAGAGATGAAACACCCATCCTCACCCCCATCCACCTCAGTGCCTGGTAAAAAACCCTGCCCTTCTCCCAGCCCTCCAGGAAGAGGGGAATCTCCTCGGGCTCTAAATGGATGCTCAGTGTCAGAGGGTAAGGGTGAGACCCCGGAGCTTGGAGCTATCAGCAGAGAGGGGATGCAGAGACCCCAGAACAGCGCTGTGATGGGGTCGGGAGAGAGGGGAACCCCGCGGGAGGGGATCGGGTGTGTCCCACGAGGTGACAACGTCCCCTCCCTGTGAATGGGAGAGCACCTCCTGCGGGGCTGTTTCCGCCCTTGCCCACGGTGCCTGTTCCCATGCATTGCTACGCTGCTGCCAGGAAGTTTCCCCCAATAATTTTCCTGATGGATGTCTTTCTTTGCTTCAGATAAAGCCCATTTCCTCCTCTCGTAGCCGCGGCGGATGCGGAGGACAATGGGTACCATGTCAGCTCTGCCCACCCCGTGTGATGGAGACTCTTACCCCACTTCCTTAGGATGCCCAGACCTTCACTGGGAATGAAAAAGATTCAGAGAACCCACCCGAGGAGAAAAAAAAGCACTACTGCAAAGAAGTGATTTGGGAAACAGCTTTGGAAAAAATGGTGGAAAGCAGAAATTTAAAGAAAAATTCCAGGACAGGTCCAGTGAAACACACAGAGGCGTCCACAGTGCAACTTTGGCAAAATTAACAGAAATAAAAGAATCTCATCACTGTGAGCTTCAGGAGTTACGAAGCAGCCAAGGGTGACCAGTGTGATGGAGGAAAATCGTGACCAAGCTTTGTGTGTGGTGTTGCATTGCTGCAAAGGGAAGGTGCTGCCTGGGAAACCTCATCCCAGGAGCCAGAGACCCACTTTGGGGAGCCAACCACTGCTGTGAAGCAGCTTATTGTGAAACAGGCAGCTGAATGTATCCAATTATCGCCCTGTCTCCGGGTAAAGCAGACAAAACCTGAGCTTGTTTTCTCCCCCCTTTTTTTTTTTTTTTTTTAAATAGCAGA
>VZRX01007035.1:32961-67120 GCA_013398075.1 Notiomystis cincta
AAAAAAAATATATATAGTCCTGAAAAAGGACTCAAAGATAGAAGGTTTCTCTTGCCCCTGCCCTCATTTATTCCTAATTGGGAATGATGGATTGCATTTATATGGCTCCCTCTAATCTCTTTCCTTAAATACAAATATATCTCTGTAAGAATTCCTTGGGAAGAGCTGTGTGCAGAAAGCTAATTCAGCCTCCCTGCTGATTCATATTCCTGGCTCACCACAGACATAACAGTGATGGGCTTGTGGAAGTTGGTGCTTGCAGAAACCCCCACCTGTTTGGGGGAGCAGCTCTGGGGTGTCTCGTCCTTGCCCTGTTATCAGCACTGGGTGGCTGCAAGAATAGAGCCTGTGTAGCAGCCTGGGGATGGGAAATGGGGCACAGCAGCCAAAACGGGAATGAAAGTCTCTTTTTAGCTGCTGAACACAAGATAGGAGTTAAAATATGCAAGTCCATGATGGAGCCAGAAAAATGTGTGCTTTGTTAAAATTAACTGGTGAGGGCTGCTCCCCATCCTTCCTCCTCAGGCTCTGCAGGAACACCACGGCTCCTCTCCAAACAGGGGCTCAGTTTTGGGTTCTCCTCGTGCCAGATTCCACCCTTGGGATGTAGGCATTGGGTGCTGTAAGATGCAAAAATCTTAAAAATTTCCCCAAATATCCACCCTGAAGATACACATCTCTGTATGTGTGTGCATGCTCATATATAAATATGCACACACATATATATATACACACACACACATGTAAAAATAAATACATGTATATATCTCTTTACAAGTCCTCAGCTGCTCTGTTTGCAAAATAAACTTCCAGTCTAACTAAAAAAAAAGTGCAGAAAAATTGACAGTGAGTAAACCTGGAGTTGCTCTGAGGGAAGTGATGCTGCCTGGAAAATCAGTGTATTTTTCAGGGCTGCCTTTGCTGGTGTAGCCATAACTCATGTCAGGAGTTACCTCCAGCACCTGTGGCAAATTCACCCTCTTGGCTCGGACTGAATTTGCAGGGAATTTTAATCCAAAGTTTACCCTGGTTCCTACCCCTGTTGCATTAAAGGGGAGAATAATTAATTACACTTAGCTCATTAAAAGAGGGGTGAAAGGAGAGGACAGCTCAGAAGGAGGGGAATTAACTGGCCAGGGAGCAAGGCAAGGGGTAGAGATGAAAGGGGATGGAAAATCCAACATGTGGGGCTCCAGGAGCTGGTTGGGAGGACACATTCACAGGGAGCCCTTAAAATGTTGGGAAAAGCTTTTTTCTACTCTGGCTAAAAGATTTTCCATAGTGAAGGGATACCTGAGAGTAACCTGGGGTAAGCTTCACACCACAAACCCACAGGTTTCTCTGAGGCCCTTCAGAAACTCTGGCATTAAATTTCCAGTAGTTTTAATGGTTAAACTGGTGATCTTTTATGGATACAGAGCAGAGAGCCAAGGATAAGGTGTTCCCTTTCCCTTTTGCATCCTTAAAGAAACCCCCCTGAAAGAAAATGTCCTCAGCTTTTGGGGCAGAAAAGGAGCACATTTCTCCGGTGAAACCAGTGCTAATTCCTGGCTGCTTTGAATGGAGCAGGAGAGGGATTAGGGGATGCATGAAGTGTAGTTCTGTGATCAAAGTGAAATTTTGGGTTTGTTGCACGGGGCTGTGGCACACAGGGTGTGTTTATAGGTTAAATCAGCATCATTATCCCTTTAGGAAGGAGTAGATATGACCATGCTGCCTCTTCAAAAAAACCCAATTACCGTATCCATTGGGCAGGACATTAATTGACACTGTTTAATTACAGCCTAATTTATGTCTGAATGAAATAAATTTAAAATTTCCAGTGTATTATTCCATTCAATTACTGCACATCTCTGTCCATTTGCTGCCATGGCTGAGCTGGGCTGGCAGAGCTGGGCTGGCAGAGCTGGGCTGGCAGAGCTGGGCACACACACCAGCAAACCCTCAACTTTTCCCCTCCCATTCCTGGGGAATCAGCCCCAAACTCAGCCCCAGCAGTCTGCTTTTTGTCTCAGGTGGCTTTTCCAAGCTTTAATGGGGGTGGGATGTTTTGGGGCCACCCTCAGGTATCCAGGGCTGAGTTCAGCATTGCTGCTGCTGGGAAGGGGCATTTCTGCAGGTGTCAGAGTACTCTGGAAAGCTCATTCCCAACAGGATGCCTCATCCTTGGCATCCCAGTGTTTTCCACAGCAGGCACTACAGCAGGCCACGTTTGGGGCCATCAAGAGATTCTCAAACCAAGCTGATACAGCATTTGGGAAGAGGCTGGAACACCTTTATGGGATGTGGGATGAAATATGGGAGTTGATGAGCATGGCCCTGGCACTGGGGTTTCTCCTGGAGCCTCTGGTGAGGTCTCCAAGGTAAACCTGGAGTGAAGCCAAGCTGAAATCCAGCAGTGGCCCATCCTTTCAGTCCTCCCAGCAGAGTTGCATCACCTGATCCCAGAAATGGAAGGTACCTTACAGACCCTCTTGTTCCACCCCCTGCCATGGGCAGGGACACCTTCCACTACCCCAGGCTGCTCCAAGTCCAGTCCAACCTGGCCCTTGGCCCCAAAATATTACATTTCACAAAATTCCCTGTGTTTTCAGCTACAGAAGCTCAACAAATGAAATAATCATGGGAAGATTTGCCAGTCTGGCATAAATTTGTGCAGGAGGAACTTCCTAGCCAAAGACAATTTGCTGTCCGTGCTGCTAAACAGCCACAAGAAATGTGCCTGTGATGAGTCTGTGACTAAGGGACCACTGAAACAGGGTTTTAAAATAAATAATTTTTTAAAAATAAGGAAAAAAGCACCTCTGGTCTTAAAGCTCATCCCATTCCAGCCCCCTTCCATGGGCAGGGACACCTTCCACTATCCCAGGTTGCTCCAAGCCCCATCCAACCTGTCCTGGAACACTTCCAGGGATGGGGCAGCCACAGCTTCTTGGGCTTGTGGCACACCCTGGGCTCTCACCAGGCCTGCTGTAGCCCAGAGCTGTGGGAAAAGGGAGAGAGGATTCCATGGCTTTGGGAATACAAAGGACAAATGCTGCTGAAAGAATAACACTTTTGTGCAGCAAACCAGAAGACACACAGCTGCCCACTGGAAGACTTTTAAATGTATGATGGCCATTAAACACACAATAATCACAGTCTTGAAAAGCACAGTGTGAGAGGGAGGTTTTATTTTATTATTATAATTATTTTCTCTTATGTTGGCATTTTCTGAGCAGCCTGAAATTGGGCAGGAGGCTCAGGGGAGTCTGGGAAACGACACGGGCAAAATTCCTGCTGCTTTTGCCCTAAGCTACAAACCTCTCTGTGTTAAACTGTTTTCTTTAAACACAGATGCCCTCACTGCTTCATCCTGGGGCTATGAAATATTCAGGCATTGTGAAGAGAAGGAAGACAACCCCCTTCCCAGGGACTCTCCAGCTCTGTGGCAGTGCAAGCCCTGGCTCTGGAGCATGGATTGGAGCATGTGCTGAAGTCCCAGTGATTTCAGCTTTATTAAACAGGTGTACCCCAAATATATGTCTAAGGTCAGGCATTTTCTAGACTGGGGCTTTAAACACAATCTTGTTCCAACTCTTTGCCATGTGCAGGGAAACCTTCCACTCTTCCAGGGTGTTCCAAGCTCTGTTCAGCCTGGCCTTGGACACTTCCAGGGATGCAGGGGCAGCCACAGCTTCTCTGGGCACCCTGTGCCAGAGCCTCCCCATCCTCACAGCCAAGAATTCCTTCCCAATCATTAATATCTTTGAACTATTCTCCAAAGTGGCTTTCCTTGCAAAGAAAAATCACTTTTCATTCCAGGTTAAGCAATACTGCTCCTTTTTTCCTCCAGTTTCTTTTTCATTATGTCTGGGAGAAGGGAACACAAATAGAGACACAGGAGAAACCTGACAGTATTCAGCCTAATAGGGAATATGGGACAGCATTTTGCTTTTAGATCTGTGCTGCGCCTCTCATCTTTATTAGAGAAGTTGACAACTGAGCTTATTTCTCTGTGTGATAAATCCACTGTAGTAAAAGGCTGTTCCCAGATGGCAATAGCTGGCACATGGGAGTAAACACAGATATAAGCAAAACATCAGATACTCCCAACCAAAACTGTTGGCTGGTCAAAAATGCTTCAGTTTTAATGGTGTGCGAAACACCACGTGAAACACATTCCCTCGATAAAAATCGTGGGGGATGTTATTTTCACATGAACTCTTTAATTAAGAATTTTTTTTTCTTTAGCCTGAAAGTTTTCACTTGGTCCTGGATCAGCAGAAAAAAGCCAAAGCTGACCTTAGCAGGGTGTCACGGGAGTACTGGAGAATGGGGGTGGGTGGTGGCAGGGATAATTTAGGTTGTAAAATGCTAATGACCCACTGGGATCATCAGAGCGTTTGTTTGGGTTCCTTTGGCTCCACACAGCTTTGCCTTGAAGACACAGAGCTGCTTTCAGGCTGGGGGAAGCCAGGCTGGATGGAGGGGCTGTGCCAGGCTGTGGAGGAGGTGTGGTGGGAGCAGCTTTGCCCCTCACCCCCAGGCACGGACAGGGAGCATTCACAGCTGAAACTCCTTTTTCAAAGCAGGTTAAACCTCCTGCTCTTCATCCCCGTGTCAGCCACAGCCCGTTTGTTTCACACTGGGATGGAGTTCCTCCCATTCCCAGCCTGGATGGGAGGTGGGGAGGGTCGGGAAGCTGAGCTGTGTCCTCCCCTCCTTCCCTCTTGCCACGGCTTTCTCCTGCTTCTGGCTGCAAGTCTAATAAAACACAAACCCCGTGCATTATGCAAAGCCTTTAATTTAAAATGCTATCCATAAATCCGGGCAGTTTTATTTTGCCACGGATGGGGTTTTAGCTATATTTGCTGTTTTGCTTGGTTTTCTTTTTTCTCCTAGGATTTCTGCTCTGAATCCCCTCGGACCTGTGGTTGGGGTTTGCTCTGGGGAACGTCTGCCCTCACCCTCCTGCCTTCTTACTCCTTCCCTGTGTAAATCCTTTCATGCAGCCACAGAAATGTGCTCTATATTGTTTATGTGCTACATATTGGTTTTGTGCTATATATTGTTTTTGTGCTAAATATCAGTTTTGTGCTATATATATTGCCTCTGTGTTATATATGCTCTGTCTGCTGTACATGGCCTGTGTGCTGTGCAGCCATACATCAGCATCCCAAACACATTTACATTCCAGAATTGTTGTATGGAATCCTACAGTGGTTTGGCTTGGAAGGGAATTTAAAGCACACCTCGTTCCAACACCTTTGCCATGGGCAGGGACACTTCCCACCAGACCAGGCTGCTCCAAAACTCATCCAACCCGGCCCTGAACACTCCCAGGGGTGCCAGTTTTTGCTTAGAACCTTCCAGCTTTGGTTTCTTTTAGAGAAGCCCACCCTGGCCTTCCTCCTGCAGCAGGGCAGTGGCTTTCCCGAGGAAAACGGTCCAATATTGGCTCTGGCTGCTGCTCAGAGCGTATTTGTGTATNGAAGCCAGGCTGGATGGAGGGGCTGTGCCAGGCTGTGGAGGAGGTGTGGTGGGAGCAGCTTTGCCCCTCACCCCCAGGCACGGACAGGGAGCATTCACAGCTGAAACTCCTTTTTCAAAGCAGGTTAAACCTCCTGCTCTTCATCCCCGTGTCAGCCACAGCCCGTTTGTTTCACACTGGGATGGAGTTCCTCCCATTCCCAGCCTGGATGGGAGGTGGGGAGGGTCGGGAAGCTGAGCTGTGTCCTCCCCTCCTTCCCTCTTGCCACGACTTTCTCCTGCTTCTGGCTGCAAGTCTAATAAAACACAAACCCCGTGCATTATGCAAAGCCTTTAATTTAAAATGCTATCCATAAATCCGGGCAGTTTTATTTTGCCACGGATGGGGTTTTAGCTATATTTGCTGTTTTGCTTGGTTTTCTTTTTTCTCCTAGGATTTCTGCTCTGAATCCCCTCGGACCTGTGGTTGGGGTTTGCTCTGGGGAACGTCTGCCCTCACCCTCCTGCCTTCTTACTCCTTCCCTGTGTAAATCCTTTCATGCAGCCACAGAAATGTGCTCTATATTGTTTATGTGCTACATATTGGTTTTGTGCTATATATTGTTTTTGTGCTAAATATCAGTTTTGTGCTATATATATTGCCTCTGTGTTATATATGCTCTGTCTGCTGTACATGGCCTGTGTGCTGTGCAGCCATACATCAGCATCCCAAACACATTTACATTCCAGAATTGTTGTATGGAATCCTACAGTGGTTTGGCTTGGAAGGGAATTTAAAGCACACCTCGTTCCAACACCTTTGCCATGGGCAGGGACACTTCCCACCAGACCAGGCTGCTCCAAAACTCATCCAACCCGGCCCTGAACACTCCCAGGGGTGCCAGTTTTTGCTTAGAACCTTCCAGCTTTGGTTTCTTTTAGAGAAGCCCACCCTGGCCTTCCTCCTGCAGCAGGGCAGTGGCTTTCCCGAGGAAAACGGTCCAATATTGGCTCTGGCTGCTGCTCAGAGCGTATTTGTGTATGGATTGCCTGTAATGCAGCCCATTCTGCAGGGCAGCCGGGATTCCAGCCCGGATTCCAGCCCGGTAACCCCCTGGAAAGGCGAGTTTAGCAGCCCTGCTGAGAGCTGGGCCTGGGGTTCAGAGCCGAGTCTGAGGCTCAGAGCTGGGCCTGAGGCTGAGAGCCAGGCCTGGGGCTGAGAGCGGGGCCTGAGGCTCAGAGCTGGGCCTGGGGCTGAAAGCCGAGTCTGAGGCTCAGAGCTGGGCCTGAGGCCGCCACGGGCGGGGTTTGATGGCTCGGCTGCAGAGTTTGGTCCTGCTGCAAATGAAGGGAGTGGCCTTCAACAGTGCAACTTCAACATTGCAGCTTCAACAGGGCAGCTTCATCACTGCAGCTTCATCACTGCAGCTTCAACAGTGCAACTTCAACAGTGCTGCCTTCAACAGTGCAGCTTCAACAGTGCAACTTCAACAGTGCTGCCTTCAACAGTGCTGCCTTCAACACTGCAGCTTCAACAGTGCAGCTTCAAGAGGGCAGCTTCAACAGTGCAGCTTCATCACTGCAGCTTCAACAGTGCAGCCTTCAACACCTTCCCAAGGGGGGGCAGAGGGGCAGCTCCAGCTCTTTGCTCTCATGACCAGGGGCAGGACCCAAGGGAGTGGCTAGAGCGGAGTCAGGGAAGGTTTAGGTTGGATGTTAGGAAAATATTCTTCATCCAGAGGGTGTTTGGGCACTGCCCAGGCTCCCCAGGGAATGGGCACAGCCCTGAGGCTGCCAGAGCTCCAGGAGTGTTCTCTCCCCAGGGATACCCCTCAGTGCAGGGTGCCTGGAGAAGGCATTTCATGGAATCACGGAATATCCTGAGCTGGAAGGGACCCACAAGGATCAGAGTCCAACCCCTGGCCCTGCACAGACACCCCAACAATCCCACCCTGTGCCTGGGAGCATTGTCCAAACGCTCCTGGACACACATCCTCAGGTCCTTGGCAGATCCTCCCCCTACTCAGTCCAGAATTACACAGCTGGGACGAGGGCTGCTGTAAGGTTATGATGTTTGTGGGACTTTTTTCTTCTTTTTCTCCTCTCCAATCCAAATCCACTAACTATTTTTATCCCTGAGCTATCATAGCTTTGTCCTTTGCCTTTCTGGAGTATCATGCTAATTGGGTTGGAACAGAGGCTTTCATTACCAAAAGCAATAGCTCACAAACAGAGTGGCACCAATTATTTCCCAACCAAATGTAGGATTATTTAATCCAAGGCTGGATTTTGAAGCCAGAGGCACAGAGGGATGGGGATGCCTCACTGGTCTGGCTACAGGGGCACAGGGGTGGTGATAATTATCTGAGAGAGGGACATAGACAGGGCACTGAATGCTTTCCAGGTAGGATTTTGGGGAGTGAGGAGGTGTCAGGTCTGATGAAAGGTGATTTGCTGGAGAATCCAGCCAACATCAGGATTTCCTGAGGCTGAGCTATGACCTGTTCAAACCTGTGTGAGTCTATAGTGGAAAATGGGAGAACCTGGAATTGCAATGGTTATAGGTAATCGAGGAGCTGGTGGGGATATTAAAATTCCTGCTTTCACAGAATCACAGAGTCATGGAATGGTTTGGGTTGGAAGGGATCTCTTAAAGCTCATCCAGTTCCACCCCCTGCCATGGGCAGGGACACCTTCCACTATCCCAGGGTGCTCCAAGCCCTGTCCAACCTGGCCTGGAACACTGCCAGGGATCCAGGGGGAGCCACAGCTTCTCTGAGCACCCTGTGCCAGGGCCTCCCCACCCTCACAGCCAAGAATTTTTTCACAATATCCCATCTAATCCTGCCCCCTGACACTGTGAAACCGTCTCTGCTTGTCCTGTCCCTCCATCCCTTGTCCCCAGTCCCTCTCCAGCTCTCCTGGAGCCCTTTAGGCCCTGGAAGGGGCTCTGAGCTCTCCCTGGAGCCTTCTCTTCTCCAGGTGAACACCCCCAGCTCTCCCAGCCTGGCTCCAGCCCTTGGAGCATCTCCATGGACTCCTCTGGACTCTCTCCAGCAGATCCATATCCCTCTTATGTTTGAGGCCATGGAATTAAGTGTGAGGTTAAGCTTAATTACATCTCTGTGTTAGACACCAGGATGAAACCTCTCAGGAGGGATGGGGCACCCAAGGGTCGCTGCTTTCCAGCCCTGAAAGCAACGTGGATTTTTTCCAGCCTGCCCAGTAGCACTTGGCACCTCTGTCTCCCCAAAATGGGACCACAGGTGCAAATGGTAAAGTCACTGATGCACAGAGGAGAACCAAAACATCCTACAGAGGAAGGGTTTGGGTTGCCAGCACCTCTCCAGGCTGGCACAGAGGGGTGGAAGCTGCAGAGCAGAGGCTGTAAAATATCCTTGATCCAGGGGAAACACTGATCTGGGCTGCTGTAGGGTATTAGGAGAGTACAAAGCCGGGCTGCGGAGCAGGGACAGAAACCCCCGGGCTGCCCGGCGCCTGCGGAGCAAGACTTTGCTAATCGCTGATCCCCGGGCAGCTCCTGCGGGGGATCCAGGGGGCGAGGAGAGATGCTCTGCTCCCGCGGGAGCACCCGGCTCGGCGGGTTTTGTCCTCCCGGAGAGCTGCTCCTGGCGGTGGGCACAGAGGGAACGCAGTGAGGAATCAGCTGGGATTAATCAATGCAGGGCGCTCGCAGGTCCGCGGGGATCAGATGAGCCCCGGACCGGGATGTCCAGCGCGGCCCCGCAGGATTAAGCCCCTGCCTGTCTCCTCCAGCACCTCGCCACAGCCAGATGTTTCTGGGGAAGGTGGAGGAGGTTTGGGAGCAGGCAGACACGTTCTCCCTCCTCTGCATCTCTGCCCTGTTTCTCTGCCGGGCAAAGGGGGCTGTGGTGGGTGCTGTGCTCCGGGCTGCGGGGTGAGCTCCCTGTGCTGGAGGCTTTCATTATTCCTTTTTTGCTCTCAGTTGCAGCTGCCAGGAGATGCTGCATTTGGGGCTGGTGGCTGAGGTTGCAGCGTGACCCACAACACCAGGGACATGATGGGGATGGGGATGGTGGGCTCTGAGACCTTTGAGACCTTGGCTGTGCTGCTCCCTCCTGGGAACAACACACTGGCCCAGCCTCTTGTGCAGGAGCATGGACATGGACTTACAAAATCCAGCCAGCTCAAGGAGAGGAGCAAGGCAGGGAGTAGAAACATTTATTTTGTGTTTGAAATTCTCCCTGTCCCCTGGCAGCTCATACTCAGCAGGTTAAATCCCTTTCCCTCTTTCCCTTGGCACGAAGCCCACTGGAGGCTGCAGCCCCAGCTCTGTCCCCAGCCCTGGTCTCAGAGGACTCGGACATGGATTTTTCCAAGCTGTTCCCTCCAGCAAAGGCAAATGATGGGTGAAGCTCAGGGGTGGCTGGCTGGGGACAGGCACTGGCTCTGCCCTGTGTGCTCCATGGATAACCTGAACACCTTTCCAGCCCCAGGGCAGGATCTTGTCTCCATCTGCCCTTGCTGCCACCTTACTGCCCTCCTTGGCACCTGGATCCTGCCACTCTCTGGAGGGCAAAGGGCTGGTGCCCATCACGCTGCTCTTGCTGCTGTTGAGCTTCCTTGACTGCAGCTTTGCTGTAGAAATGCTGGGGCTTTTTTTCCCTGGAAAAAAGCTTCATATTTTCTTAGATCTGCAAGGCTAATTGAGCAGAGGAATTGATTACCATGGCCATGAAAAATGTCTCATCTCTTTAAGTCTATAAAGGATTCATGCTGATGTAGTTACAAAATCCCTGTGAAGTCCCTGAGGTGTGTTCTGCCAGAGACCAGAGTTGCTGGTGGGGTCCTTTCCCTTGAGAAACACAAAATCCAGGGAGCTGTGCCCATTGCCTGATGCCTCTCCAGCAGGGAGCTGTGATTTCTGTCTCAAGTGGCTCCACGTTGCTCCAATCAGCAGGACTTTTCCTTGTCCATCGTGGTGGAGAACACAGAGGCAGCTTTTTATTTGCTGGGATGAGGCTGATGCTGCTGTGTCTCAGCTCACCAGTGATGGTTATCCTTGGTTCTCCTCTACCCTTTGGCCTGAAATGTGAGACTTGCCAGTCCTAAACATGCTGGAAGCACTGAGATACTGAGACACTTGGATTCACAGAACCACAGAATGGTTTGGGTTGGAAGGGATCTCTTAAAGCTCATCCCGTTCCCATCCCTTGCCATGGGCAGGGACACCTTCCACTATCCCAGGTTGCTCCAAGCCCTTTCCAACATAGCCTTGGACACTTCCAGGGATCCAGGGGCAGCCACAGCTTCTCTGGGCACCCTGTGCCAGGGCCTCCCCACCCTCACAGAGAAGAATTTCTTCCTAATATCCCATCTAGACCTGCCCTCCTTGAGCTTAAAGCCATTCCCCCTTGTCCTGTCCTTCCATCCCTTGTCCAAATTCCCTCTCCAACTCTCTTGGAGGCCCTTTAGGCACTGGAAGGGGCTCTAAAACCACCCTGGAACCTTCTCCAGGTTGAAGAGCCCCAGCTCCCAGCCTGTCTCCAGAGCAGAGGGCTCCATCCCTGTGATCACCTTCACGGCCTCTTCGTGGTTTCCGAGCCCCAGGAGGAAATGCAATGAGAGGCACCATGCCCTGATTGCTTCAGACAGCTCTGATGTTCTAACTCTGCCTTTTGCTCTGAGCCTCAGCATCCCTTTCTGACACACTTGTCTCTGCAGAGCCACGTGGAGAACTACAGGCACCAAGTGTTACAAAGCCACACTTCAGGATGTTCTGTGTGTTTAGGATGAATCCTGGGCCATTAGCAATCACTCCTTTCTGGTTTTTTTTTTCCTTCTACCAAGATAATACCAGCAGCCTAAGTAGATGCTTAAAAAAAAATTTAAATGTTTTTTCCCCTTGTATTCTTTGTGGTGAGAACCATGTAGTGAGCAACCTGTGTGCTCCAAACAATATAATGCAGAGATACAGCAGACCCCCTGCTTGGCTGGAGATTGCTGGATAATATATGGCATTCTGATGGGAAAATAACCCGAAATGGAGTGATTTTTTTTTTCTCCCTGCAGCATTTACATCAAATACTTAAGGTAGCCCTTTGTGGACAGAGAAGTCAGAGGTGGTATCATCTGACTGGAGAACAGAAAAGACTTGAAATAGCAGGATAAAAAGAGCTAGTCATCGAGATGATTTCATTTTCTTGAGCTTGCAAGGCTTGGGAGACTGTGGGATGAAAGAGGATGGAGGGAATAATTGGAGTTATGAAGTGTGGGCAGCGAGCTTGCTGCTGGGGGAGTTAATGAGCTCTATGAAAATGAAATCCTGGGCACAAGAACTCGCTATGAGGATGCTCCCCCTTGGTTTTCTTTCCCCTGCTGGCTGCCAGCAGGTACTGGAAAACGGGATTTTGCCATGGATGATGCCAGGCCAACCTGCTGTCACCAGATTTCTTTCTTCGAAAGGGAGCAGAGCTTCCAGGCAAGGAAGATGCAGTGTCTGGAGCCTGCCTGCCTTCCCTAAAGCATTGGCTGTGTGCTGGCAGGAGATTGCAGGGGGAGTCTGAGGGTCACTGTTGCTCCTGAGGCCTGGGGAAGGGCTGTGAAAGCAAAGGGGTGGGTCAGGGCTGGTGTAAAACAGGGAAAATGCCATTTGCAAAAGGTCAGCTCAAGAATCTGGGAGATGAAGCAGATTTTCCATTAAACTGAGGGAAATTAAAAGGAGAACAAAGACCTTGGTGCATTCCCAATGTGCCATTGATATGGGGTAGTGCTGGGGAGAAAGGAAAATGTGACCCTAAAGCATCATAAGCAAAATAAAGATGAAGGAATGTTTAAGGACTCTGCTAAATTCTGGGGAAGCTTCTTTGGGAATGTGCCACCAAAGTTCTGGTGTTTGCCCCCAAAAAAGGGTGAGTTTAAATGGCAGCAGGTGCAGCACAGGGGCTTTGGGGAGGGCAGGGGAAAAAGGGCCTATTTTAGGCAAGGAGCTGAAAAATATCATCTGTGTTTGGCCAAGGATGTTGGGAGAGGACGTGGTGCCTGTCTATAAATACAGCAGGAATGTAAACACCAGGGAGGGAAACAAACTGACCTGGGAGGGCCATGTCACCAGAAACCCAAATCTGAACAGGGCAGGAATAAATCTGAGAGGGGATCAGCACATGGCTGTAGGATCCTGGGGTGGCTGGGGCTAATAGGATTGTTGGGGGTGAAAGACCTCAAACCTAATTTTGAGGCAGAGCTTGTTAAACTGATGAAAGGTCTGACAGGGCCGTTTTCTGCCAGCAGCCAAGTGGGGGCTGAGCTGGGAAATCCCTTTGAGGGTGCATTACTGTGAGCTCCCTGACTTGCATCCACATCCCAGTGACCCTGAGCCTGTGGTAATTAGGAGTATTCACAGCACCTCTGGATCCTTTATTTGTATTTTCCATGCCTATCCCGTGCTATTTATAAAAAAAAAAAAAAAAAACCAAAAAGGAATATTTGAAATGAATACAGGAATATCTGAAAATGCCTCCTTGCACCAGGCTGGATGGATGTCAGGATTAGCACAGGGGCTAATCCCACCAAGGTCCTTGCTGTAGGTACAAAGGAGCTTGAGAGGGTCCTGATGAGCAGAAGATGCTCGTGGTGGGGGATGCTCAGCCCTGCCTGAGACAAGGACGTGTGGGCACAAACCCACTCTGAGCTGCTGCACATTGCTCCTTTCATGGGAACCACAATATTGCATTAGCACCTTATGGTAGCAGAACAGAAATGGGCAAAAATTTACTTTTTTCTCAGTTAATCTGAGCATTTCCTGCAACCTGAGAGCCTCCAGACAGATGGATCATAAAGCTCTTGGTGGTTTTTTGGGATAGGCCCTCACAGGGAGGTTTATGGGCTGCCAGCCACGCTTGAGATTTTGGAAAGGGTCGTGCGAGGGAGGTGGGAGAGGCTCCCCTGGGGCAGAAGGGTGTTTGCTGTGCAGCAGGAACAGACCCAGGGATGATTTCCCTATTTTTTTTTCCTTAGGCATTTCAGTTTTGTTAATCAGAGGAAGCTCACAGAACTGTTAATTCGTTGGGCTGGAATTAACCTCGTGATGAGGGTGTTTGGATAAAGCCTTTGGGAGGCCGTGCTGTTTGGACACAAAAGGGGTTTGCTGAAGCTTATGTGGGGTCACAGTGGCCTAATTAGGATTTAGGGGAAATGGTGTTCTTTATAAATGGGTTTTTAGGTAAAGGAAGGAGGTGGCTGGAATGTACTGTTAGATGTGGAGTGTAGCATTAAACGAGCATGTAAATGAGATGGCTCTCATTAGAAAAGGGCAAGTTTGATGAACAGTTCCTGAGAGCTTTCCCTGGAATGATGCCTTTGACTTCTGCCTCCTGCCCTTATTATGGCAGGACAAGGAGGCTGGGAAGGTGGGAAGGATAATGAACTGCTGGGAATGCTGGGAGAGCACAGCTTTGATGCTGGCAATAAGGAGCAATGATCTCACCTCTGAGCCCAGCACTGGTAAATGCTGAGCATCATCCCCAAATTCATCTGCTTGGGAACATGCTAAAATCACCATCACGCCCAGGGGGCTGAGGTTTGGCTGAAAGTTGTGGTCAGTGTTGGTGGAGGTTTTCGGCAGGGCTCATGCCCAGGGTTGCATGAAAAGTTCTTCCCAGCACCTCCCAAAATTCTCCCCAGGAGCATCCCAGCAGCCAGGCCTGCCACAAGTCATGGTGGAGAACAAGTCCAGAGTTACCTCTTGTACTTGGGATGAAGCAGTGCTGTTTTTTTCCTGCCTAAAACAATCTTGGCTATTAAGCCTCGAGCCCTGGACCTTCTCAGCGTGACAACAGCACTTCAGGATGATTCCCCTTGAGCCCTCTACTTGCTGAAACAACCTGTGTGTCCTGGCTGTGTGCTCCAGCCCAGGTGAGTGCAAAGGCTCCAGGGATGAAAGCAGAATCCCATTTGCCTTCCCTGAATGCAAACAGTTGGAGGATCAGAGATGTCCATCCCGTTTAGAAGCAGGTTAAAGCAATTTTCAGGTGCAGGGGATGCATTTTGCTGAATAAGGTGTTTTTTTGTTACCACTCCTGCAACTGAAGATGAAAATCTTGCTTCTCATCAGCTGCCTTCCTGAATTTGGTGATCACCTCCTTTGGTTTATTGGAAATAGGCTGACAGACATGAGGAGAGCCTTGGGGATTAATGGAGTGGAGCTGTTTTTATGGAATCTCTGCTGGATACCCCAAGTGAGGCTGAAAAGGATTTTCTGAGCTCCTCAGCACTCCTGGAGGAGGTTTTAAGCTCTGGGACACATCTCCAGTCAGATATCCCCAGGTGATGTGGATGTTCATGGCTCTCCTGGATAACTTTCTTTTGAGACAAGGAGATTGATGCCCTGAGCACCTGTGAGACCATCAGACCCAAACTATTTTCCTTCTGGGCTCAAATCCTTCTGGGCCAGAAAGGAAAGCTGTCTCATGTTCCCTGCATGCTGCTTTTCCCCATCCCTCCTGCATCTCTGACCTTTAACTGTGGGTTTGTCAGGGCCAGGATTATCCCCCACAGCCAGTGCAGGTTTAGGCAGTGAGGTCCCAGTGTTGGTTACACCCCTCAGCTGGAACTGACATTCCCTAGTGCTGGAAACTTCACGAACCAACCCTCAAATTGCAGCAGCTCCCACGCTGCTCCCCTGACTCCAACTGCAGCCATTGGCAGCCCTGTAATTGTCACTGTAATTGCAGGGGACTTGGAAACCCTGAGCCCTGCCAGAAACATAATTTAATCTTTCCTGAGCTGTTGCTTTTGAGGGTTGAGCGTGGGGATTTTCTCTGCTGGTGGTAGCAGGGGATCAGCCCTGAGCCCAGAGCTGGCAGGGAGGGTCTGGGTGCTGCTGCTCCCTCCCAGTGCATGACAAAGAGCCCAGGTAAGCTCGTTACAGGGGCTTATTCAGCAGATGGACGAGCTGTTGCCAGGTAGATCTTATTGCTCATTAATATGCCATTGGCCTCATTTGTGTGCCCTGCTCACCTCTGGCTGTATCCTTGTCTGGCTCAGGGATTGTGTTTCCAGCCCAGCCTGTCCCTGGCATCCTGTTTCCATTGTTCCTCACCTTCCCAGATGGAAATAACAAGTGAGAGAGCTGGATATGGCCATGGGGCTCGAGAGATGTCCCAGATGTGGCACTGGGTCACAGTTCCAAGGCTATAGAGAAATGATGCCCCGTCCCTGGAAGTGTCCAAGGCCAGGTTGGGCAGGGCTTGGAGCACCCTGGGAGCATGGAAGGTGTCCCTGCCCATGGCCGGGGGTGGAATGAGATGGGATTTAAGGTCCCTTCCAACCCAAACCATTCTATGAACCTATGATTTGACTGCAAGGGATACCAGAGGTTCCAGTGTGTTCTCCAGCTGTGCTCTCCCAGTGTTACAAACCCCCCTGGGGAGGGTGTTTGTGAGCCTGTCAACACGAGGATAGGTGGGTGACACAAAACACCTCATGCTGCAGCACAGCAGGGAGCGATTTGGGCTGGGAGCCTGCTGTGTTCACCTGTAGCATCTGTCAGAACTGCCCTGAAACACCAAAGCCTGGCAAAATCCCTCCTCCTGTGCCATTCTTTCTTAAATGTTTGCCATCAGTACATTTGGTTCTCCATTTTCCCTGGTAGTGAAGTGAGAGATTTCATAATGATTCACACTGTGTTCTGCTGAGCAGCTTCAAGCAGCAACTGGGGAGTCTGTAAAACAGGCATCCAGCCCGGAATATTTTGTACACGATCTAAATGCAGTGCTGTAATTAAAAGACATGCTTGAAATAAATGACAGAGGGCTTGGGGTTTGTGTTTGGGTTTTTTTTTTCCCCTCTCCTTTTTTTTTCCTTCCCCAAGGGAGATAGGAAGGCGTGTGGAAGTTGCTCTGAAGTACCAAAAGGCACAACAAGCACATTTGAACAAATAACATCCAACAATGCGGCTCGACAGAATTGCTTTCAAAGGCTGCATGTTCGGGTATCACCCAGGGAACTTTCTGTCTGATTAAAAATAATTATTGCTGGCATTAAATCTGCTCAGAATTACTCAGCACAGTTCGTCTCCTACTGCACGCCGCCACCATATGCCTGGTCTGTTGAGTGAAAAATGTCTCCTTTATTCGGATAAATAATGCTTTGTAAATATTTAGGGATGAATGTTCTGGATCAGTGAGGGGCTATTTTTTTTTTCCCCTGATGATAAATATGTGCAAATGAGCTTGGTTTTGGCTGCAGCTCCATTTGAGGCAGGCACTGTATGGGGCCAGATTAATCCCTGTGTGTGTGTGCAGAGGCTGTGCCAGGATGATTTACTGTGGGGACATCAGAAGGGTCACAGAACCATGGAAGAGTTTGGGTTAGTGGCCATCTCCTTCCAAAATTACTGCAATGAGCAGATACTTTCCCCTATCCCAGGTTGCTCCAAGCCCTGTCCAACCTGGCCTTGGACACTTCCAGGGATCCAGGGGCAGCCACAGCTGCTCTGGGCACCCTGTGCCAGGGTCTCACCACCCTCAGCCAAGAACTCCTTCCCAATATCCCATCTCTCCCTGCCCTCTAGCACTGGAAAGCCATTCCCTGTGTCCTGTCCCACTGGAAAGCCATTCCCTGTGTCCTGTCCCTCCATACCTTGTCCCTAGTCCCTCTCCAACTCTCTTGGAGTCCCTTTTGGCTCTGGAAGGGGCTCTGAGGTGTCCTTGCAGCCTTTTTCCTCTCCAGATGAGCACCCCCAGCTTGCTCAGCCTGGCTCCAGAGCAGAAGGGCTCCCTTAGAGCATTTCTGTGCCTTCTCTGGACTGGCTCCAGCAGCTCCACGTCCTTCCCATGCTGGGGGTCCCAGGAGGATGCAGCCCTGCAGGTGGGGTCTTATGAGAATGAAGCAGAGGGGAAGAATCCCCTCTCTCACCTGCTGCCTGAGCTGCTCTGGGTGCAGCCCAGGACACATTTGGCATTCTGGGCTGCCAGTGCACATTGCCAGGTGATGTCCAGCCTTTCATCCACCAGCACCCCCAAATCCTTCCCAGCAGAGCTGCTTTCAATCCCTTCAACCCCCAGCTTGTAACACTAAGGGCTGTCCCAATCCAGGTGCAGAACCTTGCACTTGGTCACTTCTGTTGCCACTCAAGAGGGTAGAAAACTTTAAAAGATTTCAGAATCTATTAATGTATCTGCAATGCCTTCCAGCCAAACATGGTTGCAGCCACCTGGATGTTGGGCAAATGCCATGGATTTCCCTCATTCCTGATGCTGAAGTCCCTGGAGGATCCATGGGACATGGGCAGAGGTACAAGAGCTGGATCCCACGTTGTGTGTGGATCTGACCCTGCTCCCCAGTATGCCTGGAAGGAGGGTTTGTTTAAGAAATGGGACACTTGAACCTCTTGGCATGCCCAGACTCCTGCCTGGTGCTGACAGAGGCTCATGGGACTGGATGGGATCGTGGGTTACAGCTCCTGGAGCTGTGTGATGGAGTGGAGCTGATGCTTTGCATCTTTCCCCTTTTACACTTCAAAAGTGCTGTGGGGAAAATGCTCATCTTGATGCCAAAAAATATATTTGCTGAGCACATATAACCTCCAGGACAGCTGCTCTGGCTGGGCCCTGGTGATCCATGGAAAGGGAACACGGCCCTTGGAGGGGGCAGGAATATTTAAAGCAATGCAGTTTTCATGTGCTCTGTCCAGAGGTGTTGAACGAGATGAAATCTCCCCTTCAGGTGAGATAAAGGGCTCTGAGAGAGGTGAGAGTTCAGCCAGACCCAAAATGCCTCCCAGGGAGCAGAGGTGCTGGAGAGCACCTCCAAAAGATGAATTCCTTTCCCTCAGGATATGCACAGGAAGAGGAATGCAAATCCCAGGCCTCCAGCCATCTTCACCCAGGTCCTGCCACCTCTTCACCTCCGTCACCTCTTTGTCCCAGGCAAATTCCAAGTGGCTGGAGATCCTGGCTCGTGCTGCCAGCCTCAGTGAACACCCTCTGGATGTATTTGCTCTGCATTCCATTAAAACACAGAGGCAAACAACGGGCATTAATGAATTCCTTGGTTTATGATGACAATACGTTTTTGAGTCCTTCTATTGATTTGCCGAGCAAGCTGATAAAAAGAGCAAACCTTGCAGTATTTACCGCCCCGAGCCCAAGTGTGATGTCTGAATCAACAGAGACTGTTTGCTTTTCAAAATTCAAATGAGGACAAAAATAATCTCCTTTTCAGGAGGCCAGCAGGCCCTTGCAGGAGGGGTTTTGCCAAACTCACTCAAAAGGATGGCACAGCTTGAAGGGCCCGGTTGGTGTAGCTGGGATTTCCCCAAGGTTTTGGGTCTGTTCTGATGCACAGAGGGGCAGACACTGGGTCAAGCTGTGAAAACTGGAAACCAGGGCAAAAAAGCTTTTGACAGTCAGCTGAGTCATCAACTTCACGTGGTTAATTAGGCATAGTTCCTAATCAAAGTCATTATTTACGTTGGAAAGGAGACTGGGTTGCTCCAGCCTCCGCTGAGTGCAGGGCTGGGCTTTGATGTGTTTTCTAGGCAGGACAGTGGGAAACAGAGGCACAGGGTCCCTTTGCGTGCATAGAGATGGGAAAAAATCCCAGAAATGAAGAAACTGGGGCCACTGGGAGGGTCAGGGTCACCTCTGGTGCTCTGGGTTTCTCCCACACCGTCCCATATTCAGTGGGAGCTGCAGGATGGAGAGGGATGAGCAGTAGGCTGGATCAAAACCACCCTGTTCAGATTAACTACAAAAGAAAAACAAACCAAAACCCCAAACAGGATTAGAGAATTTTCTTTCTCTCTGTGCCGGTTTGGACACAAATCGAGGAGGAAACAACCCGGAAGGGAGTCTCTCTCCTCTCTCCTGCCAGCCAAGCAAGCAGGTCCCGGCAGCACCCACCCCTCACGGGTTCGGGAGAAAGAATTTCTCACACGAGAGTGAAAAAACCCCTGTTTATTCAACAAAACGAGCTCCCCCCTCCCTTCCCAGAGGTGGAGGTCGATGGGTTTCCCCACAGTTCTCTCACATCTCCCAGGCCCAAGGCCCGAGCCCAGCCGGGCCCTGCCTGATCGAGGGGTCCCAACCACGAGTCCCAGAGATGGCGAGTTGGTCTCGGATGAAGGAAACGAGCTGAAAACCGTCCAGAAAGGAGCAGAAGCCACAGAAGCAGATCTCCGTTCCTCTCCAGCCGACAGCTGAAAAAACCCAACTTGAGCAACCCCTCCTCTTTGGCTACCAGCAGAGGGAAAAAAAGTCTCCAGCCGGGCAAAAGTATGTAAACATTCCGGCTGCAAGGTCAGGCGAGCCGCCGTGAAGAGTCCTCCCGGCTGCAGTCCGAAGGCACAAAAAAAAACCTTCCAGCAGGCAATGGGGAATGCAAGATCATCCCACGACACTCTCTCTGGAACATTGGAGTCCACAGGCCATGCTTCTGCCTCCCTGCTCACCCCAAGAGTGGATGGAGCAAACTTGTTCCCTGCTTTCCACTCCAAAAGGCAGCAGCATGTTCAAGCCTTGACCAAAGAGGCCATTACAAAGGCAAGTCGAAGCCTTGATTTAAACCAGCTTGTTCAAATATTTTCATGCTCCTTGTGGTTGGATTCCAGACTTTTTCTCCCTGATTACTTTAGCCTGGAAAAAAAAGA
Source organism: Notiomystis cincta (assembly GCA_013398075.1). NCBI lineage: Eukaryota > Metazoa > Chordata > Aves > Passeriformes > Notiomystidae > Notiomystis > Notiomystis cincta. Next base: position 53,045 of record VZRX01007035.1, read on the forward strand.
GAGAAAAGAAAGGCCTGATTCAGTGATGAGGGCATGGCACTGCTGAGCACAGGGTGCTACAGTTTCCCCAGGAATTCTTTTGGGTCTCAAAATGCCCTGCAGTAAATAAAAACAACCAAAGATTGCTAAAGATTGAGGGAGAGAGTTTTGCCCATCTTAGCAGGTTATAGGATGCTTTCTGGGAGAGTGAAGTTCAAGGAGTGCTCCAGGGATACTATTAACAGTTGTGTTTATTAATGAATATCCTGGGCTTTTGGCACCATCAAATTGTTTTGGTTCTGGATCCTGAAGGGACTTTGGGTTTCCTGGACACCCCACAAAGAGGGGCTCTGAGGACTCTTCCCATGTTTTTTGTTCCTCTGAAGTGGCAGCTGTGAGAGGGCAGGGGAGGCTCTGGGGCTGTGCTGGCTCCATCATTGTCTCCAGCTTCACTCACAAATTATTTATGGTCATTACTGGCTTCTCATTTCTAGTGTCATGGAGATGCTCTACAAGCACAAACCTCCCAGGGAGCTCATCTGGATGTCCAGACCCATATACTTTTACTTTTTTTCCTGCACCCAGGAATCTGCTCGTGGGGTGCTCTTCAGAAGCCTCGAGCTTTGACATCCAGGGGGACACTGGAAGGTCTCCCCCACATGTCACACATGTGACAGGCACTTGTGTCCCTGTCCCCTTTGTTGGAGAGTTTAGCCCTGGAAAGTCCCCTCATGGCCACAATCATCTCTCTGAGGCCACAGAGCAGGCACAGGATCGATGTTTAATTTTTGTTTATTTTTTTCTTTTGCAGAAGACGATTTTTAGGAGGAAGGAAGCAGCTGATGGTGGCGTGTGCTCTTCCCAAACAAAGATAAAGGAGGGTGCTCCAAATAACTCTGTTCTTGCTGGCAAGGGGTATTTTTAACCAGCAACATGACACAAAAATAACACAGACAGCTGGAAAAAAAAAAGGAAGGGCTGCTTTGCTGGGAGAAGAGTTTACTCTGTTTCATGGGGAAGGCAAGAAACATTTATTTTGCAGCCCTCTCCCAGCTCCACATTAGCCATGCCATTCCCAGGAGGTGTTACCCATGGTGTTTGCATGGACATGGGGGATGATTTTAAATGGCTGCTGTAAAGTAATTAAGGTTGAAAGGTCAGGCTTGGGTATAAACAGCCCCCAGGAGTCTGTTTTTACACCGTGGCCATGCCCTGAACCAAGAAAGAATTGGTCAACTTTATGGTCTCCTTCCTCCAGAGATACTTTGGACATCTGGGTGTTCTCGTTAACGCTGTCAAAAGGCACAAAATACAGCTCTGACTCAGTGCCAAACCAAGAAATGACCTTTTCCCAACACTCCTGCCTGCAGCCTTCCTTCCCTGGACCGTGCTGAGAGCGGGGCTGAGCCTGCCCGTGGCAGGGAGAGAGCTCTGGCACGTCCTTTCCGGGGTTTTCTAGCTGTCATCGGAGCCTTCGTGGCTTTGGGGCAGTTTTTGTACGCGCTCGACAGCTGTTTTTTCCTCCCTTAGTGCAGAGCAGGAAACGAGCCGGGGTAAGGATGGGATGTGCAGCGTGCGGGGGAGGTTTGGGAAAGGGCTCAGACCCCAGGGCTACGCGAGGCATGCGGAGACTGCCGGGGGTGTTGTTGATATTCGGCTGCAAAAGCGGGACTGTCCCCTTGCAGAGGGGAAATTAAGGTTCTCTCCCGCTTGTCAGAGCATCATTTGGGGAGAGCAGTCAGGAAAAGGAGCAGCTGTGGAGGGAAATCACGGAGCAGCCCCGAGGCTCCAGTGTCTCCAGCCCCTCTCTCCTGTGCTGTGCTGTGGGTCAGCTGCTTCCCTCTGCCTTCCCCTGCGGGATGAGTGAGGGAGCCGCGATAACCTTTAACGTGTCCTGGGGACCCGCCCAGCTTCTTGTTTTAAGTGTTTTATTAGCAGGGATGAGGATGGAGTAGAAGTGTGTGTGTGTGTGGTGTGAAATGCGGAGGTGTCTGCTGGGGGTTCCAAGGAGACCCCCCAAAAAATGCCCTCAGTTCCTACAGCAGCGTCTGCACTCCGTGGGGAGGGAGCCCCATAACTCAGCTTTCCTGGAACTGCAGCAACCCCCAGCAAATCTTGTTTGTGTTTTAAGGCTTAAAAGCTCCAGCAGCTCCGGGAGCTCCTGGAGGGAGCCCCTACCCAGCTGATCCTTGTGGTGCCTGGAGTGGGGTGTCTGGCTGCAGCCTGGCCCTGGAGCAACCCAAGGGCAGCAGAAATTCAGGGGGAGTGAGCACCAAAAGGCACCTTCCTGGCTCAAAACTGGCCCCTCTCTTTTCTCAGTGCTTCACAGGACAGGTTGCTTGCACAGAACCATAGAATCATTTGGGTTGGAAAAGAGCATTAAGGTCATCCAGACAATTGTTGGTCCAGCACTGCCAACCCCACCACTCACCCATGACCCCAAGGGCCACATTTCTGGCTCCATTTATTTGTACAATGGCTTGGAGTGGTGAGTCCTGGCCTGTGAGTGGGACATTTTTACCTTCTGGTGTGCAAATAATGACCTTGAGCATGATTGAGTCTGGTGGGTGCTGAAATTTCCACAAATAAGTCCTCGACTGTGGGAGAGGGGAGTGGCACTCATACCAAGCCCTCTCCCTTTCAGGCTTACAAATAAATTGCATGGTGTGATTTTTAGGGTTGTCCTGTGCCAGGAGCTGGGCTTGATGATCCTTGTGGGTCCCTTCCAGCTGAGGATATTCTGGGATTCTGTGATAAAGAATCTGTTCCCCATAAGCAGTGTGCCAGAATTGCACTTGGGTCGGTGAATCAGAGGGGAGCAATTTATGTCAAGATTTCCCTTCTCTTGCAAATTATAATGTACTATATTGTCATTATGGGATTATGATTATGTCTAATAAGAGGAATTTTGGGTGCTGGCAGCTCTTTAAACTTCACTGTAGTGATTTCTTTGCCTGTCCCGAGGCAAAGGCAGGCGGCGAAGTCACGCAGACGGAGAGTGCTGTGTGGTGGCCCAAAATGAGGTGGGGTTTGGAGGTCAGGATGAAAGGGACCTTTGTGTGGGCTTGTCTGCTGGCCAGCACGTGAAGAGGCTGGTGTTCAGCAGGGCTCATCATGTGCCAGCTCTGAGCACAGTCAATGACCTTTGGTTTTGGGACTGGGGGCTTTGGTCCCTGGGGGCAACGCTCAGCCCATCCAGCAGCCCAGGGTGCTTCAGGATTTGAATGGGGTCTGGCAGAAGTGTGTGATCATTCAAGGCAGCACAAGGCCTGGGTCAGGGGGGTTTAGGTTGGAAATTAGGAAGAGGTTCTTCATCCAGAGCGTGGTTGAGAACTGGAACAGGCTCCCCAGGGAAGTGGTTGTGGCACAAAGCCTGACAGAGTTCTAGAAGTGTTTGGACGATGCTCTGGGGCACATGGTGTGATTTTTTGGGGTTCTCCTGTGTAGGGCCAGGAGCTGGACTTGGTGATCCTTGTGGGTCCTTCCCAACTCAGGATATTCCATGATTCTATGATTCTGTATGTTAGAGAAGCCTTTTGGGCACCTGGGCTAATTCAATTCCTCCACTACCTGCAAAATAGTCCTGCATGGGGTATTTAATTGTATTATTAATTTCTCATAGGTAGTGAGCAGTTTCAAAAGATGAAGTCTCAAAACACCAATGTCAAATTAAAAAAAAAAAAAAAGGTGAATGCTTTCTGTGATTTGCTGATTTTTCCAGTGTCAGTATTAAGATTTTGAGGACCTTGGTGTAGACTTTAATAATTGCAGTTGGTAAGACTGGATTTAAAGGGCTATTATTGGTATATTAAATTTCTGGTATTTAGTTATGTGTCATTTGCATGAAAATTGAAGCCACCTTCTCCCTCAGATCTCCTGCTAATAGTGTTGTTTTAATTTAGGCTTGTTAATGGGCCGTGTAATTTAAGGACAAACCCCTGTGTTTGAAGCATTTCCAATCACTTCAAGTCCCTCATCAGCACTCAGGACTTTCCTGCCTTTGGAGAAGGAGGCAGATGGAAAACATATGGGGTCTCCAGAGGCAAACTACAGGTGGATATCTCCACCTCCAAGAAAGGATTATATACATGTACATGTGAGTGTTCAGGATACTGGGGATCTGTTCTTGCCCCATCCCTGGAAGTGTCCAAGGCCAGGTTGGACAGGGCTTGGAGCACCCTGGGATAGTGGAAGGTGTCCCTGCCCATGGCAAGGGGTTGGAAAGAGATGGGCTTTAAATTCCCTTCCAATCCAAACCATTCTGGGATTCTGTGAAGACCTGGAATATCTTTGGGAAGGTCTGTCTCCTTGTTGGAACAGCCCTCAAACCCCACAGTGCTGGGATAAATTGTCAGAACAGGGGATCCAGGCAGTCATGCCCAGCTCAGCAGCTGATGCTCCAGCTAGGAATTCTTCTCCAAGATCTCATCTCCTGGGCTTTTCCTTCCACTGCCTCCCTGATGATTTGCTGGGCTCCTTCAGCACCAGGAGGAGGAGGAGGAGATGGAGGAAGGCTGTCACACAGAGCTTGCTCTTCTGGGATTTTACAGCACCCATGTCTGCTCCTGAGCTTCCCACCACGTCCTCCTCCTCTGCAGAGGGTCTCATGCTCTGTGCTGCTGTCTGGTCCATTTTCCCACCATGGCTCCAACCTCACTCTTGGAAGGGAGGCTCTGCATCTCCTGTGGCTTTAACTCATCCACCTCTCACGGTGCAAGACACGAGAGCACCGTTGAGCACATGAACACATCCCTGATAATTTATGGTCCAGCCTGGGAACTCCGTGGCTTCTGGATGCTGCTAAGTGGTTCTGCAAGTGAAATAAATATCATCCCTTCAGGATTTGGGCTGATAGCTTTATTTTAGGTGGTTTTCCCAAGGGGAAAATGTGGAATCTACACTCTAATTCTTTGCTGGTACCTGTTCCTCCTGAAAAATGTTGCTGAACTGAGTCACGAGGAGAAGGAATACATCTAGGTTCAGAGTCAGTTGCCAGCACCTGGGATTTATGCCATGGAAAACATCACTCCATCAGGACATAGCTGCCGTGGGCACCTCATCAGCATGATGGGAAGTTGCATTTATCCTGTTGTGTGGATGCAGAATGGGCATCTCCACGATAAATCCAGTGCCAGTGCCTCGCTGGAGAATTTCATGCCTGTGGTAGGAGGAATCTCATTAACACGAACTTCAGAGGGATCCAGCCCTGCCAGCCAGAAGACAAATGCAGCAGCACTATCATCATCTATCAAATGGAGAATGACCTTTGCTATCCATTAGGATGAAATGAAAAGCTTTGGGCTTTAACTTTGTTAAAATGCACATGGCTGTCTTTTTAGATCCCGGAGCAGGCACATTGCTGAGATTAATCAAATTGTGCATTTTGCAAGTGCTTAAGCAGTGTTGTTATGTAACTCCATCTCTGTGTGGCTTCAAGACAGAAAGCAGAATAATTACAGGGAGCCTGGCTGTGGAATCATCCTGCTGTGGTCAACAGCTGAGGAGGCAGGAGGGGTCTGGAGCCAAGTGCCAGCCTCACGTTCTTAAACCTTGAATTCAGCTTTCTTCTGATGAGAATTAAATATGTGGGTCTCTAAGGCTGTGTGTGCCCAGGAGGGCTCAGCTGAAGGACATGGGTGCAGCTCACTGTGGTCTGTTTGAAATCTCTCCACAGAAATGGGATGTATTGAGTGGGTTTTTCTGGTATTTCCCTTTGAAAAATGCCGATGTGCCAAGGAAACGTGGCCATGCTGAAAAGAGGGAGAAGAGGGCATTGGCCATCAGAGAGGGGGCCCACAGAGGGAAGCAGGGCCTGGTGGGTGTCTGTGCCTCTGGGGTGCCTGGGGAATGGGCTGGATGCCAGTGCTCTGACCATGAGTCCCTTCTCTTTGCTCACACCTTGTCTCTGAGACAAGCAGAAATTCAGCCATTCCCAAAGAGGAGGAATTACCTGGATATCATCAGTGATGATGATGAGGCAGTCAGTGCCCCAGTGTCCCAATGGAGACCATTCAGGGGTGTCCCTCAAGGGATGCTGTTGGGACTGGTTGGACCTGGATCATCTTTGAAGGTCCCTCCCAGCCCAGCCCAGTCCGTGACTGTAAATCCCCACAAACCCTCCTGAGCTCCTTGGCCACCATTGTGTGTATCCTGCACCCAACAGCTCCCTGTGTCTGTCTTCCCCTCCCCTTCCCCCCTCAAGCTCTTCCCTGCTTTTCTCCTGGTCCCAGTGAAGCCCACCTCCATCCTGGTGCTGTGTAGGCTGATAATTTGGGACCATCTGTGGCATGGGCAACTCTTGGTGTTCCCACACCAAAGATGAATCTATTTTCCTGCACAACCTCTCCAGTATTTCTATTTTCTTGGCAATTCCTGGCCAACAGTTCTGCCAAGCAATGCAGGCAAGGCAGTCAGATGCTGTCTGATACCTTCTTGTCTTCACCCAGGAGCTGTACCCAACTCTGCATCCCTGGATTTTCAACCATTGCTGCTCCATGGGAAGTTGGATCCTGCTGTACAGCCAAGTCCCATTCCCAGCTGACTTGAGCAAAAGCAGGAAACGCTTGGAGCAAACAAAACAAACCCCAAAAGTCTGTGCAGCTGTGTGAATGAGGTTGGATGGAATCAGTCTGAGGTCTCACCTTACAGTCCCTGGTTAGAAAAACTGCTGTGTTTATAGGTTGTAACCCCACCTGTATTTATTTCAGTGTCAGTCTAAGCAGATGCTTTACTTAAGCCTACAAATATCTTTTTTTCTGCCTACTTAAAGTATCTGCTTATTTACAAACAGAAATTAAATCCAGTTTAGAGGCTATGATGTAACAGGGTCTTATATTGGAATAATGACAAGCTTTGAGTTCCAGCTGGTGTAGCTCAGCTGGCAGATAAGACCATAATACTTCTGCATATAGACAAGCCTAGCAGCAAATATATATTCTTACAGCTTCAGTGCAAGAGGCAAGAAAAAGTGATGATGAGGGGTGCTGGAGCCTTGTAAATCAACAGAGCACCATCGACTGATCTGACAGGAGTTGAGCAAAGAGGAGCTGATACCTCAGTGGAAATCAATCCCTTAATGGACAGTTTCCCTCATCTGTTCCTGGAGTTAATACAAGTCTCTGGGAGGATCTGAAATGATTGCCTGGAAATACATCCTTGTTTGAGCAGGGTCTTTGGGAAGCATCTCTTTAACTCAAGTTGTGTGAAGTTTCAGTCTGATGGTGTCATTGGATAAATCACCTCTAAAGTGGGCTCAGTCCTGGATTTCTGTTACACCAAATCTGGAGGAATTTCCTCATGGAAAGGGTTGTTAAGCATTGGAATGGACTGCCTGAGGAGGAGTTGGAGTCCCCATCCCTGGAGGTATCCAAGGAACTGCTGGACGTGGCACTCAGTGCTGTGGTCTGGGTGACAATATGGTGACAGTCACAGATTTGATTCCATGACTTCAGAGGTCTTTTCCAACCTAAATGACTCTGTGATATAGGATGTGCTATTTATTTCTGTGTGCTGGTGATCAGTTACAAATCCATATGTAAAAGCCATTTCCAGTGTGGTCTGTGAATACCTGGAGGAGCTGCGTGGCACCGGATCCACGTCCTGCTCGGGCCCTGCTCTCCCCTGGGAATGCTCTGCTCTGAGAAACTCAGCTGGGAGGCTTGAACGGCAACCAGTGACTAAATATTAACTCAGAAAAAACAAAGACACCATTTAGATGTAAATGGAATGGGAGGGGGGAGAGGGGGAAGCGGGGGAGAAGAAGGAAGGAAACAGAAATACATAAAATAGGAGTCCACAAGCAGAATTATTTCTTTGCAGATTCTGTTTTCCAGACTTCCCTCGGCGAGTTATCGGCAGCACTCCACATATTTGTGCAGCCTGATAGCTGGGAGGCACAAGTGCATTCTCCAGGAGCAAATAATTCCCTTTCCTGATAACATCTTCAGCAGGGCTTGGCTGCAAGGGCAGGGATTTGGCTGTGGAGGTGGGGGGTACCCAGCGTGCTGTTTTCAGGAGGCTCAAATCCAAAGCAAAAGCAAGAGAAGCACCCAGGAGGGGAAGCTGTGCAAGGCACTGAGGTGTTCCCATGGGAGCCAGGGAAGTGTTCAAGGCTGGGCTGGAGAGGGTTTGGAGCGAGCTGGTCCAGTGGAAGGTGTCCCTGCCATGGCAGGGGGTGGGATTGGATGATCTTTAAGGTCTTTCCAGCCCAAACCGTTCTGTAGTTCTGTGATTGCAGATCTGAGCACGGCCATGAGCACTGGGCTGCTCCTGAGCTGGAGGAACAGGAAGATGTGGCAGGAAAACCCTGCAAGTTTAACAGAGTAGTTTCCTCTTTGCCAATAACACAAGATGCTCCTTGCTGGGACGTGTCGACACCTCAGCATTTGCAAAGCAGGGTCTGTCAGAGCTCTCTGCACGAGCACTGATTGCTTGCAGTGGTGAGGCTGCTCAGCTCAGCAGACACACAGAGCTGCCTCTGGCCCTGTCTCAGCTCTGCTGTGACCAGCCTGTCCTTGAAATGCAGGTTATCCATCGGTGCCACCCGTCTGCCTTACTTCGGGTGGGGAGCTGTCACCCCCGTGTCTGGGAGTTTGCAGCTCCAGGAACGGCTGCAGCAAGCTGGAGATCAGATCTGGAGAGGCAGAGTTCATTTGTCTCCCTGACCAGCAGAATGAGCGCTCAGGATGTGCAAAATGAGGTTAAAACAATGTAATATATATTGTTCCAGCACTGTCACTGGCAGTAACTGACCAAGATCTGGGAGAGAAGAGGAACTGCACGCTCAAGGTCAATGATTTTTTTCCTGAGCTCCAGTGGGAAAATAAAGAGCAAAAAGTCAAACATCTGCCACAAAACCCTGAGCCAAATTTACACCTCTAAAAGGGGTTCCTCCACTTCTGCTCATGTCAGTCCAAGAGTTGGCATCAAACCTGTGCTTGCCCAGCTGGCCTGGCTGCAGGTGTGAGGAGTTACCTGTGTCCTACCCTTGACAAGCAGAAACACCCTCTTTTTCTATCTTATTTTTTCCACTTGCTGGGAAAACGGGGGCAAACCCAAGAGTCTGTCAGCCAGGTGCATGGGATTCAGCAACTGCTCCACACTGGGGGCACCAACACAACAAAAACTTGTTCAAGAGCTCTGCCAAGGGACCCTGCAATGTCAGGGCTCCCAGCAAACCTTGTTTATTCCCGCCTTGAATTTCCCTGTGGATGAAGAGCACGTTATCCTTGGAGACACAAGCCAGAGCTGTGCTTGCAAATTGAAATCCTGGGCCCTGCACACTTCCAGGGAAGCATCAGATCAGTGGTGAGCACTCACAGCACGCTGCCCTTCACAGGGGCATGTCTGCAGGGGCTTTGCTGCTTGCAAGGGTCTCCTGCTCCACAGTAGGGGAAAGCGTGGCTTTCCTCTGTTGCTTTGTTATTTATTTAATTCTTTTTGGTGAAAGGCTTTACAGGCTGGGATTTGGAAGCATTCCCAGTTTTTGCAAATAAAACTGTGAGTCTGTCTGAGAAGCGTTGGAAGAGGAATCTCAGGAACGTGGGAGCGTTCTCCCCGGAGCCGCTCTGGAGTTTCTCCTCTTGTTGCTTCAAAATATTCCTAAGGCAGGGCTTGTTCTGCACATCTCCAGGTGCTGGAAACAAAGGAGAGGTGAGACCTTACAGCAAGTTTGTTTGGCAAAAAATATAGGCCAAAATGAAAAGCAGGATTAGACCCTGCAGTTACAGAAGTAAAAGAAGGAAATATCAAACTCAGATTCTGCACAATGAGCGAGGACAACGATGGAACAAGTTCCCCAGAGAGACTGTGAATGCCCCAACCCTGGAAGTGTTCAAGGCCAGGCTGGATGGGGCTTGGAGCAACCTGGGATAGTGGAAATAGTCCCTGCACACAGCAGGGGATTGGAATGAGATGATCTTTTAGGTCCTTTCCAGCCATTCTGTGACTCTGTGACAAAATACCAGCAGTGGTCCCTGTGTCGGTGACTGCAGTTTGTGAAAGACCCTCAGCACATCATTCTGCCCCACTTTTCATGTCTCCACATAACATTGGGACAGCTAAACAGCTGCCAGACCTGGATGGGACTTGAGGAAGCCAAGAGACATCCAAGGACCTGAGCTAAAAGGCTGCAGTTGTCTCTGTATTAAAACGAGAGATGTTCCTTGCTTGTTGTTCCCCATCCACATGAAGGATATGATGACTCATCATAAAACTTTATGGAACAAAAGCTCACGGGCATTTTATTCACTCTTTTGTGACTTAGGAGTCACAGACAGTTCAGGAATGTGATGAACCCTGAGAAAAAATTTTATCTTCTTAACCAAGGACTGGAGCCGTGCAGTACCACCAGCGGGATAATCTATTTCCTCCAGGCTGCTGCCTTAAACATGTCAAAAAGTTAAAGGGATTTGAGTAAAAATAGAAAACGACATCCTGGATGATGGGGGAAGGCTTTGTGTCCGATGGGAAGCCAGGGAAGGCAGGAAGTCACCAGGCAAAGCCCAGCACTGCGAGGGAGCCTGGCTCGCATGGGGACCTGCGGGCTGGGATGGGAGGAGGGAGAACAAACCTTGTGCAAAGCCAAAAATCCAACCTGGCCGTTATTCCAGGGGGAAAATGGGGTGGTTGCTGCTTGTTTTGCTCCTCTGCCATGTGCAGGGGCCAAAATGAGATGGGTGCCAGGGCTGGGCGGCTCTTGAGGGGACAAAACACCTTCTGCTTCCCACAGCAGCACTGGCATAAATGGAAATCACTGGGATTTATTGCCCAAAGGCCATCCCAGCAAACAGGAACTCTTGGAATATCCATTGGAGCAGCAATGGGTGGGCAGTGCCAGTGACCCTGGGATGGAGATGTGGAGTCATGGAGAGCTGAGGGGTGGCCTGTTTCCAGGGCTTGGTGCTGAAACGTCGTCTCAGTATAATTGAGTGAAGAAGACTCAGCCTGTCCTCTAACAGCAAATTAAACACAACTTTGTGGGTTTGGTGGTTTGCTGCCAACTGCCAATACAGCTCCATATTAATGGCTTATGACAGGATTATTCTCCCTGTTTTTGGCAGGAAGAAGCTCTTTGGCCTTAATCCTGCTTGTGGCTAAGGGAAGAAACCCAGTGTAGCCCACGTATTTACCAATGGTGTAACTCCCAAATACTGCTTAAATCCCAAATTTTCAGAGAGGAGCAGAGCAAAATGACCCTGCATCAATCCAAAAATGCTGCAAAGAGGCAGGGAGAGGTGAAGAACCTCCAGGGTGAAGCTCAGTTTAACCCATGAACAGGAATTCCCCTGTGTAACTGTGGGCATCTATCCTCTCAGTATAAATATAATGTATAAGCATCACAATAAATATAAAAGATATATTTTATCTATACAAAAAATATGATACGTAAAAAAATATGTGTGAGGTTGTTAAATCAACAACCTTTAAAAAATTTTTAATACCAGTAGTGAGCTCAATATTTAAATGCCTGAAAGGGGGTAAAACCTCCAAACAATAGGGCTGGAAATAGGAAAGCAAAAGGGATTTGAAGTGGTAGGTTTAGGAGGGCAAAGTACTCAGCACACAACCAGGTCAAAACCTCTTTGGGGGGCATCTGGATGAAGGCTCCCACAGCATTAATCCTTTTTAAAATTCACAGACTCCAGGCAGGGACCTCAGTGGTCACAGAGAATCTATTTAAGTGAAAATCTCCAAATTACACACCCAGCATCCCACCCTTCCCTGTGCTTGCAGTGATGAGAGACCAGCCAGAGAGGCTTCAAGGGCTTGATTTTGGGAAAAGCTGAGTTGTCAGCACTGGCAACTGAGCTTCACTGAACTGAACTGGCAGCATCACTGGAAATAAAAGCAGGTTTTTTAATTTTCTCCAAGAGAGAATTTTCAAAATTTCTCCCTGACTGCTGAAGTTTTGGCAGGGTCTGTTCAGGATTTGCTGGTGTGGGCAGCAGGGCTGGGCTGCGCTGGAGGCTGTTGGACTGGTCAGTGCTGGGGCTGGGGGGAGGACAAAGATACGTGTGTGCAAACCACCAAAACCTCCAGGAAAAATGAGGGCAGGCTTGAATTTTTATAAGGAGGTCAGCACAGCCGTGGCTTTGTGCTTCCCACGGGCGTGAGGACAATGTCCCTTCTCACTGTTACACATTTGCAAAGAGGAGGAGGGGAAAGAATAAAAGTCAAACTTTGTCTCCTTCGCCTTGACCGTGCCAACCATGCCCCGTGGGCACAGGGGAGGTGACAGGGTGGCTGGGGTGGAGGTGACACCCTGCAGCACCAAGCTGCCTTTGCTGCATCCCTCAGCGAGGCACGGAGGTGACGCGAATTTTGGGAGGTAGAAATGTTTGTCGTGGTTTCACGCTGGAAAGTGTGTGGAGTAACCAGGAGTCAAAGCATGAATAAATAACTACAGGGGAAAAAAAAAATAGAGCCCCAAAGCCCTCAGGACACTTTGAGTCTGCTTTAAAGTTCTCATGTGGCATGAAACAGAGACATCTGCACTTTTTCTGTGTTTCCTTATCTTCCCCAAAACAGAGGAGCATTTACCCACCTAACACAACGTTTCTGAGAGGATCCAGGCACAGACACGCTGAAATATTTAAATGTAGCACCCTGTGCTCAGTCAATGACCTTTGCATAATTAGCAGCTCTTTCTCTTTCTGATCATGGAAATGGCCTGTGGCTTCTGCCTTTGTGTTGCCTGCGATAGTCTCCATATGCTCCATTTGCATCCAGGAATTATCGATCACCCTGCGTCTCAAATGTAAAGATTTATAAGCAGCCCTGGCAGGGTTGGGGATCCCAGGGGGGAGGGTTGAGGTCACCGAGGCTTTGGCTGCTGCAGATGGGACAAGAAGAGGGTTTGGCTGTGTAGGGCCTTGCTAATGAGTTGCAGGTTGGGTCAGTTCTTGGATGAGGAGGCTTCCTATGGCTCTGTTTCCACCTCTTCCCAAAAATCAGGCGAACAAAACACAAAATAAATAAAATAATACATAAAAGGAATCTTGTGAAATGAAAACTTTTGGGGCAAGGTCAGGCTGGACAGGGCTTGGAGCAACCTGGGATAAAGGAAGGTGTCCCTGCTCATGGCAGGGGGTTGGAACAACATGGGCTTTAAGGTCCCTTCCAATCCAAACCATTCCATGATCCTGTGATTTTGCCACCACCAGATGTGGATTTATAAGGTTGCTTTTGCTTTCCTGGATGCTTGGATTTGACTAAAACATCTGATCCGAGGACTCCTTCACTCCAGAAGGCAGATGGCGATTTTTATTAGCAAGTGGTTTCCTGTTCCTTTGATTCCTTCAATAATGTATTTTCTGTTGTACTCTCTGAGTATGATTGCTAACCCTTAGCCATGAATTCATGTTGATTTTCTTTCAGCTCAAAGGCTTTCCTCATTCATCTTCTGGCTCTTAATGGCAACAGCAGGTATGTGTGCACTCCTTTTGTACCGAAAAACACATCACACTCTTTCCACAGATTCTTCTGGTGTTTCCATACCAAATCCTCCCCTCTTTAGCAGAACTGGTAAATCTCAGCCACGCCAGTGCCTTTTCCCTGCCCAAAAGGCGAGGAGCTCTCAGCCTCTTCCATGATAACTCGGCTCCTTTGTTAAGGAAAGACATTATCCGATGAGGTACAAGGCATCTCCACCTCCTAACGATTCCGGGAGCATTCAGGGGCCCACCAGGATTGTTTCTCTGCCATTACCTGATTGCTGCGAAGCACCGTTCCAGCCGTCCATCTGCTAAAGAGCCCGTAATAAAGACAACTCGACCGCAATCCGCTCCGACAATAGCGAGCCTTTCGGCTCGTAGAGCTAATGAGCGACTAATTACCCAGACGGAGCGGCGGAGGAGAAGTGACCATCTCTAACCATCTCTAACCACGGCCGGCAGGAAGGCAGCGCTCCGGATTTTGGGTTTACAGGATGCTGCAGGATGTTGCTCCTTTCCCTACATCCCCCTGACATCTGCGCGCGGATGGTGGTCGCCGCTTTTTGGTGGTGTGTTTGTTGTGGGTTTTTTCCTTCCTTTCCCCTCTTCTCTCACTCAGATTTCAAGGATTTTGGGGGCTGCAGCAGCCTTTTTTTTTTTTTTT